>OZ035827.1:15360655-15840655 GCA_964034765.1 Knipowitschia caucasica | reverse complement strand
CTCCTAAGTCATAATAAAAATGTGTGTAATATATCATGACAAAACATGGAAAACACTTGTAAAATATACCATAATACTGTATTACCCTACATTTTTACTTATAATAGATATGCATTGACTCAAAAGTGAATCATTGAAGGTCATGTATGAAATTCTAAATCATTTGGGGAGCCACCTGATAGGGGCTGGCGAGCTACGGGGAGCTCCTGAGCCACAGGCTGGAGACCCCTGCTCTAAACCATGAGGACCAAGCCTTTTGAACCATGAGCACCAAGCCATCTGAACCATGAGGACCAAGCCTTTTGAACCATGAGGACCAAGCTTTCTGAACCATGAGGACCAAGCCTTTTGAACCATGAGGACCAAGCTTTCTGAACCATGAGGACCAAGCCATCTGAAACATGAGGATCAAGCCTTCTGAAACATGAGGATCGACCAACACACTGTTCAAAACTGCTTACACATTACAGTATATTTCAGCTTGTTATTTTTCTTCCTCATTAACCTATCCTTCTGTGAGTGTCCCAAAAAGCACTACATAAGTACTATGTATTATCAGTATCATTATTGCACCTGTGGCTTGGAACATGCAGGGATTGGAACCCCCAGCCCAAAGTACAAAGTGCGTATCTGGCTGGTCCATATTTCAAAGACAGTACTTAATACATTCTTGTCCGCTCTCCAAGTCCTTGTGAGAGACACACAACACAAGACGTCTCTGTCCCCGCTAAGCAGACAGGAAGCAGACGTCCTGAAAGAAAACAAGGATCTCCACTTTGCCCGACAACAAAACACAGATCTGCCCTTTTGATTAAACGACTGTCTTTAAAGTTTGGGTTTTATGGCAGAGATGCACTGACGCACTGTGCTTTATCTTTGGTCACCACTGTCACATGTAAAGCTAGCCCTGATTCCTCCCCGAAACTTAGTGACTTTCAACACTGGGACTCCTTCAGAATCCAGAAACTAGTAGAGGTTATAAAGGCAAAGCAACTTTATTTATCTTGCACAGTTGAATACACAAGGCAACTAAAAAGTGCTTAACAAAACAAGATAGAAACAGAAAAATGCATTAAAATTCTAAATAATCACAGTACATTAAAAAGAGTGAAGATACAAGCCTGTGACACATTTTCAGGAAAACTTTCAGATTTTTAGTTGTTGGGTGTTATTATCAAGAGATTTGGTTGCAGAGTCGTACCCATGTGCTACTGTAGCTGCACAGTGCTTCTTTGCCTGTAACTCTGTGGGTGACATCAGCTCTGAGCTCCTGTCTGTGGTCTGTGGTCTGAGGTGGAGGCTGCCATCACCTCAAACACGGTCCTGGAAGGAGATCTTTGCTGATGTTTATTCTGTGGCTTTTCCCGGTCTGCGTCTTGTTGTGCATCTGATCTGTTTGTGAGATTCTTATCCTGCATTTGTCTCCAGTAGGTTTGATTTATACCGTAATGTCTGCTCACTGGTCTCTAAAACACCTGCAGTATATCTAAAGCTCTGCAGCTCGAGACCTGACTAGAACCAGGAGGTATGATCACATTAGTCCTAGTCTCAGGCACGGATCTCTTATAATAACTGGATAGGGTATTACAGCTTGGAGCAGAAGAACCCATGTGCTAGGGGGAATTCTCACGGTGGTGCAGACTAAACCAGACTAAATTGACGTGGGCTACCGAGAAATTTTCCCCATAGAACTCAATGTGAACTAAAATAGCGCGACCTCAGCTGACAGAGAACCTACAGCTTTCATAAAGGACGGATTTTGTGGAGATTTTAGTGTCCCGTGTCATCCTGAACTTTTTTTCAAATTAAATCCTTCAGTTTTCTTTAAATCCCCACTTTACTGCCACAAACTCTGTTCTTTTGGTCCCCGCTCTAGCTCCGCTCTGATCAGCAGCTCTGATTGGTCAGAGCGCGGCCGAGCCCCTCTGTGCACGTGCATGAGAGCCGCACACACGTATTTGCAGCAACGCATCATGGGAGATCAGCCACTTCGCAGAAATACAGGCGAGTTCCCATGAATCTTTGCGAGTTCCAGGCGAGGTCCGCCTTGAGTTCTGCTAATCTTTCCACGCCCATGCCGGCACATGCGCTATTGAGCACAAACCATTCATTTGAATACGGTGCCATCTTGGATCGCCGGGGCTTGGTCTCAGGTCTCTGCTTCCTGTGGCTCAGAGAATAGACTCTTTAAAGCAGCTCTGTTTTTTACGATTTTCCATGGCCTCGGCCACCAAAGTGCATCTGTGACATTATAGTGCCACACATAACTAAACATGCTTCTTGCATGCATCTTCCTGAAAATGTGAGACAGGTTTTGCTAAACAGTTCTGTTTAGCTGTGCAAAAAAATCACTCTTTGAATGCTTTGTGTGATTGTTTCTATCAGGTTTGAGTTGTTTTGAGTAGATTGTTAGAGCAACGATGAAACTGATTCAAATGAACCAAGTCTTGTTCAATCTAGTTAGTTTTGAAAGTAACCAATATTTTGGTTAACCCAGCTATAATGGGAATAAAATAATAACAAGGATTTTCTGAAAAAAAAAAGACGCTTCACATTGCCTTATTTCTTCAGGCAGCTGTGTCCTGGGGCAGACTGACAGAAGTGAGGGAACTAATCAATGCCATCAGCCTCTCAAACCATCACCAGCCCACACACACACACACACACACACGCACACACACCAGACTCATCTCATACCAAGCACTTTGGGTGAAACGTCTTGCCTAAGGACACAACAACAGTTTGGTACTTTACAGCCTCTGGAGTTCCAAGAGGTCTCTATTAGAACCACTTGTGGGTGAAAGCCAGATCCGACCTTTGAAGATAAGCAGGGCACAACCTGGTTAGCACTATGATGGGAGACCTCTGGGAACGCCAGGTGCCACAGTGGGGTGGCTGTGGTTGTAAAGTGCCAAAATGTGGTTGTGTCCTTAGGCAAAACACTTCAAAATGAATCTGGCGTGTTTGAATAGTTGGTGGTGGTGGGAGGGTCCGGTGGCACAGACTAGTAGGGTTGGGCGATATGGGCCTCAGCATGTATCACGATTTTTGTTGGTATGTATCACGATATGACGATATGATAATTTTAACAAAGCCTCATATAAAAGCTATAAAAACTTAGCACTGATAATTTTAAACACACTTGCCTCAAAGTGCATTTACTGATTTATTGGCAGCAAAATGTGTAATACAGCTATTGTATATAAAACGTATTAACAAAACTGAATTGTAGAGAATTCTGTTTTGTACATACTGAAAATTGCAGGCAACATGTAATAAAGGTGAACATTTGTAATTTGTAAAATATATAAAAGTTTGTCCTTTGTAATATAAAAAGTGTAGCATTATCAAATAATTATTTGATCACTTTGGCTTATGTTTCCTAATCCCAATATAGTCAAAATGATCAAATACTGTATATATTTTTTTGTATCCTTTTGCGTTTCTATAATTATGTAATTATAACTTAGTTGTAATTATATTGCAATGTAGACAAACACATGCATTGAAGTAAAATGAATGACAGTAAACAGTAAATAAAGCTTACCAATGGCAGAGAGAGAGAGCGAGTGTCCGAAGCAAGCCACTCGAGTCCAGTTGTTTAGGGCAGCTGCTTTCACAACATTAGATCCACTGTCGATAGTTACACACAATTGCGTCTTTTTATCTAGTTCCCAAACTACTCCCATATGTTTGAGGTAGCTCCGCGTTTTGGCACAATGTCTTCTACAATCTGCATGTCTTCACCATGGTCTTCACCGCCGCCCTCAGCCATGTTTGCTCTCTGCTCTGTTGTTGTTGTCCCTGCACGCCGCTCTGCTACACGTGTCGCGCAGATGCGTCATCAAAGTGCGCCGCACACAAACGTGTCTTCCGCTCGCTGTTTTCAGTGTTAAATGATCGTTTTCACCGGTATAAGGCGTTTTCTTATCATTTAATTTACTTATACCGGTATACCGGTACAAAAAAAATATCGCCCAACCCTACAGACTAGTTGCCTCACTTCTAGCAATGTGCCCCAGGGCAGCTGTGGCTACAGTAGTAGTATACCACCACTGTGTTTGAAGTGAAAGAACACTGACATGTGAAGCGTCGTTGAGTGTCCAGAAAGAATTAGAGAAACCTGTGCATTCAACTTTTTGAGGTGAATAGCTCGGCAAAAGATGTTTTCTTGATGTGCGAGTGTGTGATGATAGCTTTTATTACAGACTCATAGTCCAAAACACAAAAAATAGACAAGACACAACACACTAAAAACAGACAACATAAAACAATAAAAGTCCCCAAATCTCTTTAGAGGAGGCATCTATACCAGTGTTTCCACAGAGCAGAGGTAAAACGAACATCACTGTATGCTCTACTCGTCAACACTAAAATCATCATATTTGCACTATTGTCTAGGCGTCACATAAACTTGTACATTAGGTTCCTCAAGTTGGCCTGCAGTGAGTTCACTCGAAAGGACACAAAAAGTTCAGAAGCGCTGCTCCATCTGGGCCTTTTTAGCAACAGTCTGAAGGCATCGTTGTAGGCCACTTTCAGTCTCTGTAGGCTGGACTTTTTATAGTTCACCCACAGATGAGCGGTGTAAAGCAGGGTGCAGTATGCCCGAAACAAAGCCACTTTTACTGCATTAGAACAGTGTCCAAATTTACGCAACAAAAAATTAGCCTGGGCGTACAGCATACGGCACTGTCGATACATATCCTCATCGTCTGACAGACGATCTGTCAGGATATGACCAAGATATTTCAACGTGCTTTCAGTTTTTAGGATGTTTCCAGATAGCTTAAAGTAGTACTACAATTTAATATGCTGCTATCCAGAATATATAACTACAATATGTGTTTATAATATTTCGGGTGTTCATTTTGACATGTTCAGATGGATTATGTTAAAAAAACTGCTCTGAAGTGGCACCTTTTCACTTCCGCATAGAAACGCTAGGGGGAGCCAAAATGGCGGCGATGACGTAGGAGAGGGACATCTCACAGCAGCAGCAGCAGTCTGGGCTGAATCTGTAGGAGGTTCCACTGTCATCTGAACAAGGTATAAACATATTTTCATCCGTTTTGTACATAATATTGCGCAACTCTTTTAACCTTTTAGCCTTATTTGTGAGATTCAAGCTAATTAGTGTTGGGCAAGTTAGCTAACTCTACTTCATAAAACATGCTAACAAGGCTAATATTTGTTTTTACATTATGCCAGTCTCACTTTGGTTGCCTTAGATTTATTTACCACAATGTACATTGTAATATTAAAAAATGCTAACACCTATTAACGGTTTAATGAGCATTTTTATCAATGATTGCATCACATGTAGTCTATGTTTTCAACTTCTGCAGCTTTTTGTTCATAAAAGTAAAATATTTATTTAATTCAAGTTATTTTGATTAGCATTTATGGATATTACAATGTACATTGTGGTAAATAAATCTAAGGCAACCACAGTGAGACTGGCATAATGTAAAAACAAATATTAGCCTTGTTAGCATGTTTTATGAAGTAGAGTTAGCTAACTTGCCCAACACTAGTTTGCTTGAATCTCACAAATAAGGCTAAAAGGTTAAAAGAGTTGCACACTATTATGTACAAAACGGATGAAAATATGTTTATACCTTGTTCAGATGACAGTAAAACCTCCTACAGTTTCCAGCTAAGACTACTGCTGCTGCTGTGAGAGGTCATTCTCCTACGTCATCGCCGCCATTTTGGCCCCCCCTAGCGTTTGTGAAAAGGTCCGACTTCAAAGCTGTTTTTTTAACATAATTCATCTGAACATATCAAAATGAACACCCGAAATATTATAAACACATATTGTAGTTATATATTCTGGATAGCAGCATATTAAATTCTAGTACTACTTTAAAGTCAGGAAACACCAGGGCTTGGTCCTCTTTGGTTCGACAGGTCATTATGACACTTTTCCTTTCATTCTATTTGATATTGTTTTGTTCACCGTACGCCGAACACACATCAAGCAGCTGCTGGAGACCAGCTGAACTCGGACTGAAAATCACCAGGTCATCAGCATACATCAAGTGGTTGACGATATTATCTCCAGAAACACACCCAGTTCTACACCAGTTCAATTCTTTAGAAAGGTCATTCATATAAAAATTAATTAAAATTGGAGACAGCAAACTCCCTTGTCTCACACCATTGCTGACCTGAAAGGGTGCAGATACACAGTTATCCCATTTGACCTGCAGAGTCTGATGGGCATACCAGTAAGACAGGCAACGAACTACATATTTAGGAATTCATTTTGAAGTGTTTTGCCTAAGGACACAACCACAGTTTGTGTGTCTAGATTCACAACCTTTTTAGTTTTGTGTTAGTAAGTTTTACCCTCTTCTGTAATTCTACCCATTAGATTTTTGATCATCTTTATTAAACAACAAATATCATTATCAAATTACTTCTTTGACAATTTTAACGTCTTGGTTTGTGTTGCCTCCTTCACACGAGCAGAGCTGGGTGTTAACACCAGGATTATGGCTCCAGCACAAAACGTATCAACAACTGGCACTAACTGATGTAAATGTGTCAGATTATCGCTGCTGTTTCCATCTGCAAACATTAGATTAGATTCAACTTTATTGTCACTGCACTGGTCAGAACAATGCAACATCTAATATATATACACATACATAAAAAAGAGTAACGATACAATCCTTCAGTTGAAGCACAGCTAAACAGAACTTTAACCTGGATTTGAATATCGTCAGAGAGGCCTGTCTCACATTTTCAGGAAGATGGTTACAGCTTTCAGCAGCATATGTGTGTGTGTGTGTGTGTGTGTGTGTGTGTGTGTGTGTGTGTGTGTGTATTAGTTGCTCTACATAACATTAAAATGCTGCAAAAGTACAAAATTGTTGCCTCAAGTTAAAGTGACCCAGACCAACAAGTGGTTATCAAGTACAACTCAGAAATCATTATGGGAGACTGTAAACTAGTGTAAAAGTGTAAAGATGAGAATCCAGAATAAGAAAATCATCGCAATCGTTGGATATCGAGTTTATTTCTTATTGATAACCCAGGACACTCACATGATCATTGGTCTCTGCCCTATAATGAGTTTCTTGAGTTTGGACCGTTTGATTCTCTGATCTGTGTTGGCGAATCAACAATTGTGTCAAGTCCCCCGAGAAAACGCCTGTTGTGATGTAGGGCGATACAAAAATACATTGCATTAAATCAGGCCTAAAAAATGTTTAACCAGATGTACTCCCTGGTTTACAACTAATTTTCCCTTCCACGCGTCAGCCTGCTCAACACACACACGCACACGCACACACACACATGAACACACTTAAATACGACGGAGCCCATTCACACGTACGCGCTGTCACACATCACCGTAATGGAATATCATATCTCTCCCCCCCTCACGCCGACCCCTGCAGACCCCCCACATGCGTCCTACCTGTGCCGGCTGCGTGCCACCTCCACCCCGGTCCGGGAAATGCCTTCTGCGGTTCCTTCCAGGGGCATCACACGCCGCAAGCTCCCGAAATAGAAATGCGCAGGACGAAAGAGAGAAAGACAGACAGAAGCCGCCGGAGGATGCGTCCGAAAGAGAATGTTGTGTGATTGTTTTGGGTTTTGGTTTGTGTGTGTGTGTGTATGTATGTGTTTTATATGCGCGCGGAGGATTTGGTGCCAGCCGAGTCTGCGCCGGGGCTGGAGACTTGTGGTGGTGGGAGAGAGGGAGGGAGAGGGAGAGGGAGAGAGAGAGGGAGGGTGGGTGGTGTGTGTTAGTGTTGGGATGGGATGGGTGTGTGTGTGGATCACTACTGTTGCTGCTGCGGCATTGTATTGTAATTCTTATACTGTGCATTCTTATATAGACAATAGACGGGGCAAGTTTATTTCTATAGATTAGGATTCGGATTCAAAACCACATCGGAATACATGTGCGAGAGTCCCCAGTGTGCACCGGGAATAAAACAAGGTAAAAACAAGTATAAGAACCAATCAAACAAAAACAGCTTCAATACAAGTGCAACGAAAAAACAGGAGACATTAAAATCACGAGAGAGTACAGTCATAAAGAATCACAGTAGATTCAAAAAGTGAAAAGACCGTTTTTGATTGTTTCACAAAATTGCACATACGGCATGTTTTTTTGTGTGGTTTGTTCAGATGTTGCCCTCAGTCCTCACCTGGTTTGATATGTCTGGTCTCCCTCTGGTCTCTTTCTTGGGTCTCTCTGTTTCTCTCTCTGGTCTCTCTCTTGGGTCTCTCGTTAGTCTCTCTCTCTCTGGTCTGGTTTCTTGCGTCTCGCCTCACTGTTCTCCGCTGCCCTCTTAATGTCTCTGGCACATGTGACTTTATTCCCCCTGGGTTTTATGTTGTGGATATTAACTACGTTTCATTTTAAAGCAGGTATAATTTGTGTGTAGCCCGAGTATACACCCCAAGTATACACTCCGAGTATACACCCCGAGTATACACCCCAAGTATACACTCCGAGTATACACCCCGAGTATACACCCCAAGTATACACTCCGAGTATACACCCCGAGTATACACCCCAAGTATACACTCCGAGTATACACCCCGAGTATACACCCCGAGTATACACCGGCCTTAACTAGATTTTGTCATGTTGTGTAATTTTTTTTATATTGTACTTGGTTTTATTTTCACTTCTGTTTGCTGTGGTTTCATTTTTTTTTTTTACTTCCTGTCTTGACTGTCTGCCCCTTCCTGATGTGTTTCACCTGTGTCTGTGTCTATATGTACCCTATGTGTACTCTATGCTCCTCTCCCCTTGTTGCTGGTCCAGTTTATCGTCAATGTCTGTTCCGACCTGTTCCTGGTTCCGTGTTCCTAGTGTCTTTGGATTTTGATTTTGTTATCATTAAACCCTTATTTTTTGGCATTCCTGCTTTTTGGGTTCTCATTCTCTTCACCACACGACAGATTTTGATTGATGCTGTCGTTATCCCGTAATGTCTGAGACAAAATTACAACTGTAATTAAAATGTGTATTTTCATTAGACTCTTCTAAAAACACAATTTAGAATCAAAATAATTGCAAAAAGGGCTATATATAGCGAGTGAGAGAGGGCTGTGATTTCTTGCCATATAATGACAGTTTAGTTGGATTTAGGTAAAGATATATTCATCCACGCAGAGAGTGAGAGGTGAGAATATACTGGATGCTTCAGTGACTGCAGTCCTTTCATGGATGAGATGAGGAGGTGATGGAGAGAGAGACCAGAGAGAGATAGACCAGAGACAGAGAGACCGGAGAAAAAGAGGCAGAGTTATCTTTGTGAGAGGAGAGAGACGGACTTAATTTGGGGCGGTGATGGAGCTCTTCGAGATGCAACTCTCTCCGGTCCCTCCCTCTTTAAAGTCTCTCTCTCTCTCTCTGTGGTCTCACTCTTTCTCTCTGGTCTCTCTCTCAACAACAAACAATGGACCTACCAGCTTCGGTCTTATTTTCAGCACAGATAAAGCAAATGTATTATCTTTGCTATTGGCAAATCTTATTTTAAGACAATGAAGCCAAATTTGGGTATTTTCTAACTTTTATTTGCCATTTTTTGTTGTTTAGTTTTATACCCATCTCATATATTTTTCCTCCTCCTTTGGGGAGCTACTTTGAACAGGGTGGCGAGCTAATGGTAGTTTTCCAGCTATAGGTTGGAGCCCCATGTCATAGAAGCACCATATGACACCAAACTAATACAGGAAAGTTACATATCTGGGAGCCCCTTTGAAAGCTTTACGTTTCATCTCCAAGGCCGTATCCTCCAAACAAACTGTCCATCAATGCTTGAATATCGGTCGGATTTTAAACCTATTCAGTAAAGAAATCCAGTCTTTTGTGACATCATTTTTGCAGCCTGACCACTGAATTCACAGTGTAGGAGCAAAAAGAGCAGGCAGACCTGTCATAACAATATGGCGTTTTGTAAATCAATAGGCAGAACTAACAGAAGCAGATTATACACAGCCGCTATGAGGAGAAAGTGTGTTTATGAATGAGTGCGTTTCTGTCTGTGGAGAGGGTGGACATTCAGGGACAGCCGATCTGATAGTGGAATAATCCAATTCTTTGATGTCAATAAGACAATTACTAGAAAATGCCTTCCATGTGAGAAAAATCGACGTCTAATGAATTCCAGAAATAACAAAGTTAAGAAGAATGTTGATACCATAATAGAAGCCTCATTCAGTGAAGTACTTTAGTTTGATCTAGCATTTCAATCTAGACAGACTCCAACAGATGAAACACGGGTATTATTAGAATCGAATAATGGTTGGCGAGAAATCTGACACCACGAAGGGGAAAGAGACTGTGAGAGCTGATTTAGCTTAATTTGTGTCATTGAACCAGTGTGAAACTATCTCTGTGCTTTGTGGAACACCACCAGCCGAACAAAGGTCTCTGTGTGTAGTCAGTGTGATTTAATCACAGACGCGCAAGAAACCAAAAGAAAAATGTCGGTTTTCTATAGTTCATTTAAAATAATTAAGTAGATCATCTCTATTTATATATGATAGTGGCACCTTTGGGCCTGAAGGTCATGGGTTCGATCCCCCCCAAGATTCCCACTCATGTCTGCTGTTGTTGTGTTCTTGGGTAAGACACTTGACCCGATGTTGCCCTATCCCCCGCTGAAAGATCAAGGCCGTGTCACTGTTGACGGAGCAGCCATCTTCCCATGAAACCACCACCTGCAGGAGGATCAGTGATACTGTAAATGCCACCTCCCGACCCAGAAATGGACTAACAAAGGGGTAGAAATTGAATGAATGAATGACTCTTTATTTTTATTGTACCTTTCCATGAAGACCTCCCCACGGTTTCTCACTTCTCTCCTCGCTGATGCACGAGGGTCTCTTAGTCTTGTGAGGTCTAACTAAAAGGACAGTGGGGATGATCCAGGACACTCAACATTCATCAACACTTATGGACCTATACATATACCAATGTGTTTTCTGTTTTATTTATTGTATTTTACTGTTTGATTCTTTGATCTCTGTTGGCAAATTTAACCGTTGTGTCTTCCGAGATAACTACTGTTGTGATTTAGGGTGATACTAGAACAATTTGAGATGAATTGTACTTTCACAGACCAGAGTCAAAGTGCTTTACAATTGTTGTGGACATTTGTCTCTCACTCCACACAAAGATGGGAGTGAGAGACAAATGCCATATTCGATAGGCACATGCCAGACCTTTTATGTTTTTAGTGGTAGGGGATACCGGTGCATGCAGAGGAAATCCTATACAAGCATGGGGAGAACATGCAAACTCATAACAGAAACCCCTGGAGGTGGAATCAGACCCACTGTGCCACCGTGCTGCCCAGAGGAACTACAATGCAATATCTGTGGCTTTCAAAAAATATTATGATGCTTTTTTGTTATTTCTTGTTTTAGAATGTGACATCATGTCCTGGATCTACTGCACCACTATATTTAATAACCAGAATACTCTCATTGAAAAAGAGAAAAGATTGTCTCTTAACACTTCGCCGTGAGATTATTTTCTGTTTCTACATACTTTTTTTCTTTCTACAGTGAGATTTCTGAGAACGTCTTTTGTGGTTGTTGAAGTGGTTCTTTCTTGTATCAATGAACAAACCAGACAAAGCAGTCACCTCTCCAGCAGAAGAATTACGCTTATGACAGTAAACGACTGAAGTCTCATTCGCACTGAGCAACAACACAGGTAGAGAGAAACTAATCCAGTCTGAGTCCCGGATCCTCACTGTCCTTTGACCCTGTACATCGGCAAAAGATCAAAACCACAGAGGGGGTGAAATGGAGAAACCCAGAAACCCAGGCCCACAAGATCAGGACTTAGGCTGAAGATCCAGGACGGAGGAGGCTCCATGGGGTGGGGAGGGGGGTGCATCAAGAGTCCAGACCGGGTCAGACCAGTCCACAGATGCCACAGCGGAAATATTTAACTTAATTATATTTGAAAGGAAATGCCTCTTAATAACAGCATTAAAAGACCATAATACCACTACTACTGCTGCTACTACTACTACTACTGCTGCTTCTACTACTACTACTACTGCTGCTACTGCTGCTACTACTACTACTACTACTGCTGCTATACTGCTACTACTGCTGCTGCTACTACTACTGCTGCTGCTGCTGCTGCTACTGCTACTGCTGATGCTACTACTACTACTACTGCTACTACTGATGCTGTTGCTGCTACTACTACTACTACTGCTGCTACTGCTGCTACTACTGCTGCTGCCACTACTGCTGCTGCTACTACTGCTGCTGCTACCACTGCTACTACTACTACTATTACTGCTGCTACTACTACTGCTACTGCTGCTGCTACGACTGCTACTGCTGCTGCTACTACTGCTACTGCTGCTACCACTATTACTGCTGCTGCTACTGCTTCTACTACTGCTGCTGCTACCACTGCCACTACTACTACTGCTGTCTGCTGCTACTACTGCTGCTACCAATGCTACTACTGCTGCTACTACTGCTGCTGCTACCACTGCTACTACTGCTACTGCTGCTGCTGCTACCACTGCTACTACTGCTACTGCTGCTGCTGCTACCACTACTACTGCTGCTGCTACTACTGCTGCTACTGCTACTGCTGCTACCACTGCTGCTGCTACCACTACTACTGCTGCTGCTGTTGTAGATGGTGGTTGGACTCAGGGCTCTTCCTCCCACACATCAGCCACGTGTCTCCAGGGAATCCAACCCCCACCCACTCCACTGCCCTGGTGCATTGTGGGAATATGCACATTGACAGTTCACTATTACCCAAGCTACAGTGTTTATCTTCATCCAAACGCTCCGTTGTGATGCACGTCTGAAACTTATAACATCTCATTATGTCTTCTTTAAGTGAAGGGTGGTCACAGTTCCTCCCCAACCTTTTTTGCTTCAATATGAAAAGTAAACAGTCTTTGAGAATGGAGTAATTATTTTAGAATTAGGGGTGTAATAGTGATATAATAATTTTTACTTGGTTTTCTCACCTTTTCCCAATGGGTATTAGAGTTATTCCTTGCCATTGCAGGAAGGTGCCATTTAGCTTTAATTTCTGTTTTATTTTGTAATTTAAATCCCCATTGGTTTGGTTGTACTTCCTGTTGTCTGATTGCCTGCCCTGGCCTCATGTTTATCACCTGTGTCTCCTTTTTCTTGTATTTAAGCCCCGTGTATTTCTTCACTCCCTGTTCAGTTGTTGTCAGTCCCAGTCTGTCTTTGGTTTCTTCTGAACTTCTTTACTTCACTGAATTTTCATTTGTAATTTATTTTATGAAATCTGTTATTTTCACAGTTTTGGGTCATTTATAGTGATGGCAATATGAAGCCCCATGAAGCCTTGAGGGATAGCAGCCTATTACTCGGCCCATGAGTCGAAGGCTCGAGGTGAATCATGCTCCACTACGCCATCATGTGGACAAAGAAATACATAACACTCAAGTGCTTACAATGAATGGTGAGATCTAATGTTAAAATGTATATTTGCAATCTATGGTCTAACGTGTTGTGTTTGAAATGATGCTTCATGAACTATGAAGTATTTGAGTCTTTCAGTCAATTGTGTTGATACAACAAACACATCCAAAGTAATACAGTTCTACAGAAAGTGATGAAGAGGAAAAACTACCAAGTGGTGGATTAATTAAACACAACAAACTATTTATTCCCAATAAATAAATACATTTACTTTGCAACACAAAATTTATTATGGGTAGACCGGGATTCGAACGCTGTATCTTCTGCTTCGGAGTCCGTCATAGACCGACTGCGCCACACAGCTGTTCAGAAATATATTGTCCAGCGTATTATTACTAATAACTTGAAGCCTTGATATATGAGGTTTTACTGAAGTGAAACGTTTTTAATTGTATTTCATATGAAGTAGTTTCTTAGTACAGGACTGCTCCACATCACGCACACACACACGTACGCACACACACGTACGCACACAGAGGCAGACGGGGACAGCCATACAGTCTATGGTACAGCCGCGGATCACAAAGCACCTGTCAAAGCAATGCACTCTCCGAACTATATGAAGCACTATATGAACCGTCACGTGGCTTCGAACGTCACCACATACGTCACCAACACACGCCTCGAACCACGCATTGGTCTCCGCCCCAATGTGTTTTCTATCATTGCAGTTCTTGTGTTTTAACTGTTTGATTCTCTGATCTGTGTGAATTCATCACTAAATTTAATTGAATTTAGGTAAATTGCTATTAGCATCTACTGATGAAGTCTTTTGTTTTTGTATCTCTCTTTGCCTCTACCTCTCACTTCCATTTCGAACGTCCTTTGGACTAATGGGTCCTGCCGCTGTTGCACATTTCTACAGGTTTATTTTCTACAGGTGCAATAAACCTGCTACTTTTTTGGACCTCCCGTTTCTGTATCAGGCCTTTTTTGTGTGTGTTACTGAGCCACACGCCTGGACATCACCATCTTGTGGCTTGTAATAAACAGTTTCATTTTCTGAAAATTCAATGGTAAATTTAGTGGAATTGAAGTAATGAATGTCGTTCCTTGTAATTTGCAAAAAGGATCTATTACAGAAGATACATTGTTAGAACATTCTGTAGAGCTCTGAGCCACCGTGTCTAAAAGTCAATTATAATTTATATTTTTTGAATCAGTCAAGTAAATAAATGATGTCCCCTGGGATCTATTCCAATTCGATTGAAGAATAACTAAAAGCCCTGGTACAACTGGCTCAAACAGGTGATTGAGATCTGGTTTGTATCGAGGAAAAAAGCCATCGCCATGGTAACTACCAGGCATGAATAAATCTATATTAAATGACATTGTTATAAAGGGTCCCTAGAGGAAGACTTGATGTGCAATAGGTCTCAGTGCTCATAAAGGCAGGAGGCGGAGCTGGTGTCGGGGAATTAAAATAACAAATCATCACCTGTGTAATTGAAATGAATGTTCAACGTTTATTAAAGTCTATACGACCGGTTAGAGCCATTTAGACAATGGATATACAGACATTTGGCTCAAAACCCTCACCTGGTTTAATTAAGTTTGCATTAGAGCTGCAAGATCTATCCCACAAAGATTCAGTTATTTAAGACTAACACACACTGCCTTGGTCTCATTCACTTACGTTGTAAAGGAAACTCTTCTAGTTCAGCCCAGCTATTGGCCACTTTTATAAGGTACATAATTATATCCTATAAAATTATGTACCATATATTGTCTAACCTTAAATTGTTGCACACTTCTGTCTTTTGCACAATCTGAGTGATACTATCTATGCCAAATGTGTAAATGTCTCCATTGTGAGATCATTAAAGTCTTATCTTAGTTCAAAAGTTTGTGTCACACTCACCATGTTGATCTTAAAACTCCATGGTTCAGTGCTCTCTTCGATCCTGGTGTTTATGGTGACATTGTCTTTGTGAGTGCAAATTTGAGTTCTTACAATTAACCAATCAGGTGCCTTTTGTCCCAGAATTTGGGCTGTCCTCCTGATTGGATCTTTGGTTGCTATGTCGTTTCTATCCCCAAATTTGACTCCAAATTGCCACTTATTGAGCCTGTTGAAATGTTAATGAAGCTGGTGTTGTCTAAACCCGTTGATGCAAATTAATTTTAACTTCACACTTTTCAGTTTTCTCTCATACTGTTTCAACAACCATAAATGTTAGATAAATGTACTAGATGTAGCTAGGCCGGAAACAAAACCAAATCTACTTCAAAAAACATGTGTGCTGACACCATGGATCTATGATAATAACTGGATAGGGTGTCCCACCCACGGGCACATGGGGCCCGTGGTACTGCAGACTAAATTCACGCGGGTTACCCAGAAAAAAGTCCCATAGAACTCAATGTAAACTAAAACAGCTCAACCTCAGCTGACAGAGAACCTACAGCTTTCATAAAGATCAGATTTTGTGGGGATTTTAGTGTCCCTTGTCATCCTGAACTTTTTTTCTTCTTAAATCCTTCGGATTTCTTTAAATCCACACTTTACTGCCACAAACTTTACTCCTTTCTTTCCCGCTCTGCTGCTGCTCTGATCAGCAGATCTGATTGGTCAGAGCGCGGC
Organism: Knipowitschia caucasica; assembly: GCA_964034765.1. Classification (NCBI taxonomy): domain Eukaryota; kingdom Metazoa; phylum Chordata; class Actinopteri; order Gobiiformes; family Gobiidae; genus Knipowitschia; species Knipowitschia caucasica. The sequence goes on along the minus strand of OZ035827.1, from coordinate 15,824,586 downwards.
CGAGCCCCTCTGTGCGCGTGCATGAGAGCCACACATGCGTATTTGGCACAACGCATCATGGGAGCTCGTCCACTGGGCAGAACCGGGAGGACCAGACGATGCCCAAATATAGGAGAGTTCTGCTAATCTTTTGGTCCCCGTGAAGTCCCATGCGCTACCGAGCACAAGCCATTAATTTGAATAGGGCGCCATCTTGGATCACCGGGGCTTGGCTGAGACAAAAGGCACTGAGGGGATTGGAGAAAACAAAAACAGTCACGCTCGCTGCGTCCATCAAGAAGCTATCCCCAGGTCATAGTGTAACCTGGATAGAATATGTACAGGCAGCAATAATACAAAGATAGGAGTTCATAATGTAAGTTTCAGTTAAAAAGGATTAAAAGCATACTTTGGTTATAAGTTACATAAATATAGTAAAAGGTATAGTTCATTTGATAAGTTATGTGTTTAAAAACATTTAATGAGCCTGGTAATGTATAAGAATTCGTTTGCAGTCGATGTATTTTGTTTTATTTTGAAAGTCTATAGGAAGTGCAATGTGTGTCGCTATTGCTGTGGTTTTAGCTTGAAAGGGAAAACCGGAAGTGTGCGTGCAGACGGTGCTTAGCAGTGTTGCCAACTTAGCGACTTTGTCGCTAGATTTAGCGACTTTTCAGACCCCTATAGCGACTTTTTTTCAAAAAAGCGACTAGCGACAAATCTAGCGACTTTTTCTGGTGTTATTGGCGACTTATCTGGTGTTTTGGCGACTTATCTGGTGTTTTGGAGACTCGTGAAGCACGAATTGTTCTGCTGTCCTCAACGTGAGCCCCTCCCCCGTCCCAAAGCACTTACAGGCGGCCAGTCTCACAGTAGCCTTGCGCAGCAGTCCCAGCTACAGTCTATGGGCGGAGCAGAGAGAGAGGAGACTCAAAAGCACAGGAAGTTTTCAGGCTGCTGCAGACTGAACTTCAGCTCCACCACCACCACACATCCAAAGCTCCCCGGCCACTCCTACCACCGCCACCCCCCACTACCCCCCACTCCATCCGCGGCAGCTCTGTCCGTGACTCTGTTTTCTCTCAGTAGTGGGTCACATTAAATCATTTGTTATGCCAAACTATGAAAAAAAAAAAAAACTTACAAAAATAAACCTAAGTAACTCTGCCAGAGTGTGTCTTTTGGGTCACTTTGCCGGTCCCAAGCCCGGATAAAGGAGGAGGGTTGGTTGTAGAGCTAGCAATTTCACCCTACATAACAATCTTTTGATTACATTTGCTGTTATAACATTTAACAATACAGGACAAAACTGATGTGTGTAATGTGGATCTAGACAAAGCATTAAAATCATTAAATGTTGTTAATGTTGAAATTATTTTTGTACATTTGTAGTGTCAGGATTTAGCAGACAGAGACGGATCGTGGTGTGCCAAACTCTGGAAGTTTATTTACGTTTCTCTCAAGTTCCACTGTTTTACTCTGTTTCTTTTCCTCAGACAGAATAAAGGCAGTACACAGTTTATATAGTCATTGTCACGTCACACATCGAAAGACATACGTGTCACAAAGAGACAGTCACATCATAGTCATAACATGGAGTCCTTGTAGAGTCCTTGTACAGTCCTGCACGTAGGCCATATTGCTATCTAATACTAATACCCTCCCCTTTGATCACATAATCACATGTGATCACTCAAATCGATCAATCAATAAAGTGGAAAAGAAAAAAAAAAAAATTCCAAAAAAAAACTTTAAAAAATTATGTATGCATTAAACTCATAATCATCAAATCAATATCAGTGGATTTTATCCTCTATCCTGGGAAAAAATAAAAAACAAAAATAAAGTAAATAAACAAACAAAAAACAAATCAAAAACAAAAACAAACAAAAATAAAAACAAACAAAAACTATTGGACACACAAGAACTCAGCAGATTCAGTCAAAACACAGACAAAAACGAGCTGAGTCTCAATTTTGAAGCTAATTTCACTTTTATTACTCTATACTTTTATTCTAATGACAATTGTTTACACTACACTTCACTTATTTCACTGTATTATTTTCACTTTTTAATCTTATACTGTGTACTTTACTCTCACTATTCACTATAGTTTAAAACTATTCTAATCTATTCACAAATATGTTTGCATATTTGATTCTATTGAGCCATATTCTTAAACATACATTTTAATCTAATAAATCTCTCTGTGGTTTTACACTCTCATTATCAGTGGCATATTATCAGTGGGATTTTGCTCCATGTCTACTCTCATTCTCAGGAATAAAACTGTGAACACAGTAAGGCAAATGGTCAACATTTACACTTCTATAGTGGTCAGTGATTTATTACTTTTTATTATCTAAAGATATTATTGTCAGGCAGTTTGGGATGAATGTACATCATTAATCAAATTAGTATTATCCTTACAAGAGCTAATCTATTTGAGCATGTTTGGGGTTGGGGTCAGTAATTCTACAATGGTGTTTGTGCTGGAAACTTCTCAATATCTAAATATCTACTATTGTGTTTTTGTGCTATACACAAATACATCAAAATGCTTTTAAATGCTTTTGAATCTCTGTTGGTGCTAATCTATCTCATTGATCTAGGCATTAATCTAGGCTACACTCATATGGACTTTTTGCATAGTCAACATTCACAGATGTTTGAACACAAGTGAATTTGGCAAGTATCTAATAAAACTGTGCATAAACTGTAATTAACTTTATTTACTTTTGAAGTAAATGTTTGTGAAATGGTCCCTTTACCATTTGATATTAGCACTGGCTAAGAATATTCTCTATTTTTGAAAGCATCTATGGTTGATGCATTTATCTATTCCTATTTTTACTCTATTTTTTAACTCAAAAGCTCGGCTGCAGCTTGAGCAAAGGCATATTTCTAATTTGTGACTTCTGTCACTTTTAATATCTCTAAAATACTCTGATTCTAATATTATAGCTGATCTATCAAAAGGATAACATTGTAGGGTACTATTTTAACTCTTATGTGGAAATGTGTTTATGAAAAACAAAGGAAGTCAAATTCTACTCTTTTACTACTATTTAACATCTACTAAAACGCTACAATACTTATACTTTATCATTTTCAAAGTTTTTGTCTGTCAGATGTCTGAATACTTAACATGTATATTGCATTTGTCACAGTTTCTGGTTGTAGCAAGAGCATCGGCAATAGACGTTTTCATTGGCTGGTTCTTGTTCTGCAAATGGCTGTGTCCAATAGATCATCAGATGTCCAGAAGCTAGGGACAAACAAAAACAAAAGAAGAATCATGAGTATCTCTCTCATTTAGCACTCATCAATGTATGATTTCAAAAATATAAACATCACTCCCCAGTTTTCTCTCTCTCAGGTCCTCAGGTCCTCAGGGTCCCCTGAGGGTGAGTCTCAGTCGTCATCAGGTCAGGTCATAGAGAGAGATGTCATCTTGGACATCAGTAGGGTCCAAGCCATAGTTTTGGTCTCCAGATGCACATCAGGATCTCCAGATACAGTCTTTTCAGTTGAAGCACATCAGGTCATTTGCGATGCACTTCTGGTCAATGGTGCAGTGTCTCAGTTCCTGTACACAGCTTGTAATGCAATAGTTACTTTCTATGGTTAAGTCACTTTGATTCTACTTTAACACAATTTCTATTCATGCTGTTGCTAATGTCTCTCAGACAAAAAGCAAGCGCAATTTCAGTTTACTTCTCTAATTTGTGTTTTTATCAGATCTAATTCTAATCAATGTAATTACTTCACACAGTACAAAATCAACAAATCAAAAGTGTCAGGACAGAGGTCAATTATGTCCATGACAATATAGAATTCAAATGAACATTTCTGGTCTCAAAAAATACTGATTCAACTAAAGATTCAAGTGATAGACAATTAAAAATATGTGTTTACATTGGAGTAAACTTTTAATGCTTTTTCCTCATGTTCTACTTTTTCATGTATCTATATGTAAATGTGAATGTGTGAGTGTGTGTGTGTATGTGTGCGTGTGTGTGTATGTGAATTTTGGGGTTGTCTCTCCAGACTCCACGAACCACCTGTAGGTCTCAAAGGTCACACTGTGGTGATGTAAACCACGTAGACACACTTTCAACTCCCTCTAGGTCTCTACCTGACGCTCCACCCATCACGTCTCCAGAAACCTCTCTTTCATGGCCCCGGTCTCTCTCACACCCACTCAGTTCTGCAGTGGCGTGGGGAGGGGCAAGGAGGTGGCATTTTCCTTTGCTCTTAGCTCTGTGACCTGTGGCTGGGTGGGCTTTGCGCTGTCCAGTGTCCAGCAGTGACCCCTGTACAGTGTGTGCTCTTGGTTCTGGAAAACAACCTTATAGTCAAATTAAAAACAACAGAGATTGTGAATGAGATTGTTTTTCTCTCTGAAGTCTAAACAATTTTGAAGCGCTCTCGGCTTTCCCAAGCGCTATGTAAATAAAAGATTACTTATTATCTTACTAATGATGACATTTAAAACCAGAAACTCTCAATATAAAAAACAAGACTCAAATCTCTTAAACCTTCAAACTTTAAAATATGTATTATGTACTTTTGTACTGTGTGATGTTTTTAATCTTGAACATCTTGGGTTTCACTTTATGGACTTTCCCTTTTACACTTATTTATCTCAGCATCTATTCTACTAATTTAAAATAATTGCTGCATTCTTCAAATGCACTCAATAAACTTTTAAAAACATTTTGAATTAACGGACGTAATCAAACTCTGCTCGCTCTGCAGTGAGCAGCAGCTGCAAGGCCAGAGCTATAGACAAAACAAAACTCACAAAACTCACAGCTTTTAGACTGTAAATTGGGTCACAGTTTAACTTAATAATAATACTTTTACAGCTATCCTGTTCTATTCCTAATCCCTCTTTTCTTTTTTACACAAACTCTATAAATCAATCATTCTAATCACTTTTAACACGGATTCTAATTTAAATGTTTTGAAAAACGGCTTTTGTAACTAAAATAAAAACATAAAAACAAACACAACTCACAAAAAGTTAAGAAATAAGCAGCAGATTTAAAAAGAAAAGCAAAGCTTTTTGTACTAATCTTTGGGTTTCAAAAACATACTAATTCAAAACTTCTATTCCCTAATGGTGTTTAAAAACGTTTAACTGTGTCTAACACAATGTTCAAATGGCAAATTTAGCAAATTTAACGGAATAACTACTATGAAAAGCCAAAAATCCTAAAGCAGTAGCTCCCCTTTAAATCAGAGCAGCAGCTCAGCAGCAGCGAGGGCGGGGGGGTTCCTTTCACACAGACGCGCACACACAGGCAGAAAGACACAGAAGAAGAACTTTCAAGATTAATTTTTTAAGCAAATATAACTGATGTTGTAGTTTAAACTTTTGTCATCCAAGTCTACAAGTGATCACTTTCCACACTAGTAACAAAAGGCACTCTTTAGTGTTTAACGTTTCCCTTTTTATAATTACTTTTAATTCACCATGGTTTCTCTCAAAGGGACTTTAACCCTGAAGCTTCTTCTCAAAGGGACTTTAACCCCGAGGCTTTTCTCAAAGGGACTTTAACCCCGAGACTTTCTCAAAGGGACTTTAACCCCGAGGCTCAAAGGGACTTTAACCCCCGAGACTTTCTCAAAGGGACTTTAACCCCGAGGCTCAAAGGGACTTTAACCCCGAGACTTTCTCAAAGGGACTTTAACCCTGAGGCTCAAAGGGACTTTAACCCCGAGACTTTCTCAAAGGGACTTTAACCCCGAGGCTCAAAGGGACTTTAACCCCGAGACTTTCTCAAAGGGACTTTAACCCCGAGGCTCAAAGGGACTTTAACCCCGAGACTTTCTCAAAGGGACTTTAACCCCGAGACTTTCTCAAAGGGACTTTAACCCCGAGACTTTCTCAAAGGGACTTTAACCCCGAGGCTCAAAGGGACTTTAACCCCGAGACTTTCTCAAAGGGACTTTAACCCCGAGGCTCAAAGGGACTTTAACCCCGAGACTTCTTCAAAATACAATTTAGAGAGTTTGACAGACCCCAAAAAACAGACCAAAATTTAGCTAATATCCAATTATGCAGACTTTACATATTAAAAAAGGTGTCTGCTTACCTTATTCTTGTCAAACCGGTTCCAAGGACTGTCCGAGAGGTCTGCCAACTCTTTTCCGCGTCGGAATATTCAATTTAAAAAACAAAACAGAGAAAGTGAGGGAGCAAGAGCAAGCCCATCCAAAAGCGAGCCCTTTCAGCGTCCGCTGGGATTTCTCCCCTTCCAGATAACGTGCTGTCGCTCCCACACGCCGAAAAAAAGAAACAGAGGAAATTCTCTCAAAACAATCCAGAGAATGGCACAAACCGAGCCGCGCATTCTCCACCAAATCTGTTAGGATTTAAGCAGAGAGAGACGGATCGTGGTGTGCCAAACTCTGGAAGTTTATTTACGTTTCTCTCAAGTTCCACTGTTTTACTCTGTTTCTTTTCCTCAGACAGAATAAAGGCAGTACACAGTTTATATAGTCATTGTCACGTCACACATCGAAAGACATACGTGTCACAAAGAGACAGTCACATCATAGTCATAACATGGAGTCCTTGTAGAGTCCTTGTACAGTCCTGCACGTAGGCCATATTGCTATCTAATACTAATACCAGTTCTAAACATATTTAGGGTGTTTTTACTCACTTTTGTCTCTCCCACGACGTTATTCCTCTCTCCTACAGCGTCCGTTACAGTTATTTGCAAATGGCAAATTATGCAAATTAGGCGATGACGTCATTTAGCGACTTCTAGCGACTTTTGGGACAGCCAATAGCTACTTTCCTTACTGAGGAGTTGGCAACACTGGTGCTTAGCTTAACGTCGGAGTTCACACAGAGAAGAGACGCAGAGAGTAAAAAGTGTGAGTTTCTGCAGTAAATACAGTAATTTCAGGACTGTTTGCCCAAGAGTCCGGGATTTGTTTGTTTTGTGCCCTTTTTTTAAGCGTGTACGGACAGTCATCAGCTCGAGAGCGGATCGGCAGATGAGTATTATTGCTGAAGTTGGTGTTCGCTTCAGTACTTGGCGCACGTAGGTTAAACGTTCGCGGCAATGAACTTTAATTAGGCTAAACCAGCCTGATAAAAGACTCTTGTGCACTCGATCAGGGCACTAGAACTCGCAGAAGTGTGGAGCTGCACATGTAGAGAACTGTGTTCGATGTTTAGCTGGACGTGTGTGAGCTGCAGTGCGGACGGAGAAGACCAGGAGACGAGACCTCGCAGTTGGCGCCATTACCGGAGGACCAGGAGACGGGGCCACTCTGCAGTCGCCATCTTGGAGCACGACATGGCCTTCCTTTCCAGGCAAACGGAGTAGACATAGTAGACCAAATTTGACCATCAAAACCAGGTACATTGGAGTTATATTTTTATTTTGGCTCTTTAATGAGTGATGCGGCCATTGTGTTTTAGGCCTCCACGCTCTCATGCATTGCTCAGGCCTGCAACTTTAGTGTTATAGCTGCAGCATAGAACTATTGTGTGTATTGTGTGAGTGATTGGTGAGTGGGCCCACTTTAGTTATAGAAAATGTTTGAACAGTAATGTAAACATATTTTTTTATTTGAATTTACTAATCCAGTAAATTTACTGTTAATTCATTTACATTTGTTTGGTTATTCCGTATTACTCGTATTATTTAAAGGTGTTGTAGGTTGCATTTAAAGGTGAATAGAGAGATATAGGACTTAAGCAGTGAGTATCTGATTACTATATATTTAGTTTATTGTAGTTTAGAGTTAGAAAATAACTCAGGGGCCCTTACCATATTTCACTTGGTTTAGGTGGGCTACAATAGCACAAATTTAGCCTACGTTTAATCACTTTAATGCAAGGGGTGTCCAAACTGGTCCAGAAAGGGCCGCTGTGGCTGCAGGTTTTCTATCAGACCTAGCAGGAGCAGCGCAGACTCCGCCCATTGCCTCAGGTGAGTTCAGTCTTAACCATGGATCTATTATATTAACTGGATAGGGTATTACTAGCTTGTAGCTGAATAACTCATGTGCTCAGGGGATTCTTGCGGTACTACAGACTGAATTCACGTGGGGTAACCAGAAATTTTCCCCATAGAACTCAATGCATATTAAAACAGCTCGACCTCAGCTGACAGAGAACCTACAGCTTTAATAAAGATAGGATTTTGTGGGGATTTTAGTGTCCCTTGTCATCCTGAACTTTTTTTCTTCTTAAATCCTTCGGTTTTGTTTAAATCCACACTTTACTGCCACAAACTCTGCTCGTCTGGCTCTCGCTCTAATTCCCGCTCTGATGAACTGCTCTGATTGGTCAGAGCGCAGTCAAGCCCTTCTGTGCACGTGCGTGAGACCTGGTGTGAGACCCACACACGCGTGTTTGGCGCAACGCATTATGGGAGATCATCCACTGCGCAGAACCGGGAGGACCAGACAATGCCCAAATACAGGCGAGTTTCCCATAGATCTTTGCGAGTTTCCCATAGATCTTTGCGAGTTTCCCATAGATCTTTGCGAGTTTCAGGCAACGTCCGCTAATCTTTTCAGCCCCCATGCCGTCACAAAGCGCCACTGAGCACAACCATTCATTTGAATAGGGCGCCATCTTCGATCGCCGGGGCTTGGCCTGAAGATTTGAGGAAATGGGCGGAGTCTGCGCTGCTCCTGCTGGGTCTGATAGAAAACCTGCAGCCACACCGGCCCTTTCTGGACCGGTTTGGACACCTCTGCTTTAATGTGATTAATCACAATGACATATTTTGACAGCATCAAATTTAACGTATTTATACTACTATTTGAATTAGCTCTGAGCACTAAAGGGAGGGGCAACAGTAGCTCAGTTGGTAGAGCACTGGTCTTTGGACCTAATGGTAGTGGGTTCGAGCCCACCACGACCTATGTCACCTGCTCCCACTTACAGTATGTCATGTCTGCTGTCATTGTGTCCCTGGGCAAAACACTTAACCCCAAATTTCCTGAAGCCCACGCTGAAAGACCAAGGCAATGTCTACAATCACGGAGAAGCCATCATCCCGCTCTCTGACCTGCAGGAGGATCAGAGAGAGACTGGTGCATTGAGACTTGGATGGCAGCTCTAATTGCCCCGACCCCGACCCCCGACCCAGAAATGGATTAAAGCTGCTCTAACTGACTTTGGGATTTTGAAGCCGCGGACCCGCTGGCCTCTCTCTTTCTGCTCCCCTCCCCGCACCCACGAAGCTATCGCCCCCCACACACACTCACTGTTGGGACGGCGCTAGTGTCTCCCAATATGGATAATACATGGATATGGATTTACACGTGGATGGCGTGACCATAAAACGATAGAACCGGGAAGCGCAGAGGAACGGGACTTTCTTTTGGATGGCTGTTTTGCTAAGTAAGCAGTAACTGGTGATGAAGACACGAAGCTTCAGGTTAGCTCCCCGGCTTGTTGTGCTAACTCAGCTGTCTGTGCTAACGGACCTGTAGGTTCTCACGAAAGTGGGGGCTATTGGTCCGCTGTGATTGGTCACAATTTGCGACCCGAAACACATTCTCTTCCTTGTTTCATCAAAACTCGATCTAAAATATAATGTCACGCCAGCACAAATCTGCGCTAATTATTCTTCAAAAGGACGTATATCCCAATGCACTACATGGACATGGATAGCATTTTCGTAATGAATACGAAAATAAAGTCAGTTAGTGCAGCTTTAATAAAGGGATAGAAAATGACATGACATGACAGTAAAGGGGGTGTATCCTCTTGATTGGGTCTTTGGTTGCTAGGTCGCTGCTATCCCCAAATTTTGCCCCAGGTTCAGACTGCAAGTACTCTTGTTTTTTTGTACATGAATTATACGTTTTTTAACTTCTATTTACTACTGTTTGAGTTGGCTCTAACCAGCTTATTCCCTCCATGTTGGTCAGCCCACTCCTTCAACAGTTGTAGTTGTAAATTACAAATTCCTTTCTACAAGGATAGTCGTTCAAATTAGACTAATAAACACTGACCATGTATCAGATTTTGGAAAAATTGAAGTGATTTAATTTTTATTCCAGTGGGCATTGAGGGCTATTGTTGCACTTGACAAAAGGACAAAGCAGAATCGGGACAGAACATTCCGAGCCTTTATCTTCATATCACTGTTATTACTGTTGCTGTTCATGTTTAAAAACCTGTCAGAAAATATGTGAACTGTTAAAACCAAAGAATTTAATGAATTATATGCTTGGTGTGTTTTTAAACGCTGACAAAAACAGTAGCCTAAAGTTGCGTGGAACTGGTAAATATAATTTTTTGATTTTGATCTTTTCTGTTGGAATGACTCCTGTATAAAATATATGTAGTTTTGGATCAATAAAGCTACAAACAGTAGTTAAAAAAGTGAATCACATAAAGATATGGAAAAGACTGCATACAGATGGCCAATGCTAACCTGCTAGCTCAATGTAGCTCAATAGAGAAGTGCTCGAGGAGGAAGTTTTGAATGTTGAGTGTCCTAGATTATCACCACTGTCCTTTAACTATCTTGTATCGGGCAAGAACAACTCTAATAAAAACAAAAAAAATTGTGGGAAAAAGGGAGGGCCACATTGAGAGAGGGATCCACTCTCACGGAGGGATGGGCTCTAGGACTGAGGCTGTAGATCCAGGAGGGAGGCTGTAGATCCAGGAGGGAGGCTGTAGATCCAGGAGGGAGGCTGTAGATCCAGGAGGGAGGCTGTAGATCCAGGACTGAGGCTGTAGATCCAGGACTCAGGCTGTAGATCCAGAACTCAGGCTGTAGATCCCGGACCGAGGCCAGGTTCAGGGGTCCCATCATAACACCATGAAACAGACCATTAAAGGGTTAAGTGATAATGATCCATGTTTGTTGTATAGAGTAGAGCTGGTCAATATAAGCTTATGAAATTTGCAATTAATTCAAAGTTATATTTCTCCTACTGTGCTTCTCTTATTCTCAGAGCTCATAAAAGAGCAACAATCGTGAAAAATATAGTTCTTTTCCTCAGCAGAGTTGCTCTCAAACGGCCAGTTTACAACCACAGCCAATTAAACTCACTTTTAGCAAGGAGAAGAATGGTTTCTGGCAGTTTAATACTCTGCTCTGTAAATAATTCAGGGACAATCAATGTTTGATGCATCTTCCAAGGTTAGGGTTGAGATTAAACTGAGTTTCAAACACCAATTAGACAATGTCCTTGTAAAGAAGAATTGGAAGTTTAGGATAATGGATAGCAACACAATTTTAGTGATTTGTCTTTATCAGGGCTATTTCATGTGTTTGAGTAATGTTTTTGTTATGTCTCTGAGATGATTTGGAAATCTATCTGCAGACTCAGAAAAAAAAAAAGATTTCAGATTTTGATGTTATTTTGTAACTCGTTCACTTCACTACATTTTAAAGAAGAAATATTTTGTTTTTTCTTCCTGCCGGTGCAGAAGGGCCTGTTATGGTGCTTTCACACCGCCAGACGCTCATTCTCTAGTTTTCAGACGCAGGGGTCTTCAGACCAGAAGTCCTGGCCAGCGGTAGCGCCCGCCGGAAGTGGCGGAAGTAGCGGGCGGACTTTTTGCTTACAGAGTTAAAGCTGCACTAACTGACTTTGGGATTTTGAAGCCGCGGACTCGATGGCCTCTCTCTTTCTGCTCCCCTCCCCGCACCCACGAAGCTATCACCCTCCCACACACACTTACTGTTGGGACGGAGCAAGCGTCTCCCAATATGGATAATTACATGGATATGGATTTGCACGTGGATGGCGTGACCATAGAAAGATAGAACCGGGAAGCGCGGAGGAACAGGACTCTCTTTTGGATGGCTGTCTTGCTGTGTAAGCAGTAACCGGTGACGAAGACACACAAAGCTTCAGGTTTGCTCCGCCGCTTGTGGTGCAAACTCAGCCGTCTATGCTAACGGAGACCTGTAGATTTCTCACGAAAGTGGGGGCTAGTGGTGCGCTGTGATTGGTCACAATCTGCGACCCAAAACACATTCTCTTCCTTTTTTCATCAAAACTCGATCTAAAATATAATGTCACGCCAGCACAAACCTGCGCTACTTTTTCTTCAAAAGGACGTGTATCCCAATGCACTACATGGACATGGATAGCACTTTCGTAATGAATACAAAAATAAAGTCAGTTAGTGCAGCTTTAAGCTAGCGGGCTTTTCTGTAAAATTCTTCTCAAATAATGCAGCTCTGCAGCATCTCTGTGTCAAGAGACCTTCCAGAGACTTTCTATAACAGTAGTATGTGTTCACGGAGGTGCGCCATACGTTTATTTTATTATTAAACGGTATTTCCGCATCTGCGAACACGCTCGAAGCAGTTGTATACAGTCACGGGAGCATGAAAACGCATCTGTTCACAAGCACAGAGTCCCCCATTGTCAACTCTGGCTTAGTCCTTATGTGGCTCGTGTTTTGGCTGTTTACAAGTATTTTCAGTCTGCTCGCTCAGACCGTTAATGTCCCCATGACCACTTTGCGGCTTTCTGATTGGTCGCTGCACGAGCGTCCCGAGGAAGCGCTCAGCAATATTTATCTCCTGCGTGCGTTGATTTTCCGCTCCTGCACCTCTGCCGCGCCTTTGCCGTGCGTGCATCCCGAGACACACATGCAGTTCGACACTAACGCGCGTCACCATTGACTTTGCATTGAAAGTCGACGCAAGGTATGATCCGGTGTGAAGGGTTTAACAATAAGGACTGTGGTGATGATCCAGGACATTCTATAACATTTATGGACATTTATCAACATTGGTCAACTCCGAGTGTGACATCACCATAGTCTTATGCCTCTTTTCCATAGTCACGGTACCGCACGGCGCGGCCAAGTGTGGGTGCTTTTCCATTAAAAATGATACTTCCAAGGTTCTCCTCAGCGTGGGAGGGGTTGTCAAAACACGTAATTTACGCGCAGCGCATAACTAGTAACATTGCTCTGATGCGTCACTTTTTGTCATTTGAAAAAAAATATTTATATGATTAAAATCATATGCCTAAACATTTATTTTGGCCCTTGTGTTTTGATCAAAATTAAAGCCTTTTTTTATTTAGCAAATGTCTCCATCCTCGTTCATAAATCTACCACTGTTATACAGATTTACTGACAACTATAATGTATGTATTTGTGTAAGCTCTCAGTCGTACAGGGATTAGTCAAAGCAAAGGTAGGTTTCTCACCCATCATCTGTACTTCTTAGCAAGTTTTCCCGACGAAACAGGAAGTGGAACCATTTTCAGAACACATTAATTCGGTGGACCCTTTTATAAATTTCACTCGCGAGGAAGCTAAGGAGAGTGAACTCGCCTTTCTAGATTGTAAGGTCATCATACTGGAGAACGGACAATTAGAGACTGAGGTCTTCAGAAAGTCCACTCACACTGACCAGTACCTGGCCTTTGACTCAAATCATCCGCTACAACATAAACTCGGGGTCATTAGAACGCTTCAACACCGAGCCCACCAGGTCCCCACAAGCTCGGAGGGAAAGAACAGAGAAACCAAACATGTTCAGAGAGCACTTTCCAGATGTGGCTACCCCAAGTGGTCTTTTACTAAAGCCCAAAGGACGAGAAAGGCCAGAGACACAGTCCAACAGACAGAAGAAAGTAGGAGGAGAGGCGTGTCCTTACCGTATGTGGCGGGAGTTTCAGAGAAACTACAAAGAATCTTTAGGCAACACAAAATCCCTGTGTATTTCAAACCTTTCAACAGGTTAAGACAGAAATTAGTGCATCCCAAAGACAAAACACCCAGACACAAACAGAGCAATGTGGTGTATTCAATTAAATGTAGTGAAGAGGAGTGCACTGACCACTATATTGGAGAAACCAAACAGACTCTACAGAAACGACTTTACCAACATCGTAGAGAAAACTCTAGTGGGCCACAGTCGGCTGTTCATCTCCACCTCAAGGCCTCCAACCACACGGTGGATGACACAGAGGTTAAAATTCTGGCTCGGGAGAAGAATTGGTTTGAGAGAGGAGTGAAAGAAGCCATTTTTGTGAGGAAACAAAAACCTTCTCTTAACAGAGGAGGAGGGTTAAGATTTGTTTTGCCTCGCATCTATGACGACATCCTAAAAACAACGCCCTAACTTGGGACAAGGTCAGTGACATGCTAATGAGTTAGGAGGGGTGAGACCTGCACTCCACTTGAGCATCCCAGCAGACAATAGGTCTGTGACATGCTAAGGAGTTGGGGTCGTTAGCCTCAGCAGGGTCGTTAGACCTGCTCCCTTTTACATCAAGCAGACCGTAGATTGTTTATGAGTTAGTATCAGGATTAGGGTGTGGCTAACCACACCCATAGGTTATAAATCTCCAACGCGCGGTCCGAGAATTCATTCCCTGAAGAAGTCCGCTAGGTTGAGGACAAAACGTCGGGAAAACTTGCTAAGAAGTACAGATGATGGGTGAGAAACCTTCCTTTGCTATAATGTATGTAATGCAAATAGAAGTATGTGGTAGGAAATCGTAACTTTTGAACCCCTTTTATGCATGTGTACAGACGAATGAATGAACAACAACGAATCGATAATATCGATAAAAATTGATTATTAAAAGCGTTGGCAACGAATTTGGTTATCGATTCGTTGTGTCGTGCGATTAATACGTCACCGAGCGCGCGAGTTGGGCGCATTCTTTTAGTTCTATGGTTGAGCAGACGGACGCACATGCACCACAGAACTACACAACACTGCATGCACACTGCCGTAAAACTCCACAAAAGAAGAGCACACAGTCTATGGTGGAGGCATTAATTCGAGCAAGACCGCGTTGAACCAGTACAGAATAGTGAAGCGAAGGAAGCGTGCAAGTGTTGTGCCGCACTAACTTTAGACACTTTGCACAGAGTCAGTGGGGACAGTGTTTCTCAGGGTCAGGGCTGTCATTGGGAGGTTCGGAGACAGGTTAGATTTGCGGAAAACAAGCCTGAAAGTCACGTCGGGTCGCCGCGCCGCGACTCCAGCCTCTGCTAGTCTCCGGTATAATCTCCGCAAATAGTGCCTCCCACAGATGTATTATCGTGCCTCCCGCCTTCACCGGGACAGTAACGTGTTGGAGAAGCCTTTGTCTGGTGTTAGACGAGAGAGAGGGCAGGGGAGAGGAGAGAGAGAGCAGGGGAGACGAGAGAGAGGGCAGGGGAGACGAGAGAGAGGGCGGGGGAGACGAGAGAGAGCAGGGGAGACACATTTTATGAAAATCCTAAAATCCACAATTTCCAACGCCATATGACGTCATAATATGCTAATTAGATGGGTACACTTATTCCCTACATAAAACTTTTGGCCATCCTTAATAATTCTGTAATTTACAGAAAGTCTTTATCTCCTATCACTTTTAATTTACAGCCTTTTGAAATAAAAATGTCAAACTCTTTGGGTTAAACAACAACACCTGTTTTTGTGCACTTTACTTTATACTGCATAGCATACATTTGTATGTTTCTTTGTGTTGATCCAAGGCCACGTTTTTTAATAACGGAATGGAAACTAAAATGCTTTTTTAAATCCGATTAATCGAAGAAATAATCGAGCGATTAATCGATTATTAAAATAATCGTTAGTTGCAGCTCTAGTCCTGATACAATCACAGATTTATTAAAAACAAAAGTAAAGTGCAAAAGCAACAGCTTACAAAGTCCAAAGTACGTATGTCTCTGGGGACCAGGTCCAGATGAGGGGAAATTGAAGTGCTCCGGTCACTCATTGCTCGTTTGTAATCTCCACACTTGTGGGAAGGGATTCTCAAACAAATACACTACACACGACAACTTAAGTACAAGCACAAGACAGAATGGCAACACGTGAAAGAGCAAAATACAGCACAGTAGAACAGGAAGGACGTTTTAGCTTAGCTTGCTATTGATAACTAATTGTAGCTAACCCACTGTGTACAACAGACAATCAAACTTTTACATGAGTAAATACATTTCAGTGAGAGCTTTGGGCCAACGGGATACGTAGCTAACCAGTTGTTTCCAGAATTACCACAGACTAGTCACAAATCAAGAGCGATCTCCCTGAAAACCTCGTTCCAGTTCGAGCGTTCAAGCTGCCTTTGAATTCTTTCTTCGGCCTAAAGAGAGTAACGTGAGGTCCTCGTCGACCGACCAGGACGCTGACTCTTGGAGCTTTCTGTGCGATTCCATTTCTCTGGAGTGAGGAGTACGTTATTATAATAGATCCATGGGAGGACGTATTGAGGCAGAGCAGCCGGTTTTAAAGATGGCTGGGTTGAGTTTTTTTTTACCATAGGGTTGGACGTTGCTTCCAGGGACGAGACTCGTTGACCAATCAGTGTAAGGCAGTCGGCTGATGTTACGTTATGGTATCGCTTCGGCATGGTTGGAACCACATTTGAGGTGGTACGGGAAAGTACCCTGATCCCAAACCCAACCCTAGTGGAAATGCAAAATAACCTCGCCGTGCCGTACCGTTACTGTGGAAAAGATTAGACTTAATGCTAGCTGAAGCCAGTTTTCCTACATGGACATTTCTTCCACAGCGTTAGCTTGCTATGGAGGCTGTGAATAAAGGCTTCTAATTGGTCAATCCTTACATGGCTCTTATCTGGATTTAAAAAACCAATATCAAACAGTAAACACCAGGATCACAGAGGGCGCTAAACCAAAACGTTGAGTGTCACACAAACGTTTACTGAGCTAGAGGAGTTTATTTTACAGTGTACAATTGGAGCCAGAGCTCGAAGCACAAACTGGATGACGACAAAGTCTCTCTCTGAAGAATTACTGAGGTGAAAGTAAATTCGACGTCCTGGTGTCAATTTATGGCTCAATCTATGCGGTTGATCCCCTTTAAAGTACTCCCAGGGCCAGCACAGAGCGCTGCTGCTTCATGATCTATTGTTAGGACTCTCCTTATGTACTTGCTTCTTTATTATGCTCAAGTTAGATTTTCTTAGATTTTTTACCGGCTATTGTATGCTAAAGCTAGAGAGTTTATTTTATTTTAGTATAGAGTTATTATTCACTTATCTTTTGTTGTGTCCTTCTCATTCCTACTGTTCTGGAACCGCTGATGCAACACTGACATTTCTTAATTGAAACTTTCCCCAATGTGGTCTAGTCTACAGCCTCATGGGAAAAATACTCAAGGATCCATCTTTTTTAGTTTATTGACACCAACTTCCTACTTGTCAATATGGTATCTGGAACAAATCTGGTTTTCTCGTTTCTATAGGTACCTTCCCCCCGCCCCTTCTGTCTGATTGCTCCTGTCTCAAACCTGGAACACGATGATGAATTCTTACACGATCATGTCAAGTTTAGAAGTGTTTTCTGTCTTTTAAAACAAAAGTGTTGCCTAATTGCAAAACAAAGACCATGATCTCTTTGCTTTCAATGTAAGTCAACAAGAGCCAGAGTCGGAGCAAAACTTGGTTCATTAGCATTTCCTATTAGGCTTCATTGAGCTAGTGGGTTAGCATTATCCATCTACATACAGTCAGTTAGCGGGACCATGTTTTTTTTGCCGCGAGTCTGAACAAACACAATTAATTTTGACTGAAAGGCGAAAACACTTCTAAATTTGTCTTGAATAGATGAGAAACCCAAACCTCATTAATTCACACAGAGCTAACGTCTGGGATAAGACAGATCTCCAGTGCTTGGTGCGTTATGCCGGCACAGACGCCATTATTCCTGCTTCCATCATTTCCATAGACTGTGAATAGACATGCTAATTCACCCTTTTGATCTGCTGACCTTAATGGAAATGGTCCACAGCACACCTGATCCCACCCACATAAAACCTGGCGTTCTGCTCGGTCTCTGCTCCCCTCTAAGTGCATGTGTATAAAAGCTGTGTTGAATTATTACTTGTCTCTGTATTATGAGTTGCAACAAAGAACTTTCTCCAATTTTGACCTCAAGCTACATGCACTAAAAGGTAAAGAAGTCACAGAAAGATCATGACGTAGCTTGAGCCCAAAAACATGGACATTTATCAAGTTATTTGCTTCTTTTTTACCGACTGTTGAGAGATAGCGATGTTGTTACCTTGCTATCTTACTAATGTCTGCTAAAGAAGACCCAAATAACTTTATTATTCTGAGAAGACAACAAGAACCTTCTTAAAGTATAAAGGTTTTCACTTAAGAAACTGCCAAAACTAATTCATGGTTTTAAAATTAGGTTTTAAAATACAGAAAACAGCTCTGAATGTGATGTCATAGAGGTAATAATGATGACATCATAGTATTACAGGACTGAGACAGAAGCTTTTGAGGGGTGGAGCTACCACAAACATGATGTGAGCATGGATTGAGCCAAAAACTACTACAGGTATGTCACTGAAAATGAACAAAAGCTGAGAAATATATCTGCATTTACATTCTAATGATAAAAATACAAATGATGCATTATAATATTATATTTTATATATATATATATTTTTTATATTATATATATATATATATATATATATATATATATATATATATATATATATATATATATATATATATATATATATATATATATATATATATATATATATATATATATATATATTTATTATATAAATGATAAAATTGTTTTGATATTCATAATGATGCATTGGTTTAATACAGCACTTTCTGGACAATACGCTCCACATGTCATTATTCTTTCCACAGCTGCCCTAGGACAGGGGTTCCCAAAGTTTTTAGCCCGCGACCCCCAACATAAATGCCCTTTCGTCACATGAAATGAGCATGTATTTCCTTGATACGGAGTAACGCTTTCTAGATACTCACGCCACTACCGAGCTGCACTGTCCAGCCCAAAAAAGGAGGCTTGCATATTTTTACTCATGTAGTGACACAGTGATGGGCTTGGTGGGCTCCCTCCTCAGCAGAAGTCAGAAGTGGAGCGCATTTCTTGCGGCTCGCCCTCACTGTTCTCCTACCGCGGTAAAGTGGGCCGGCTTTCCGGAGTCAGCGGTAAAGAGGTCCGCACATTAAAAGCGGGCGGCCGCTTTCTGCTGTTACTTTATGCAGTTCATCCCCGCGGCTTCTCTTTCCAAAGTTACTGTCAGTAAAGGCATAAACCGGCCACCCACTTTTAATGTGCAGACCTCTTTACCTTTGACTCCGAAAAGCCGGGCCTCTTTAACGCGCTGTTCTACCGCTGCCCTCTCTCCCTCCTCTGCCCTCTCTCCCTTCTCTGCCCTCTCTCCCTCCTTTACCCTCTCTCCCTCTCTTCGCACCATCAGCCTGACCCCTGATACAAGTGACTTTTCTCCCCCTCCGGGTTTTTCTGTTGTGGATATTAACCACGTTTCATTTTAAAGCAGGTATTATTTATTTGTAGCCTCCAAACACCTTTAGTTTTAGCAAACAACAGCAGGACACGCTTTGTCGCTGCGCATGATGCAGAGCTGCGTTACGTGATGATTTTGATTGACGCTGCAATGACTGGGACAAAATTACTAACGTTATTAAAATATATTATAGTCTCCAAACACAATTTAACAAGTAGTCCTTTTGAATCAAATCAAATGCTAAATAAATATTTAAGGGCTTTATATTTTAAAGCCCTTTTTTATATTAAAAAAAACTTTTTTTTTTTGAGCAAAAAAAATCTTTTTTTTGTGTGTGTGGAAATCATCTTGCGACCCCCCCAGGGGTTCCCGCGACCCCCGGGGGGTCGGGACCCCCACTTTGGGAACCACTGCCCTAGGACACACTGACAGAAGTGAGGCTACCAGCCTGTGCCATCACCAACCATTCACACACACATCAGACCCATTCTAATGTGGGAGAAGTGTCTTGCCCAAGGACACAACCACAGTTTGGCGCAGCCGCCCACTCCCCCACTGAGGTCTCCCATCACAGAACTAACCAGGCCTTGAGGTCTGACATCAGCTTCAAATGTCTACAGGATCTAGCTCTCACATGCAGGTATGGCCACAGTAATGAAACTAATGACCATCCCTGTAAACGTAAGACTGGCAAAAGACAGTGAAGGGTTCTCTGAACCTGGTCCTGAACCCAGTGCTTTGTCTGGGTCTGGTCCCTGCAGGTCTAGCCCTGGTCTGGTCTCCACAATCAGGAGCAGGTCATGAAGTCTTTTATGTGCTCTCTGCTCTGAGTGTCTCTTGAGCTGCTCTCAGCACCTGCTCCTGTGTTCTTTTGCAGACACTCCACTGCACTCACTCACAAATATCCTCCAAAGGACAAATCCTAATGCTGATTCAAAACATGGTTTTATTGAATCATTCTCTGAAATCTAAATCTTGCATGATTCCTTCAAAAATGAGAAATCCAGCCCGGTTTATTGTTTTTGTGGACACCCAGTTGTGCGTAGGCCAAGAAAAACTGTACTTTCACTGCAAAAGGTGATGGAAAATGTGTCTTAATTTTTTAGACTGTTCAAATTTTTACCGGCATAAATCTGAAACGCAGCCTCCCCAGGTTTAGTCCTGACTCAGAGTCCCAGCCCGAGGCCAGTCCCTGTGCTCCCCAGAGTCCAAGTTGGTTCATATGGCACTGACATGTCACAGATGTACTTTGGTGTGAGGCCATGAAGAGACTTGTAACAAACTACCTTTCACGTTAAAAAAGGGAAAAAGGGAAAAAGGGGGGGGGGGATAAAACAACAAGCCTTTTTCAACCAATCAGCTCTCGGCACAAAGAGTCCAAACAAGTAAGTGATGGTTTAAAGCGTTCACAAAGAGCAGCTCTGTTTCCTGTGGTGTGTATTTGCTGTGGCCTGGTTCACTGGTGTCCTCCAACCTCGCATTAGCTAATCGTGATAGAGAAACTCGCTCCGGGGTCCAAAAGTCCTGGAAGCTTTTATAAACTCACTGTGGTGAAGTGTTTGTGTGGAGAGAGTGTGTGAGAAAGTGAACAGAGCTAAATGTGCAAACAGATCAGAGTTATGGTTTGGCTCACGGCAAGAACGATCTGGGTTGAACTCCGAGAGGTTTGCATGTTTACCTCCGTCCATCCATCCATTTCCTTCCCCTCTGTACAAACAGTTTGAGCTTTTTGATTATCTGATCTGTTTGCCAATAAAACAGCACAGTGGTTAGCGGTTAGCACTCTCGCTCCTCAGCAAGCAGGTCCTAGAATTGAATCCCAGTTAAAACAGGGCCTTTCTGAGCCTGTGTTTTTTCTCTTCGTGCCGATGGAGTTCGCTTTGTCTCGTAACGGAGGCAAACATGTTTCTAGGATGGTTGCTAAGGCAAGCTGGAGTTTCCCCCGCGAAAGAAGGCGTCCCATTCTAATGGCTCATATCTGGATTAACAAAGATACAACAATATGAAAAAAAATATACATACCAGGATCATGCGAGCGCTTTACCAAAGATTAGATAAAGATACCAAAGATCCAAAATAGTGAGCGTGAAACAAACGGTTACTGAGCTCGAGAAGTTTACTTTTACACGTAAACATACACTTTGCCCTTGGGTACTCTCCTTTAGGTCTTTGTTGAGCTAGCAAGTGAGCATTGTCCATCTATATACAATCTATGTCAAGGATCTTCAACCTTTTTCACTCATAGAGACACTTTTCCAGAACAATAACAACAGAGAATTATGTTAGTTTGGGTACTATTTTATTAAAAATGTTTGTGGGCTCGTTGACAATATGATTTGTTATATTATAAATAATATGTGTAATTTATAAATCATTCCCTGAGCTACTTTGATGAGACAAGATTAACCTTATTGATCTCACAATGGAGACATTTACATACACATAAATAGGCATGAGGCTGTTCCCTGGACCACAGTGCAGCAGGTGGGGGACAGGAGGGTCCTGGACAAACTAACATCTATGCTGGACCATGACTGTCGCCCCCTGCAGGACACTCTCTCTGCTCTGGACAGACTAATTCATCCTCGCTGTGTGAAGGAGAGGTTTCGCAGGTCCTTACTCCCTGCTGCTGTCAGGCTGTACAAAGAGAATGTGTAACAAGATCTGCTGAATCTGTACAGGTGTCAGTGATAATACATTCACAAGCAACTTTGTCACTAGTCACTTTATCTGTTTTTATTACTGCATTATTACATATCCATCCATCTGATATCCTGTCATTCACTAGTCACTTTATCTGTTGTTTTTATTACTGATATTTATTCTCCGCTGCTTAAGAAAAATACAAACATCAGTAAATACTCGTGAACCAAGTGCAATTATAGTTCCAGAGTTTATTTTATTTTTTATCTTATTTTATTATACTGTCTATTATGTTAAATAATAGACCATTTGATGTGTGCAATCTGAATGCTCTTATTTCCTTCTTTCTCTGCTGTAATGTGCACAAAGGAATATCTTATCTTAAATGGTGTCTCTCAGGGTGTGCAAAAATACAGGACAGCAAACATGTTAAGTGAAAACCCTAACCCTAAAAATAATTGTATTTTATGTACAATTAATTGAAGGGTTAGGGCAAGGTACTGATAGCTCTGGAGCTACAGTATATGATGGAACCCCCTGGTCTATTCTTTAAGATGGTGAAAAGTCAAATTCAAGCCTTTTATCCACTCACAAACCCACAGAGGTCTGACTTCCCAAGGCTTTGCAGTGAGTAGAGACCTTGTTTACCTGTTTGCAGATGTCGTATTCAGGCTTTGATGAATATTTGATAAAGTAGCAGCCTGCAGTAATATATACAGAGATGCTCCGACTGGTGGAGACTGGATCTACAGCACAGAGCAAGGATTTCAACCTATTTGGACGATCGTAATTTCAGGGGCTTCGACAAACACGAAATGTAACCAAATGACAGAGTGGGAGAGTGAAGAAAAACATGTTGTTACGGTTTCTTTTTCAACACCACCGAATGTCTGTGTTTGACGCTCTCTCTATGAACTTATTTATTATAGATTATTTCTCAAAACAGAATTTTCAGTTGTAGTGGGTTTGGAAAATAGAAGCCTAGAGTTTCAATGGTGCAAAAGGAGACAGAATGTGCAACCAACTATAAGTATTGGACGGGCTCGTATAATCAAACTTGAAAAAGACTTGAATTACGTTCAGTCTGTCTGGTCTCTTTCTCTCTCTAGTCTCTTCATCTCTGGTCTCTCTCTGGTCTCTTTCTCGCTTTGGTCTCCAGTCCAGATCCTCCAATTTAAATTTTCAGTTCAAGTCCGTTAAATGTATTTGTGTACAACCCTAAATCAAAGTTACCTGCCAACAACAGATCAGAGAATCAGTTCAAACACAGAATATGCAAAAACAACAGTGTATGGAATGAAAGAGTAATACACTGTACAGTATATAGATTCTTTATTGATCCCCGTAAGAGATATGCAGGAGTCCAGTAGCAGCAAAAACATCCATACAAACAAAACAAATAAATAGATCATTCTAAAAGTAGCTAACAATAGTATTAAAATGCAACAGCACTTGAGGTCACAGCAGCAGAGGTGGAGCAGCCGCTTGGTTCAGACCATTTTCTCTGCTCTGGTCCAGAGTAAAATGCTGAATCCTTTTTAGCATTTTTCCAAAAATTAGCATTCCTCGAGTGGATCTCTGCTTGGTGTGCTTGGTTTGATCCGTGAATCCTCTCTGCTTAAGTCTGGACCCGTGTTAAAACATGAGCACTGTACAGCAGCAACATTTACAGGTAGAAAAAAGCATGAAAAATAACAGTTGTAAAGCAGAGCTACTTCGGACTTTCTGCCGTTTCCAGCGCATTCAAAAGTAATTCCAAGTAATTCCATGTGAAGTGTCTTTGAGTGTCCAGAAAAGCACTTTATAAAATTGATGCATTTTGTATCTGCTGGTTTACAATGTTTAAGTCCCGGAGTAAAACCTGACCTGTTATACACGCTCTAAATGCTTAAGATGGTGTATAATTTGCTCACAATGTGCCCGTAGAAAGCTCTTTATCTCATTCCTCCGTTGGCCTACTTTGAGGAGCACAAACATAATTAAACCAGGCCCTATTAGCATCACCCTCTGTGCTGTTTGAAGACCTTTGCGATTGCTAAAACTCTTCTCTTCTGCTGGAAGCAATATTTCAAGGCAAATGAAGGAAACTCATTAGAATGGCATAATGAATACTTAGCTCACTCAGTTCTTAATTTAAAACACCGGGGAAAAATGCCCGCGGAAGAGTGTTAGACTTTCAAATAAGTTCTGCCCTGCGTGTTGAATGATTGTGGAGCAGTGAATAACATCCCAACACATGTCGCTTGTGCCTTTTGTTCCAGAACCGTTGTTTTTGTCACGATCGCCTGAACTATAGCATTCAGAGGGACTCATGCTTCTGTCTGCTATGACCTGATTTTCTATGATTAAGATTCAGATAAAGTTTGTTTGCCATTTGCAAGAAACATTGGTGACTATGGACACAACCACATTGTTGATTGGTTTCACACTGTCTCTCCCTGGTCTTTCTCTCTGGTCTCTCTCCTGTCCCTTTCTGGTCTCTCTGTCTGGTTTCTCTCTTGTCTCTCTGTGGTCTCTCTCTGGTATCCTTTCTTCGACTGTGATTCAATTCAATTCACTTTATTCTTGTATAGCCCTAAATCACACCAGTAGTTATCTCAGAGGACTTAACAAAACCATTGAAATCGTCAACACAGATCAAAGAATCAACGGTTTAGACACAACAAATATACAACACAAAGTAATGTTCCATAGAGAGAGACCGATGTCAATGAATGTTGATAAATGTCCATAAATGTTGAAGAATGTTAACGTGTCCTGGATCATCAAAGTCTGTCCAACAGACCCTCCTGCATCAGCAAGGAAAAACTCTAAAACCCAGTGGGAGAAAAGTGAGAAATCTCTGGGAGATCCAGATTGAGAGAAGAATCCGCTCCACGCATCGGTTGTAAAACATGGACAGGTCCGGTGCAGCACTGAAGCAACTCCCAGGCCGCGCTGGAGAAGATGTCACCAAACCACAGAGTCACAGAACCAACAAGCCAACTGTCAATGGAGCAGCAATAAAAGTGAGGAAGAATCTTTTAGAGTTTGTGGTGAGTTTTGGCAAAAAGAAGAGATGTTGGAGATGTATTCGTAACCTGAGCAGTTACGAATACATGTGGCTCAATATCACACACTGATATATACACTATATCAAAAATATAGGGATATAATTATAGCGATCTCGCACATGGTGATCCAATACTCCCATGTTTAACAGTTCTGCTAGTAGTTCAATTCAAGGGATATGTATTCTTGTATACAGCCGTAAATCACAACAATTGGAGGACCGTTAAATTTGCCAACACAGATCAGAGAATCAAACAGTTCAAAGTTGAAACACAAGAAATACAATGATAGAAAACAGATTGGTTTTGGTCCTAAGGGTAAGATCAATAGATGTTGTTGATTGTTGAGTGTCCTGGATCATCACCACTCACTTTATGTTAGACCCTTCTGTATCCGCAAAGAACAACTCTATAAAGCTGATGGGAAAAGGGAGGATGTGTTTGTGGTGATTTGATTAGGAATTACTGGCATGATCAGCAAGATCTGGGATTTAAAAAAAAAAAAAACCCTGGTCTTTTATTGAGGAAGCAACACTCGTGTCCTGGCCTCGCTGAACACTGTAGGTTTAGAAAATAACATATATTTACACAGGAAGCTAAAGACTCGCCCATCCATCATCAAATATGCACTCCATTCAGTTCCTTTGCAGCTGAAATACAAAAAACAAATCCTTACCACAATGCAAAATAATCATCTTAGCATTAAACACGCAAATTAACGTCAAGCCATTGCTCCAAAGTAAAAGGGAGCAATAGTAATCCTTATTTTCCACGAGTCTTAGGGCATTTTGTTTTTTCTTCCATTGTGAGAAACTTAAGGTGGTTGTTCATTGGTTTCTTTGAAATCCAGATACATGGTGATTTTGATAAGGTTTATTTGGTATCTCAATTTTCAAAAATGTATTTGCCATTGGCAGTAAAACCACATTGGAAAAACTATGCAAGACTACCCCAGCGTGCACCGGACAGAGAAGATGGCACAAGAGTTCTTGTCACGGTACCTTTTTCCAGCGCCATGCAAAGAAACAGCAGAGGGCAGCAACACACATTTCACAAAGACAGTTGGATAGACATGTTACGTTTGAACAAGACGCTGGAAATGTTTTGGCCAGAGGGGGAAAGGGTAGAGGGGGGTGAGCCAGAAAAGACAAGGGAGGGAGTGAGATGAGGCAGGTGGGGGTAAGGGAGGGAGAGACAGGGGATGAGAGGGGGGGTTCCAGAGCTGGTGATCAAATGAAAGATCGGGTACATCCTTTCTCTTCAAGAAATGAACAACACTGGCAAGTGGCATTTTATATTGAACCATTCAAAGCTTTTATTCACGTGCTTCATATGTTAGGCGAAGTAAACCAAATCAAACTAATGAAAATAATCTAGTTCCATTACAGCTCTTGTGACATGATCAAAACTGGATCTTCACGGCCTCTTATTGCACTTCCTGTTGTGTCTTTTCTCACTTCCTGTTGCGTCTACAGCTTTGGAGATTATCTCGGTGTCTTCTGGCCTGTGGAGTGATACAGTGAAGCCAGGATGACGCCCGGAACTCTCGCTGTGAGAAAATAGTTCCCCTTTGCTTGAGACCTGTCTAACCTCCCCACCTGCAGAGAGACTCAAGAGACCAGCAAGAGAGACCAGAAAGAAAGATCAACGTGGTGAGAACAGTGTGGTGAGACCTGCTCTAGTTACTATGAAACCGGCAGAAGATTGACATCTAGGCATGTGAATGTTTGTGAAGGATTTAGAGTTGAGCTGTGCATCATCGACAACTCTGCTACTCTGTCTGTGAACTGGGCGAGACAAGAGAGAAACCAGCGAGTGACTAGAGAGAGACCAGAAAGAGACTAGAGAGAGGCCAGAGAGACCAAAGAGACTAGAGAAAGGCCAGAGACCAAAGACATGGCCTGAGGCCCTTCCACACGTAGCCAGGTATCTGCTAAACCGCAGATATTTTTCTTCGTTTGCACTTGTCATCCACATGACAACGCATCAAAGAAATATATTAACCCTTTAGGCGCCAGAGTTTTTTCAAGAAAATATACAATTTTGATTTCAAGATTTCAAAAGGCTATAACTTTAAAATGGTTTGAGATAAAGGCATACTGTAAATTAGAAATATCTTCAGTTTGAACCAAACTTTGGGATGGAAGTTGATTCGTCATCTAATTTGCATATTGTGACGTCATCAAGGTGGCGGCCATTTTGGAAAATGTTAATTATTGTATAAAGACTTCAAAAAGCTGTAGCTTGGGAGTTATTTGAGATCAGGGAATACTATAAACAGTCAATGTGAAATATCTTTAGTATGAAATGAATTTGGGATAGAAATAAATTCCCTGATCCAGATTATAGATAATGTTTTAGCACTGGTTCGCGGCCATATGGAATTGTATTATTTTCAAAGACCTTCAGTGATCAAGACAGCACTCTTTATAGTTTACAGTCATGAAATCTGGAGATTGGTTTCAATATTTCCCTTTCAGAGAAGTAGTGGGCTTACTATTTTTCTCAGTGGAAATGAGGCTCCAGGATTTACCGTTTAGAAACAGAGAGATTAAATGAATGGGCTCAGAACTTGTCAGATCGTCTCAACAACATACAACAGGCTCTTCAACACTTCTGGTCCACTTTTGTGGATTATTTTCTCTCAAGAACTGCCTTGATCCTCATCATCGCTGCTGGTAAAGGCAGTGAACGCGATTAGCGATGTGTTTTTTCCCGTGGCTCTCCCGCGTCTCCCGTGTTCCCCGTGGATGTCTACCCCCGCTACTTTCTCCCACATGCCCGGTGTTATGATGCCCCTGTCCCCTCCACCACGGACCCTGCTTGGCGTTCACAGAATGCTTCTACCGCGGCCACACGGAGGACAAGCAGCCGCTGTACAGGGGCTGATTGTGGACTATGGAGCGCGGTCTCCCCGTCACCAATAATGTCCGTGTCTGCTTCACTGGACACCTGCGTGTCTTCCTCCTCTGAATCTGAGTGAGCCAGTACCAGACCAAGTACTTCTCTGGTACTGAAGACCTCGTGAGTAAAATAAAAAACACTCTCTCCCTCTGCTCTGCTCTCACTCCTCTCAGCTCTACCGCTGCTGCTTCGCCTCCGCCCCGCTGCGCCGCAGGTGTTTTACGAACTCAATTTACTCAAAAACTTTCAATATAACCACATCCACAAATGTTGCTCATATTACAGGCACACATGTCCACTAACCCCTGGTGAAAAGTATTAACAAGATTCTGCACCACATTTTTACATACAGCCTGTTTAAGTGAGCAATGTTGCTTGTCGCAATATTGCGACTTTGGCGCTTAAAGGGTTTACAAACTCTTGGCAAAGTGGAGTTTTATGCATTTGCGTGTCGACAGAGATAGAGAGTTTTGTGTTTTTGCACGTCACAGTCTGCCTCCAAAACAACAACAAACAAAACATGCAACCTCTGATCACTGAGGAAGCATGGATCTTTCTGCCTTAAAAACTGTTTCCTGAATAAAACACAATAAATATCTGTTCCCTGCTGCGAGCGGTTCGCATCAGGGAACATCCTCGCTCCACGTTAGAGAACAGCAATGTGATCACACACGCTCTAAAACAACCAAAACAGGAGCTAAACCAGGACTAAACCAGGACTGAGGACGGGGGTCAGCGCTTGCAAACATATGTCTTTATCCTGAGTTTCTTCCTGTGACTGTAAAAGTTCCGCTGCAGAAGTACCGGCGTCAGCATCAAAGCTCCGCCCACTTCTGTGGTTTTTCCCCAACGCAGGACGTCAGAGGACGCACATGTTAAGAATGTTAAGAATGTGATTGAAATTGCAGATGTTCGGTTATGTGTGGATGCAAATTATTTTATAAACGGGGTAGGGGAAACATTCTTTTTTTTAAATCCCCGGCTACGTGTGGACATGGTATGAGTCTCTCCCAGTGCTCCTCTCCTCCTCAGCGCAAGTTTGATTCTGTGTTTTTTGCTCTGAGGAGTGATTGTGTTTGGGATATTGCTTTTTCTGGCGGCCCATTGAGGAAAAAACCTGTGATAGAGTAGATCCTAATCCACTCCTCCATTTCAGGCCGGGTCATTTTATTCTCTCTTATATCTCTCTGTGAACGCTTCCCATCCAGAATCCTCGTAGTTATTATTTGTCCAGGGCAAAAGAAGAGCCATTTTTAGAAGATTGTTTGACCTTTAGTTGGGTCTTGCTGTTAGATTTGAAGAATGGGTTGCTTTTGAGAGTTTCAGGGTTAATAAGTGTGTGTGTGTTTGTGAGAGCGAGCGTGGGACAACAGAGGCTACAATCTGGAGAGGTGGGTTCATTAACATCCACTGTCCCAACCAAAAAGACCATAAGATTATACTCTACATGGCTTTTTTCATCATCTAACTGACACTTTCCCATCTGGGTTAGGGTTAAAGTTCAGTAATTTGCTCTTAATTAGCTGTTAAATAGTGAGGGCTAATTGCAAGTGTTACCAACAAGTCCAGGAACAATGATTTCAAGCTTCACTGCAAAAAGAGATCAAAAGCAAGTAAAACATTGGTTAAAATTGTTAATGTATCTTAATTTGAGCACATTTTGACTTCCGTAAACCTAGATTTGCCAATGGGACAAAGTAAAATGATGTTGTTTAAATTAATAAATTACATAAAAGCTATTCGATTCAGCCATTATTACCTCATATTTATCACTTTTTTTACAGGGTTTAAGGTCCAAACTGAACACATGCATCATTTTTAGTTGCCTAAAGACAAACTGAAGGTCACAGATCCAGGCTGGATGTGATAAAAACTGCTGGCTCACGCTGAAGGCTGCAATACAGACAGTCCGCGGCGAGGACTCCCATTTCAGCCGCGATTCTGTTTTTCCCTTTTATGTGTGTAATCTGAGCGGAAAGACAGGACGGATAGATGAATGGAAGTGCAGACGCCAGAGAGAGAAGTGTGTGCTTGACACTGACGACACCGGAGAGACGACTTATCCGTCTCCTCACTTTTCAATTCCATTTATTTTTGGATAGCTCTAAATCACGAGTAGTTATCTCAGAGGACTTTAAAAAATGAGGGGCAGAGACCAATGTTCATAAATGTTGTTGAATGTCGCGTGTCCTGGATCATCAATCAATCAGAAGAGCACCTTTTCTACATAAGGCAGCAGACAAAGCGCCTCACAACCCATATCACATCAGGCATAACTCATAAACATTCAAATCTATGAATACAATAGATTTTAACCCTAACCCCAAGAAACATTAAGATCACAAGACATTTTAAAAATTACACATGGGATTAATCCTATGATCACAAAACATTAAAAAGAAAAAAGATAAAATCCTTCAGTTGTCTGCACAGCGAAACACAACTGTTTTTAACCTAGATTTGACCACTGTCAGAAAAGAAGCCTGTTTCACATTTGTAGGAAGACTGAAACACTGCCTCCTCATGTTTAGTCCTGACTCTGGGCCCAGCGGGAGGCCAGTCCCTGTGCTCCTCAGTTCCACTTGGTTCATAGGGCTTTAACATGTCAGATGTACTCCGACGCCAGCCACAGATGACCTGATAAAAAACTAAAAACTATTCATGCATAAATTCCACTTTTGCATAATGTGTGTAATGCGTTTATGTAAATGATTTTAGTTCCTTATTTGCATGAACCACTCGATAGTGAATTACCGCTTGTTTCCACGCTGAAGTAAAAACATTATCCAATATGTCTCTTATGTCGGTTATTTGTTATTTTCACTTGACTTTCCAAAGCCTGTGGAGACTCCTGGTGTTCCCCGGCAAAGAAGAATGAAGGTTTTCACTGTTTAAACAAAAAAATAAACGTTGTTCAACCCTCTGCTCACGGCTGTTTACCTCCAAATTCTGAAATCACTGGAGGTCATGCTTTTATAACCTCAGGCAGCTGTAATGGTCTTTTCTCTTTTCTTTCAGGTAGTTATTTTCTTTTCTTTACTGTCAAGTTACTAAAATCAGTTTTCCCCACCTCCCACAGAAATGCGATCCTTGCGTAATCTAAATGCGGTGACTGATCTTCATTCAGAAAGCGCATCTTTACAGACCACGGCCACACAAACCACTTTACAATGTTCAGATCATCTTTTCATTCTCTCCACACTGCGATGACAGAAGCGAAACGCCAAACACACTGAAGCATCAAAGCCTCCGACCAAACACCATCCATTCACTCCCTCATTACATTAACAACTATGTTTTTGGTGGAAGGGGAAACCGGAGCACCTGGAGGAAACCTGAGCAGACTCGAAGGTAGCATCAAACCCAGGACCGCCTTGCAAGCTCAAAGTCGCTTTACATTTTGTTGCCTTTCTAATCCTGCACCAACAACAAAAACGCAAACGAATCCATCCTGACTTTCTCTTTTTATGCGACCATCGTCAGTTTGTACTTGTCTGAACCGTTCGCGAAGGAGAAACCTGCGGGCTCCGAGAAGACCAATTATTTCTTGTAAGCTCACGGCACGTTCTCACCTTCCAAACGTATTACTGGATTTAAATAGAATAATGCAGCATCTGCCAGAGGATTCGTCGAAAAGTTTTAACAACATCTCTAGAGCTTCATCGACCCTGCTTTGTTTTTGCATGGGACAGAACTACAGCTCATCGAAGGGATAGAGAGAGGCGCCGCAGAATTATCTTGATACAAATGTCAAAGAAAATTGGCTTCATAATTGTCAGTTCTCATAAGCGCCACCTGATGATGGATGTGCATAAGTAGTTCTCGCTAGACGGATGACTTAAATTATCAGAATAAACGAATACACGGCAGGAGAATTGACAAAATATGGTGTTTTTGTCCTCAATTTGCCATTCTCAAAATGTTCGGTTCTGGTTTGGCCAAAATACTTGAAAACAGAACTAATAGTCTGTGTATAGATGGACAATGCTAACATGCTAGCTACATTTTACGGGAGTTTGCACTAGGGCTGAAACAACTAATCGATTAATCGATTATTGAAATAGTCGACAACTATTTTAGTAATTGATTTATCGTTTTCTGGTTCACACGGACTCAAACAAAGCAAAAATGACATGAAAATGTAGTATTTTTGTTTAAAACCGACTTTGTTTTTATAATTTCATGAATATCTGTCTGTCTCATCCAATCAGATAGCAGAATTGGCACAAAGAGCCTGTTACAAACATTTACTTTAATTTTACGCCATCAATACGTCCTCGAGTGTTGCCACTTTAGCTTTTTGTGATGAAAAAAATGTTTTTTTCTACACAATTCACAGCCAAGCGATTACTCGATTAATCGTAAAAATAATCGATAGATTAATCGATTACAAAATAATCGTTAGTTGTAGCTCTAGTTTGTACAGACAAAGTTTTGCGCCAATTAACTTCAAAAATAAGTTTAAAACCATCATTTGGATGGCTACATGAACGACATGAATAATCGCTAAAACAAATAAGAAAAATTAGCATCATAGTTATTTTATTTCCAGTTTAATGTTGTAACTTGTTACTCCTGTGTCTATCTTCGTTCTACTTCCTGTTGTGTGATGACCCGCCCTCGTGTGTCACCCGTGTCTCTTGTGTAAACTCTATATTCCATCATTTCCTGTTTTCCGTTATTGTCATTCCTCATCTGTTTTAGTCCTGTTGTCTGTCCATTTGGTTACTTTTTGTGTTGTTTTCTTTGGATTTTGTTTTGTTTTACTTTTATCGAAGCCATCATTTCTGCAGTTCTACGTTTTGAGTTCATTTCCTTTTGCCACCATGACAAGTCGACAACTTTTCGGTCTTTCTGCTAAAGTTACAGCTCTGTAATGATGTCTGTAATATTCAAGTGACCGAAACAAAATCTGCATTCAAACTCTGTTAACCGTAACCGTTTGTGTCACTTTCATCATGTTAGACTTAGATCCTGCATCAGCAACTCACAAAACCCAGTCTGAAAAAAAGTGAGAAACCTCAGGCAGACCCATGTTGAGAAAGGATCTGTTTGCACAGACAGACAAGATCCAGGACTCAGGCTGTAGAATGAGGATGCAGGGAGACAGTCCAATGTGTTTGCATGTTCTCCCCGTGTCTGCGTAGGTTTCCTCCGGGTGCTCCGGTTTCCCCTACCACTAAAAATATGTACAATAGGTCTGGCATGTGCCTCCTGTACTGGCACCCCCACTCCCAAAAATAACAATTGTAAACCGCTTTGAGACTCCGATGTGCAGTGAAAAGGCGGTATATAAATAAAGATTACTTACTTACTTACTTACAATGTGCAGATGAAGGACGCCGGGTCAGACAATGGTGAATAGCAATGCACACAGTGGGAAATTTCAGTGTTTTATTATCAGTTACAGAACAGTACGAATGAGGAGCACACAGCACAAGATAAAAGAAAAATAATTATATACTGGTGTAAAAAAAAAACATCTCTATCTTTAGCAAAATAAAGACGCAAGTATGACATTTTTAGCTTTAGCATAATAAAGCAGCAGGTAGGAGCAACAGTAGCTCAGTTGGTAGAGCGCTGATCCATGTCACCAGCTCCCACTGATCTTTGCTGTCGGTGTGTCCCTGGGCAAGACACTGAAGCGCTCGCTGAAAGACCAAGGCCATCTAGTCGATGACAGAGAAGCCATCTTCCCATGAGTCCACCACCTGCAGGAGAACCAGCGAGGGACTGGTGCAATGGGTCTTGCGTGGCAGCTCTGATTGCCACCCCCCCGACCCAGATAAAGATGAATAAAAGGGTAGAAAATGACATCACAAGCAGCAAGTATAAAATCTCTAGCTTCAGCATAATATATTTTGGCACAACATTAGATCCTGTGTGATCCCAGTTACCGGTTAATAGCTTCACATATAGACCCTTCTCCCCTCTCATGCGGATGTTGTCTTTCGTTTTTCTCACATCTTACTTTCGCTGGATCTATTTGTGCTCGACAGGCAGCCGCTTCTCCAAACGCACACTCAGAAAAACTCTTGAGTCGCGGTAATGTGAAACTCAAGTGCTTTTGTCACAGATGTGACACATTTACACTGTGAGAGGTTTTATACAGAAATGGAGGCTTAAACAACTACAGACGCTGTAGAAAATATGTCTTATATTAAACAATTAAACAATGTATCTTTGTGTTAAAGAAAAACTATTATGCCTACTCTTCGGCCATTTATAATCATCATGAGACAATTTATTGTCATTTTACGTTTTGGAAAAATAATAATTATATAAGTAATAATAATAATGATATTGTGAACTACAAACACGGCTTCTGGTCTCTCCCTGATGTTTTTCTCGTGTATCTCTCTGGTCTCTCTCCCTGGTCTTTTTCTCCTGGATCTCACCCTAACCCTGGATATTGACACACTCACCCAAAAAGGGTTCGTAAAATGAATGTAGCCAAAGAGACAAAGCAAAACTTTAACCATAAACACTTCTCTATCCAAGCCTCAGCAAGGGCAGGTCCATGGTGTAGTTTATGGTCCAGACGTCTATAGTCCAGACCGTTCACATGGTTATTGCATCATTGCATTATGGTCACATGGGAACGTTAGAGAGAAGAGTTTATCACTATTCCTCTGAATGAGATTAGCGGGTGATGAGAGACGTCTGAGGAGCTGGGACCATGTGGGACCAGGTGGTTTCAGGTCAAGATCAAAGCCTGGGACCAAGGCTTTGGGACTTGGATTCAATTGAGATCACAAGGTATCTCGTATGGAAACTGGGGAATACTTTAGATTTTAATTTCAGTGGAAAAAGGCTTCAGGCTCAATAGTTTGATGGTCTGGTCT
This sequence comes from Knipowitschia caucasica, assembly GCA_964034765.1. Classification (NCBI taxonomy): domain Eukaryota; kingdom Metazoa; phylum Chordata; class Actinopteri; order Gobiiformes; family Gobiidae; genus Knipowitschia; species Knipowitschia caucasica. The sequence goes on along the minus strand of OZ035827.1, from coordinate 15,789,897 downwards.
CTTTCTCTGCTCTCTCTCTGTCTCTGTCTTTCTCTCTCTCTCTCTGGTCTCTTTCTCTGCTCTCTCTCTGTCTCTCTCTGTCTCTGTCTTTCTCTCTCTCTCTCTGGTCTCTTTCTTCCTCTCTCTCTCTCTACTCTCCCTCTGGTCTCTTTCTCTGCTCTCTCTCTCTCTCTCTCTCTCTCTACTCTCCCTCTGCTCTCTCTCTCTCTCTTTCTCTACTCTGCCCTTGACTCTGGCCCAGTGCAGCTGTGGCTACAGTGGCAGTTCATCACCACTGTTTGTGGCATGAATGAGACGGGCTCCAACATGACCACGTTTATAAAAACATATACTGCAGAAATACGCAGAAGAAACTGAATTCCTGAACAGTAACTGAGCATTGAGGGAGTGGTGTGTGGTCACAGAACGTTTGGGGCCAGTGTCTGAGTGAGTGACCAGTGAGTGACCAAGTCTTGTCTTGTCGTGTGTGTTGTCCCTGTGTCGTATTGTTATTTAGTTTATTTTATCAATGGGGATGTTTGTGGGGATATAGATTTGTAGTGTCAATTTTTTTCACATTGTGGTTGTGGATATTGTGGGCATTGGATACACCCCCTTTTCAAGCCATGCAGATGTTTACATGGGGAATTGTCCTAAAAATAGTATATGCATTTTTTGAATAAATAATTTCATTTGATTTGATTTAACGTTCTGTGATTATTTATTTGAATGCCTTGTGTGATTGAGTTTGAGTTTCCTTATGTATAAACTGTGCTATACAAATATCTTCTTGCTACTATCTTTGGATAAATACAAAATGGCTGTAATCCTGGGAACGTTGTGTGACAAGGATATTGAGAGCTCATTGTGCGCTCTTATCATGATCCTTGTGTCTGAACAGAGGTGGAACATGCAGTATTTTACTCCAAGCATCGCTCTCATGGTTCAGCTCTGTAATGGCACCGCGGCTGCAAAGTGGGTCAGCGCCAAAGCCCAGGATTATATCTCAATATTTTGTTGGTTCCATTTTGGGGCGACAATAATTAACTCGACACTTGAAAGCCCCACTTTGTAATGATTCGCAAATTGAAAGGAAAATCTGCAGCTTTGAAGCAAAATCAATGAGGAAGGCTTGAGTGGTGTGAAGAGCAAATATGATCCGGAGGACATTTACTTAGTCTGCATTTGACACAATAGACCACAGCATTCTACTGCAGAGGCTAGAATGTGATATAGGTCTTAGAGGAACAGCCCTTGGCTGGTTTAAATCCTATTTGTCAGATCGGTGTCACTTCGTCAACGTAAATCGGAGCTCGTCGCCTTATTCTGGAGTGGAATTCGGTGTGCCGCAGGGTTCGGTACTCGGACCGATTCTTTTTACTCTCTACATGCTGCCACTGGGAAACATTATTAAAAAGCATGGAATTAATTTCCACTGCTATGCAGATGACACACAGCTTTATCTGTCGATGAAGCCAAATCAGACAGATCAGCTGGAAAAGCTCAGTGCCTGCATAAAGGACCTTAAAATGTGGATGACTCTTAACTTCCTACTTCTCAACCCGGAGAAGACAGAAGTGATCCTACTCGGTCCGAAGCGCCTGCGTGACTCCCTCGCTAACCAGATAATTACTCTCGATGGTGTCAGTATTGTACCCAGTGACACTGTGAGGAATCTTGGAGTCATTTTTGACCAAGAACTCTCCTTCAAGGCTTATATAAGCCAAGCAACTAAAACGGCGTACTTCCACCTACGGAACATCGCTAAAATTAGGAATTTCCTTCCTAAAAGTGACGCTGAAAAACTCATTCACGCGTTTGTCACCTCAAGGCTCGACTACTGTAACGCTTTACTGGCAGCGTGCCCTAAAGCGTCTTTGAAGAGCTTCCAGCTCGTTCAGAATACAGCAGCTAGGATCTTAACAGGTACCAAAAGGAGGGAGCACATAACTCCGGTGTTAAAATCACTCCACTGGCTCCCTGTGGAGTACAGAATAAAGTTTAAAATCCTTCTCTTAACATATAAAGCCATAAATGGCTTGGCTCCTTCTTATCTCCAAGACACGTTAGTGTCGTATCAACCAAGTCGAGCGTTGCGCTCACAAAACGCCAGACGTCTGGTGGTCCCTAAGGTCTCAAAAATCACTGTTGGTGGCAGAGCATTTAGCTACCAAGCTCCTTTACTGTGGAATCAGCTTCCCATTTATGTTAAGGAAGCAGATACGGTCTCCACATTCAAGGCCAGGCTTAAAGCACTTTACTTTAATTTAGCATATAATTAGGTAATATATAATATATGGTGTATATAATATATATGTATGCTGTATTATGTTATATATTATGTTATATATTATACAATAATGTATTGTGTTATGTTGTATATTATGTTATATATTATGCTGTATGTTATGTTGTGTATTATTTATGATATATATGGTATGTATGGTATATATGATGTATATGATATATAATATATAATTAGGTTTGCTTGGATCGGTTTGCACACCTGGTGTGCAATCCATGAATCTCTTTATTCAAGGCTAGGTTTAAAACAGTCCTCTTTAGTTTAGCATATGGCTAGGAAGGTAAGACTCTGGGAAGGCTAAACTCCTCAGAGTGTCAGTCAAGCTGCATAGGGAGTCAGTTTGCTGGGAGAAGTATGGTAACTTGAGCACCATCCTCTCCTCCTTCCTACTTTATCTACTTTATCTGTTTAGCACTTTTAGGATTCTGACTGTAGTTTGTTCATTGCTATTCACCCGTTGTCCCATTGTCTGTTTCATGGTACGATGACGGGATCTCTGAGCCTGGCCTCCTCATCTACACCTGCGGACTGCCCCGCCCGACCCGCCTGGGAGTGCTTCGGCCCTGCACCGGACCTGTCCACGTTCAGCGGCCACTGGTCCACGTCCTGTAGCTAGCTTAGGTCCTAGATCATTAGCCTGTCTGTCCGGAGGAGCGGATCCCTTTCTCATATGGGTCTCCCTCCCTGTGGGTTTCCCTAGTGCTCCCCAAGGTTTCTCACTTTTTCCCACTGGGTTTTTTAAGAGTTTTTCCTTGTCGATGCAGGAGGGTCTTGTTGGACAGTTAGTGTCCAACAGAAAGGATTGGTGATGATCAGGACACTTTAGCATTCTACAACATGTATGGACATTTTCTTCTGTGTGTGCTTTATATTCTTCATGTGTTTTAACTGTTGATTCTCTGACCTGTGTTGGTGATTTCAATGGTTTTGTTAAGTCCTCTGAGATGACTTCTGTTGTGACCTAGGGCTATACAAGAATAAATTGTATTGTGTATTGTATTGTACTTAAGAATCTATTTATATACGCTATGGGTAAGGCGAGTTTATTTGAATAACACAGTCTATACTGAAGGCAACTTAGAGTACTTAACAATAATAATCACAGTACATTAAAAAGAGTAAAGGTAAAATCCTTCTGGTGTTGCAGATAAACAGAACTGTTTTAACCTGAATTTGAACATTGTCCATCTAAAAGGCTTTCTTATGTTTAGTCTTGACTCTGGGAACAGCAGGAGGCCAGTCTCTGTGCTCCCCAGGGTCCAGAAAATATGATAATAGAAGTAAACGAGAACCCTGTGCATGGTTTGTGTTGGTATGGATTTTCTCCATTATCTGATGTCCATGCCCCCTCCATGGGGGCTGGCTTGCGCCTGGCTGACTCCCTTCACCAATCCAGTGGAACCTGAAGGCATGTACTCGCGCGCCGCTAGTTACGTTGGTGTTTGCGCTGGATCCACACAGCCAGAGTTCTTCGTACACTTGGGCGTACCCCCCTGCGTAGTTTTGAAGAGAACGTTGTAATCCCACACCACAACCACAAGATTACAATCTCTCAGCAGTTGCCTGTGAAACCAAAGCGGTCCCATTTACGCTGAAAATGAAAACAATGGGCTATATGCACGGGGAGGCGTGACGTCATTTCCTGTTAACAAATATCAGCCCGTGCACTTCCTGCCTATGCTATCCTATGGCTTTTAGGTGGGTTGTAGTGACGTTTTTTAGTAATTAGATTGATACATTCAGCTGTGAGACTGACCCAAAAGTGTTGCTGTGCTTTCTCTCTGAGGTAGAGCTTTGACTGTGGCCACTCAGAGGGATTAGTTAACTTTATAAAAACACAATGACAGCACAATCAAAGAGCACTGCTGTGTCCCAAAAATGCCCAGTATCCTCACAGTTTAATCCCCGTTTGAGCATTATCTGGGAAACTCGTGTAAACCACTGCTGAACTCCAGTGAAACTCAAGCCGTTCCCCGCGCACAGGAAGTGAGGTGGGGTTGTAGCTAAAACGCGGAAGTGGTGCGTGCATAGAGCCCAAGGCGTAGGTCTAAAAAAATACTACAAAAAAGTAAAACATTTAATTTTTCATAGTAAAAGGACTAATTCTCAATAATTAACAAAAAAATAACAATAAAAACTAAGCAAAGTTATAAATAGAACATGTATAATGTTCTACTAAGTAACCAAAAGCTAATCTAAAAAGTTGAGTCTTGAGTCTGCTTTTAATAATGTTCTCTGCGGCCCTGACTCTCACTCTCCTTCCTCCACATATTTCTTTTTTACATTGAATCAAACACGTCTAAATCATTCCAAATGTTCACTCTTTGCACAGAGACACACATTGATTTAAATGATTTTTTTCTTTCTTAGTCTGTATTTGTGGTACATATTTTTAGTGGTAGGGGAAACCGGAGCACCTGGAGGAAACCTACACAGACATGGGGAGAACATGCAAACTCCACACGGACAGGTCTGGAGGTGGAATCAAATATATGTGTGTGTTATTTGGACGGTCACTTACACAGACGATCACTATTTAAGAACAATCAAAGTTTTGCGGCTGGAGAAAGAGTTTTTCTGCATCAGGAGTCAGTACAAAAGACGGTTTTTTGTCGAGACTTTGTCGAAAGGAAACTGTTCCCTGCTGGCAATAGAAGCAACAAATGCAGCTGTAAGAGTTTTTCAGTTCTGTTGTGAGGAGAAAGGAAAAGTTTCTTTGTCCACGAATAATGTGTGTGTGGGATTACAAAAACACACTCACAAACGAGCGAGACTGGAGCTCTACATGTTCTGGATACAAGTCGGGAAACACACAAACAAAGAGTATCTAGTTTAGTTTATTGATTATAAAACAGGGACACTGTACGAAACCATTAGTCTCTACGAAAGAAGAGATGATTTGCACCAGATTTAGCTGCAGCTTAAGCATAGTCCCTGGGCAGGAGAACACACATAAACACATCACAATTCCAAAAACAAAATGACAGAGAATCAAATATTTCAAACTCAAAATATTGGTCCATACAGTGGCTGAGTGGATAGCATGCTTGCTTCTCAATAAAAAGGTCCTGGGTTACAATCCTGGTCCAGAATCAGGATACGTTTATTGCCATTAGCAGAAAAAACTACATTGGAATACAGGCAAGAGACTCTAGGGCAGTGGTCCCCAAACTACGGCCCGCGGGCCGGACCTGGCCCCCCTCTACATTTGCTCTGGCCCCCTGAACAATACCAGAGTATTTTCATATATGGGCTTGTTCACACTAAAGGGCACAAAAGTGTGACAAAAGGCCAAAAATTAGATTTTAATAATCCAAAGATATTTAAGGTTTTTCATGTTTCCAAATACCTCCTCTGTCCTTTAGAAGTTGCTAGAACATAACTGTTTTATACATTAGACAAGTTTCCTATAGTGGCCCTGTTTATTTTATGTAACGGACGATGATGATTTGACGGAATGAGCTGCGGAGGTTTGTTACGTATTTTTAGATGTTCACATTTGATTCAGAGATTATATATTTTTTGAACAGAAACAAAGTGATACTTTCACATAATCAACCAATTAACTCATTGACTGCCATTGACGTGTTTGTCTGAGACCGGTGATTTCTGTCAAACTTCCCTCTATTCGACTGCGGATTAAAGAAGAACAAAACTAGCAAGAAACACACTTATTTTTTGCTGATGAAAGTAGACAATCCAGTCTTTCAGAATCTGGTTTTGTATTTCACATAGACATAGCACACAATATTATGTGGGTCTTGAAAATCAGTGAAATCTTCAAAAATGGCTAGCAATCAATGAGTTAAATGTGAAACCAGACCAGATTTTTTTTTTCAAGTTTAATTGTTAGAGAAAAATGAACGGAAACCATCACGTCTGTTACACATTTTTCAACGGTCATTTATTTTTTTAACGATTCCTTTTTATAACAAGTGATTTCCTGATGTTGCGTTAACCATGTAAATCTTGTGGGATTTCATTTGCTGCTTTTTCAGACTGAGGACACTTTATTTTCTATGTCACTGAGTCACAGTAGAATGGTCCAATCAGAGGCTGATTTGGTCGTTTAAAATGTCGCCAAAAAATATTTGTCAATCTTTCCTTTTGATTTTATCCACACTATCTCTGATCTGTCTGAGCTTGAAATCTTTTTTCTAATCTATGATAGTAATTTTTGTTTTTGAGTTATAACCTTTTAAAGTCCAGATACTTTAATTGACACTTTACTGTGAACACACTCATATGTGTATTTGATAATAAAGTTGGACTTTTGCAATAAAAAGTACCTTTTTCATAATTAACTATTAGTTAGTAACTATTTCAACGCTGCAATCATTACACTTTTTCTGTTACAAACTGACCCGGCCCCCATCGAAGAAGGGAAAAGTTATGTGACCCTCACAGGAAAAAGTTTGGGGACCCCTGATCTAGGGGCACCAACACCACAAAGCACACAGACAGAAAGACACAGTGAGGCACATATAAAACTCTTACAAGCATTATTAAGAAACTATGGGGCCTTTAAAGGTTGCATGTTCTCCCCGTGTCTGCATACGTATCCTCAAGGTGCTCCGGTTTCCCCTACCACTAAAAATGTGTACAATAGTTGTGGGTGAGTGAGTGTGTGGTTGTGAGTGCAACTGTGGGGCGACGGATGGAAATTAGGGGTTGAAACCATTGTCCATAAATGTCCTGGATCATCCCCACCATTTTGTAAAATTTGCAACAATAATCTGGAGATCTGCTTTAAATCTTAACGGCTTGTTGAGCGGCCAACCGTGGAATCCTTGGGCCAACACACAACCAGCTTTAGACAATAAAACTCATTACATTGTGAGATTTCAAAACACTTTGAAGCAACTTTTGTTAAACTCATCATTCTACCAATGTGCAGAAGCCTGTACTTTTCCATTTGATGTTTTGTTTATCTGAAGGCCAAGCTACAAGCACACTGTGGCAGCTGCTGATTGGAGGTCTTTGTTTCTCCTGAGTATATTACCACTTGCTGTTGTAACATCCCTTGTTCGTGTGTCTACCATCAACAATAAAACATGTCTTCTGTCTGAATTAAAGACACGATCCCAGACTTTGTCATCTTCTTCAGGATCTCAATGCTTCAAAAACTCATAAACTCGGTACTTCACTCGGTACTCGGAATACTTAAAACTCATAAAACATGTTCAGATCTTTCATAAAACTCTTCAACAATCTTCAGTAAAATACCAAACTTCATCAGTCGATGGTGGTTCCAGATATTGCTTTGAAAACAGTCTCTCCCACTTCTCCTGTTGGTTTCTTCAGGCTGCATTTGTGTCGAGCCATGAATTCTTCTGTGACGTGTCTTTCAATCACACGTTTCAGCTTCAGTGTCCAGATTCAGCAATCCTATTCAGTCCAAATTATGTCCAAATTCAAAAATCCAGATGGTTCCAAATCATTTCCAAATTGTGTAATCCAATGGTTCCAAATGGTGTCCATGCAAAAGAGGACGATGGTATTGTCCATGTCTCAGCAGCTCACAGCCTGACTGGAATCAGGGGCTGTGCAGATTGTCCAAGTGTGCTGATCCAGATGCATGGTTTCTCTTGAGGAATTTCAGTTTTGGCTTGAAAAAAAACCCACATTTTTGTGTAAAAAAAAGAAAAAGTCTTCTGTTTTGTAGATGTTACAGACAATGCCCGCATCCTTCCACCACCTGAAGAAGATGACAAAGTCTGGGATCGTGTCTTTAATTCAGACAGAAGACATGTTTTATTGTCGATGGTAGACACACGAACAAGGGATGTTACGACAGCAAGTGGTAATATACTAAGGAGAAACAAAGACCTCCAATCAGCAGCTGCCACAGTGTGCTTGTAGCTTGGCCTTCAGATAAACAAAACATCAAGTGGAAAAGTACAGGCTTCTGCACATTGGTAGAATGATGAGTTTAACTTTAACAAAAGTTGCTTCAAAGTGTTATGAAATCTCTCAACATGTCAAATACAGCAAGAAAATCACTACATTTAACTTTATTTTTTTTTACCTTTTGAATGCGCTGGAAATGGCAGCATGTCCTAAGTAGCTCTGAAAAGTTGTTGTTTTGAGCTTTAAAGTTGTTATTTTTCTTGCTTTTTTGTACCTGAGATGTTGCTGCAGTACAGTTTTCATGGTTTTACACTGGTCCAGACCAAAAGGGAGAGGATTCATGGTATAGCCTCAGTGTTGAACTAAAATGATCTAAAAATATAATCAATTTTAAAAAGAAATATAAGGAAAAAAATGTCATGGAATATTTGAAAGAGTAATGTTAATTGTGTTTCTTTCATGTGTGCAGATGTGGTTGTGTTGTTTACATATAAACAGCTTACTCTGACCATGCTATGTTTAAGACCAAAGCATTTTCAATAACCACTCAGGCTGTGCTGAATTTTCTATTAAATACTTGCTGTTGGTCTGTCACTCGGTGTCCTGAAAAGGTTTTAGGAGCCAGTTCTGCAGGGGTAAGAAAAGTCCCCTCGGCGGTAATAACCAGCTATCACCAATCCATGCACCGCATCAATGTTACTGGTTACACGTAGTGCGTAAATGACGTGGTCTGGCTACCCCTCCCACACTGAAGAGGTACTATTTTTAATGGAAAAGCACCCGCACACGGCCGTGCCGTACCTAATCTACAAGTGTCAAAGAAAATACATTGGAAAGATTTGTTTATATATTTTTTATTACCATCACTCCACACAGAGATGGAGCGGGGTAAACAACAGGAGGCGCATGCCAGACCTATTGTACATGTGAACCCAGGACCTTCATACTGAGAAGCTGGAGTGTTAACCACTCAGCCTGTTGTACTGAGTTAGTTCATGAAGAAGTTTAGATGTTTTTATGTGTAATAAGTTTCGAGAGCAGAGCCTTGAGCGTCTTCAGAACTGTCACCTGCCTTGGTCACGTGTCACTCATCAGCTGATGTTACTTCCTGAGTGGGCGTGGTCAGCCGGATTGACTGACAGCTTGTTCTGACTGACCACGCCCCCTGACCACTGACCAAGCTTTGCATTCTCCGGACGTCTGATCGGTCTTCCAGAACTGATCCAACAGGGTGGACGCTCTCCTGCCTTGGAGCAGACATGTTATTACAGTCATATGTTCTTTACAGAGAACAAAGGTACAGACCACTCATGTGATGTCCGGTAATGTGCTCTAGATCGCTGGAATTCTTCCTGCAGTTCAGCACCTGTATCTGGCGGTGACACTTCCTGCCCGTTTGCCAAACGTTTCACTGTGAGAGCAAAAAAACGATGTGATGACAAAATGAATTCAAGAAAATAGACTTTGGTAACCTTCGTTACGGAAATATGTAAAATTATGTTAGAGTTAAGATTAAAACATCAGTAGACAATATGGAATTATGGAGTCTGTAGGACTGTGTCTGGAGGACTGTCTGTGTTGTGAATCATCAAAATAGTTGTAACTAACCGTCTCTGTTTGCCAAGAGTCTGGGAATGTACGATCCATTCCCTTGAGGGAGACGCCTTCTGGGAGCAGGTGGAGGACTTGGGGTCCAGGGCGGCAGTCTCCTCAGCTCCTCTGGGGTGTGGCTGTCGGGTCTGAGGCTGTCTGAGACAGAGCAGTGGGGAGCTGGTGGAGGACTTGGGCTCCAGGACAGTAGTCCCCTCAGCGCCTCTGGGAGGCGGCTGTCTACACTGAGACTCTCTGATGGACTGGGAGTGCCGTGAGGAGTCCGCGGTGACGATCTCAGCTCGTCCGAACAGCAGCTGCCGTACCATCACTGCGTTTGTGGAGGTAAAACATTCAAAGTGATTGTTTTTTCTATAGCAGACAATAGTAGTAGGTTAGCCATGTGATTACCTTGATGTTGGTAATGGTGGAGGGGCGAAGGGAGGTGTCCATGGGGAGGATCTGGACTGCTCTGAGATGCAGCTGTCTACAGATCTCTCACTCCTGTGCATCACTGCGTTGGCTCGAGCATGTTGTCGAGACAGCAGGTGATCGGCCTGACGAGTGACCCGAGCCATGTGCAGGTCCTGGGCCTTGTGCACCTCCATGACCCTGGCAGCCTGTGGACACAGTCACACAGTTAGTACAGAGGGACTGTGCAGTAGAGCAGTGGTTCACAACCTTTTTACAGAATACCTTATGCAGTTGACCCAATGATACATTTAGCGGTCGCAACGAGAGACAATGTGAAAAGGTTTTGGGGTTTATGAGTTATTTGTTTAAGGCACTAGATCTCAGCAAATGAAAAGTGGTGATGTCACCGTCTCTAAAGCCCGGGCGATCTTTATGAAATCTAGTTGTGTGTGTGCAGTGTTGAGGAGGAAATGTCCTACTTTACAGTATTTAGTTTCCTTTTCTTCTGGTGCTACTCAGAACACTGCTGCTTTCAAACGTCAAGTCACTTCTAGTCGTGTATGTGTGTGTTTTATCTTTTATTAGGAACAATATTGAAAAGTGCCAAAACAAAGTGCTTCTGACCCTGTGATGCATTTTTACAGTTTAGAATGATTCGATGTGCGGTGTGTTCAGGACACAGTGATGTCACACAACATTACAACACACATCTATGGCTGATATTCAGGATTCTGTCCCTAAATACATTTGCAAAGTGTTTCCCAAGTCGCCGGGAAACGTAAGACAGAAGATGCTTTAGTAATCAGAATATATTTGTTTGGCTCTGCTCTCTGCCCCCTCTGAACACCGAGCACTTACTACTGAACAACAAACCTGTGATTTATGTGAAAATGTGAAGGATTCTGCAGCAGAGACCAGTAAAGTGTTTTTTCTACCCACAAAACCTGGAGACGACTGCTCAACTTCAGAGGTCCACACTTCCTCTGTGGTTAATCTGACTTATTCCATCTCTTATTTACCATTACCCTCAGCTGTTCTGAAACGTACCATGTCCCTGACCCTAACCACGAGTCTGGTTTGACAAATGTTAGCACTTTACTGGATCATAAACTACCATCGCAGTAATGCAATCACTAATCATTTCACAAACACTATATATAACATAAAACAGATATGAATGTATTTGACGTCTCGGACCAAAACATCTAGGTGTGAAAGATGCAGTTACCTGGGCGTCGCGATAAGCGCTCATCAAGTCCCTTTCTTGGGAGAGAACCCGGTTCTGTAGCTCATTCCAGTCCATGTTAAACTGACAATAAGTTACTCTGACCTTTGCATTTGGTATGAAGACTTTGTGTGTCTGTTCGCTGAAGACTGACTGACTGACTGACTTGACTCACAGACTGTGGTGAACTTATGGAACTGTTGATGTCATTGCATGGTTACCATGGAATTCCAAGATTACCTCGTTCTGGAATGATAACCTTCCAGATGGTAACCTCTGCAATCACCATGACAACCTGCTATGTCCATATAAGGGCATCTAGAGACTGTTATGAAATATAAGCTGAATAAATACATTGACCTTGGACAGAACTGGACAAACACAGAACCTTCAGGATCAAACCTTTAACTTCACTGTCTCTGATCAGAGTCAGGGACATGTTCACTCGTCATGTACCAGTCACATCTTAATCTTCTTCAGCAGAAAACAAAATGGCACGTTTGGAGTTTGCAAAAAGGCATGTGGGAGACTCCCAAAATGTATGGAGGAAGGTGCTCTGGTCTGATGAGACTAAAATTGAACTTTTCGGCCATCAAGGAAAACGCTATGTCTGGCGCAAACCCAACACATCACATCACGCAAAGAACACCATCCCCACAGTGAAACATGGTGGTGGCAGCATCATGCTGTGGGGATGTTTTTCAGCAGCCGGGACTGGGAAACTGGTCAGAGTTGAGGGAAAGAAGACTAATACAGGGATCTTATTGTTCATGCCCCTAAAGCAAAAAAGAAAAAAAATAACACTTATTTGCGATGATGATGAGCGCTCAAAAAAAAAATAAATAGAAAATACAATCTACACACATTTGCTTATATACAATATACACACATTTAGTTTCCTCACAGTATAATTACTATTGTTATTATTCTCTTTTTTTTTCTAAATTGTTTTTTGAAATATGTATTGGTCAATGATTAACACACATTTTACTTTATTTTAACCTCTAATTCCAAATATTTTGTACATGCATATACACACACACACAAATATGCACACATCAAAGTATGTACACATACACACACCCACACACAGGCATGCACATATCAAAGTATGTACACTTTCACACACAGGCATGCACATATCAAAGTATGTACGCATACACACACACAGGCATGCACATATCAAAGTATGTACACATATGCACATAAATCTACATACAAATACATTCATATCCATACATATTCATCTACACATATCTATATTTGTCCATTAAGTATAAAGTATACATGCGTTTCATTTGGTCTATGGTGTGATGTGATTGAAGATCGTTGCCCAAACTGTTCCAGAGCCTGATTCCAGAAACAACAAAGCCTCTTTGTTTTAGTGACGTGCGGGTAAATGGTACACAAAAGTTTCCTTTCCTCCTGCTGTCTTCAGTAATTAAAATGAATTTCAAATGTGCTCAGGAACCAATTGATTTCTGATTTTCCACATGGCTAATATAGTTTTTAACTGAAAAAGATCTGAAAATTTTAAGGTGTTATTTTTAATGAAAAGATCATTGGTGTGGTCTCTTGGACCTTTGTGATTAATGATTCTTATTGCTTTCTTTTGGAGCAGGAAAACTTGATTTGTGAAACTTTTGCAAGCATTGCCCCAGACCTCAATACAATACAGAAAATATGGCACAATTATAAATGTATAAATCCTGAACAATGCTTTCTCATCAAATTATGTTTAACCTTGTATAAAATACCAATGGATTTACTATTTTATTATTTATATAGTTAATGTGACTTTTCCAATTAAGTTTATTGTCTAACTTGACACCCAAAAATTTTATTTCTGAAACATTTTCAATAGTTGTATTTCCGATAAATAATTTCTTTCTGTTCTGAATGTTTTCTAGTTCCAAAAATCATACATTTAGTTTTTTTCCAATTTAGATATAAATAATTGCTATCAAACCATGTTTTTAGTTGTGTCATTTCAACTTCTATGTCTGTTATTAATGCGTCTAAATCATTTCCAGCTTTGCAAACGGTGGTGTCATCTGCAAATAAAAGAAAGTCCATGTTTTTGGTAATTTCATGAATATCATTAATGAATAAAAAAAAAGTTTTGGCCCAATTATGGAACCTTGAGGAATCCCAGATATGATTGTTTTACAGTCAGAGTTACTGCCATTTATTTGAACATATTGCTGTCTGTTAGTTAGATAGCTTTCCAGCCATTTATGGATCTGGCCTCTTATGCCATAATTATTTAGTTTTGTTAACAATAGTTTATGATCCACCGTGTCAAAAGCTTTCTGTAAATCTAAAAAAATACTAACCAAGTATTGCTTTTTGTCAATAGCTGCCAATATTTCATCTGTTAGATGAATGAGTGCAAGAGAAGTTGATCTGTTTGATCTGAATCCGTACTGGTGTTCAAAAAGTAAATTATTTCTCTCTAAAAATGCATAAAATTTCTGTGTGAACCATTTTTCTATGATTTTGGAAAACTGAGATAATAATGACACTGGTCTGTAGTTATTTAATAAATGATTATCGCCATCTTTAAATAAGGGTATTATTTTAGCAGTTTTCATTTTCTGAGGGAAAATGCCAGTGCTGAAAGAAAGGTTGAAGATGTAGGTCAGAGGAGTGAGGACACAGTCGATGGTCTTCTTTACTATGATCATGTCCAGGCCGTCACAATCCACTGAGGTCTTATTATTGCATTTTTTAACAATGTTAAAGATGTCATTTTCTGTTATTGCATTGAGGTACATTGAGTGTAGAATTCTACTCCCTCCACTCTCTGACCTGCAGTTGGTAATAACTTGCTTGGGATTGTCTGAACTGCTTGCAATATCACGCTGCTTGCAACATCTCAAAGCCTGATGTAGACACTTTGTCTGATGCGTTTTTTTAAGTGTTTGATGCAGTTCTGTGACTCGGGTCGAACTCAAAAGAAAACACGACGACAAAGTCTGTGAAAAACACAGAACAGGAGTGCTCACCCTGCTCTGATCTTTCACAACAATAAACTGATTCACACCTGTTGTGGCTATACGTGTATTTCTTCAACGCAAAGAAATTGTATTAAATTTTTTGGAATTATTTTTAAAAATGCAAATATTATGTTTTTTTGGGGAAAGAAAATAGCCCAATATATAAACGCTATCAAAGGCCTGCAGACTCTGAGGAGCACAGGGCCCAGCCTCATGCTAGGACTGAGTAGCACAGGGCTTGGCTTCCTGCTGGGACTCTGAGAACCACAGGGATTTGTACATACCTGACGCAATTTACACAACCACCATTGCTTAACAAACGATACAATTCCTTTGATGTTTTGAACCCCTTTGAAGATGCTAGTACCACTGCTAATCACTGCTAATCTCAGGGCCATTACACGACTTTACAAACACATGTGAAACGTGTCTCTCTAAAGCAAAAAGCAAACACCAGACAAATTAGTTACAACAGAAAGCCCATCCAGGAGCGATTCTTTCATTTCAAGCCGATCCGAGCATGGACAAAAAGCTACGTTATTTATGAGACAAATTAACCGCAGTTCATTTAGCCAACAGCGCGGCAGTTAGTCACAACAAAAGCCTTCACTAATGAATTTAATTAAAGCAAAACAAACAGAGATGTGTCCCCAGTCGGCGCTGCTGTCTGCTCTCTCTCTCTGGATAGGTGCGTTTGACATTTACTCATAAACTGGATAAAAGCTATCTTTTAACCTCTCTGCTGAGAGCGGGGTTACACTCACAGTTACTTCAGACGTGTAAAAGGATAATCTGCTGTTTGTAGGAAAAAAGTAAACAATTCAATATACTTTGTAAATGTCATGAATGGGCCTTAGTTAAATAGATAGAAGGAAAGAGAGACATAGCCTGGCCTTAGCCATCCGTACACTCCGTTCAATCATCATTTCACTGCATGTAACGTCTGGCGCTAGTCCCTATGTTAGCGATTACAATCGGTTGAATTTCGACCGACCATTCAGAGAGCGCGGAAGGATGGTGTTGTAGTTAGTTGTGGGTGATGTCAAGAGTTTGCGTTGAAAGGGCAGGTTGTTGTTTGGCAATGGCGAAAAATGCGATGGTAAAGTAATCTGGTCTGGTTCTATCAAGAAATTGAAGCGGGAGCAAGGGTAATGTTTAGCAAATGTAATCGCTGGAAAAAAATGTGGCGCTACTCCCCACGGGCTCTGTTAGCGGCAGAGGAGATGGCTAGGCTAAATGCTAAATGCTAACAACACACTCGGGCACATTACATACGTCACGGTAAACTCAGATCCAATCGTTTCAATCTGCAAAAGGATGTAGGTAGTTTGATTTATTTCAAACCTGCAGAAGACAATGGCACATATCTTTACGTTAACACAGGAGGATAAAGCAGACACCTCTATCACCATTCAACACAAATATACCCAGAAAACAAACAAATCATCATCCAGAATACAATTTTGATACTCTGCGGTTCATACAGTAATACACAATAGCCTTCTATGGGGTGTTAGATACACAAAACACCCAAACACACACACCTGCCAAACACTCTCTGACCCTACCCCTCTCTCCCATCAACTGCTCTGTGCTGAGGGCATCACTCTCTATACTCCATGTACTTCTTCAGCACCTTTTAAATTGTTACAGCTTTCTTACTATGTGGGTGAAGTGTCTTGCCTTATAGCCTGGTCGTACCACACCATATTACAAATTACATTTCATACTAAGGTCTGGATTTGCTCCATTGAGCTCCGTGAACAGGTGGGAGGGGTTAACTCCTTTTGCAGATTGAAACAATTGGATCTGACTTTACCGTGACGTATGTAATGCATCGGAGTGAGTCGTTAGCATTTAGCCTAGCCATGTCCTTTGCTGCTAACGGAGCCCGTGGGGAGTAGCGCCACAATTTCTGCCAGCAATTACATTTGTTAAACACTCCTCTTGCTCCGGCTTCAATTTCTTGATTGAACCAGACCTGATTACTTTACTATTGCATTTTTCACCATTGTCAAACTACAACCTGCCCGTTCGACGCAAACTCTTGACGTCACCCACATCTGACTACAACACTTTTTTGGCCTCCCCCGCTCGCTGATTGGTTGAATGGAATTCAACCGATTGTAATAGCTAACACAGGGACCAGACCCAGACGTTACATGCTGTGAAATGATGATTGAGGGGAGTGTACGGATGGCTAAGGCCAGGCTACTTGCCTCAGAACACTACTAAAGTTTGGCACTTTACAGCCGCCCAACTGTGGCACCTGGTGTTCCCAGAGGTCTCCCATCACAGTACACACAGGCCCTGCCCTGCTTTAGCTTCAGAGGTTTGATGGGATCTGGCTTTTGACTAGTTATGGCCACATTTATAATAATTAATAATAACAAAACAATAAAAAATATATCCCATGATGCTCTGCAGAATTATCCAAACCAACATAAATGCATTTAGAATGAAGTATTTTTATTAGATCATGTTACAGAACATAAACCCACACTTTCTGTCTCTAAATATGCTAAAGCGAGATATTTTATACTCGCTTCTTTGTTATCCTAAAGCTAGAGATGTTGTTTTATTTTTCTATAGAGTCACTGTTCCTTTATCTTGTGCTGTGTGCTCCTCATTTTTTCTGTTCTGTAACTGCCGATGCAACACTGACATTTCTCCACTGTGGAACAAATAAAGGATTTCTTTGTCTTAATCCAAACACATCTTTAAAATATTCCACCGCCGCCCCATCGCATTCAGCTCCACGTCAGCTGAATGTCGGCTAATTTAGAGTTCCACGGTCGAACCTGTCTCATAGCAACCAAAGATAATCAGAGTTTGGTCCTTTTTGTTTGCGCTCGTTTGTGGAAATTAGTCCAAAGGGAATGAGTCGTGCTGCTTCAACATGTGGTTGTGGTGAAAGGATCTTTGTAAAGCCTTTTATCTAATCCATAAATTTATATCAAGATTTACCCAATAACAAAATATAAATAGATAGATACTTTAATGATTCCCGTAGGAGAAATTCAGGTGTCCAGCAGCAGCGAAAACACAAAAAACACATCAGATTTGAAAAAAAAAAAAAATGTATTCAGGTCACAGCAGCAGAGGTGGTGCAGCCCCTTGGTTCGGACCATTTTCTCTGCTCTATAGTCCAAAGTAAAATGCTGAATGCTTTGTTAGCATTTTTCAAAAAGTTAGCATTCCTCCAGTGGATTTTTTGGCTGATCCGCTTGGTTTGGACATTTTTTATTTTATTTAAGTATTCAACTCAAAGAGTTGGTCAATTGCAAAAAAATACAAATGAGAAAATACAAATACAAATATTGACAAAGAGTACATTCAGAGCATGATGCTCAAAAGGAGTAGGAGGAACTTATTGATTCCTAACCCTCTTGACTGGTCTAATATACTGTATATATTTACATGATATTTCCAGAATAATTTCAATATACAGATCTCTTCCAATAGAACAACAGAAGTTTAACAATAAAGTCATTAAGTTTCTATATAAAATATTGCAGGTTAGTAAAGCCTGGTTCACACGAGACAATTTTAAAATTGTCGGCCGATTTTTTCTCTGTGTGAGACCCCACACACGGAGATAAAAAATCACGGATCTGACCACTTTGGTCGTACAGTGTGTCGTGCGCAGCCACACGGCAAAATCACGCAAACCACACACGAACAGATTTCACCCCCGAGCATTCACAGGTCACTGGAAATCTCACAACATCTCTCGAGATCAAGCGTGACTTCAGAGTAAACAGAGTGTGCAGGCCTCTCCGCTTCTCGCAGTCTATAGAGACTCTCGTCTGACCACAGCAGCCACAGACACCATGAGGACAAACACATACATGTGCATTTTACTGCTCTACAGTTCTCTGGCCCGTACTGTCTGTGCTGTTCAACAATACAGTTTGTACGGACTACCTGTGAACGCATCACACACACTGCTAGACATGAAACTTTACATACGCGCAAACCAACAAGCACGGCTGCAGTAACGGCTGCATCAACACATCTGTACTGTATTAGGACAGAGTGCAAAGTAAACGTACAAACACAACTCATCAGTCTGATAATTTAGTACTAATCCCGTCCGAATAGGGCTTATGCCAACACTACCTGTGTAGCAGCAATTTCTGCCCAATTCCTCTCCTTGTCATTTTGGTGATGATATCCTTTACACGACACGTCATACATACATTCACGGTGTTGCCAGTGGTCAACTATTTGTTCCTCCATCTCTGATGTCCACCGAACTTTCTGGTGCGCCATGCCGCTGACTGGTTTGTTTTTTTTACTGTGTTTCCTCACCGGCTTGTCACCGTGTCTTCTTTATGGCTACACGCAGTCATGGCAACGCGCTCGTCTGTCCTCGGGGGACACCACACACAAAGAGAAATCGGGCCAAAACAATCCAACATGTTGGATATCCCCGATATTGAGATCGGAGCAGTCCCGAAGTCCTTCCGAGCGACGAACGCAGTCTTAACACACCACACACGGCAGGAAAATCCATCAGATTTTTTGTTACAATATTCGGAGCATTCTTACGATTGTCGTAGGGGTAAATCGGGTCCAAAATTGGCCTAATTATCCTGCCGTGTGAACCAGGCTTAACTTAACCCCACTTTGCCTGAAGCCCCCGCTGAAAGATCTCAGCTCCTGTGGACTCAGCACCTGCAGGAGGATCAGTGAGGGGCTGGTACTAAGCGTACTTGGTGCAGCCACCCCCCCAACCCTGAAATGGATTAAGGGGAAGAAAATGGATGGATGGATGGTTGTTTGAATGGAAAGATAAATGACAACATTGTGAACATACTGTATGTCCAGTATTTGTTTATTATAACAATAAATCCACATAAAATGGCATTAACATTATTAACATTCTGTCTTTCTGTAGTAGACACTATTTTTTCAGCACGAGATCTTCCGCATCTGCCAAAGCCTCCTCTTCCTCTTCTCTGTCTCATAAAGGCTGTAGATCCTCTTCATTATTGTGCCTCTACAAACTATTGTTGGTTACAGGGATGAGAATGGGACATTTGAAAAATGTCTGAAATGCATGTCAGTCGATGGCTGTCATTAACTCTGTTTGATTTGCTCACAACATTTTCCTTTTGGGCAAAAACAACATGAAATGGTAGTGCAAAGGAAAAGTTAGGTACTCCAGCTGTAACTTAGCGAGTTTTGTTGCGCTTCGGGAGAAGACAAGGGGGAGACGGACTGTATTTACTGTGTGCATTGGTCAAGCACAGACACTCACACAACAAGCAGAGTATGGTCCTGTGTATATGGTCTTAGGTACATGGTCCTGTGTATATGGTTTTGTGTACATGGTCCTGTGCGTGTATATGGTCTTGGGTACATGGCCACGTTACGGCTGTGTGCTCCCGCGCTGTTGAAAGCCGCTCACAGCTGCTGGACGTGGGAACCGCTGTCCAAAGCGGCTGCAGCTGCCCCAGAACGCTGCGGACTCCCATTCACAGCTATTTCCCCGCGGTCACGCGCGGGGTGCCATTCATTTGGCACATGCGCTAATTTTTTTAACGCAATTAATGAAAACAGTTTATTAACATTATGATATTTATATATACAAGGTAACTGTAAACTCAAGGTTAAATTAGTCTGTAACTGGCGCAGACCTCAGAAAGCTAAAGCCTGGTTCACACGAGACAATTTTAAAATTGTCAGCTGATTTTCTTCACCTGAGAGACACACAAAGATAAAAAAATCAAGGGTCTAACCACTTTGGTCGCACAGTGTGTGGTCCGCAGCCACACGGCAAAATCACGCAAACCACACACAAACCGATTTCACCCCCGAGCATTCTCAGGTCAGACGGAAATGTCACAAAATCTCTGGAGATCAAGCGTGACTTCAGAGTTAACGATCATGGCTTGCCATAGGACAACTAGTTGGTCCTCCATCTCTGTCGGCCACCGGACTTTCTGGTGCACCGCTGACTGTTATGAATTATTTTCCGGTGTTTCTTCGCTGCCTGGCAGCACTGGCAGCGTGCTCGTCTGTCCCCGACACCACACACAAAGAGAAATCGGGCCAAAACAATCCAACATGTTGGATATCCCCGGTTTTAGATTGGAGCAGTCCCGAAATCCTTCTGAGCGACGAGCGCAGTCTTGGATGGACAATCCATCAGATTTTTTTACAAAAATCTGAAAGTTTTCAAGATTGTTGTTTTCAAGATTGTTGTTAGGGGTAAATCGGGTCCTACTACTGTAGTAGTTTATCTGTGAATAATGCTGTGAAGTGTCTTTGAGAGTCAAAAAAACAAAACAAAATCATTATTATTATTATCACAATAAAAAAAGGTTGAGTGTGAAAGAGAACCACTAAAACAAAAGGTCAAAAGCTGATTCAGAATTATATGTCTCGATACCACTTTAGTCCAGGGGCCTACGTCACAGACTGAAAACTGTCTTGGCTGACATCGGGCTGTTCTGAGCTTTAAAATGATCTATAACAGAGCTGAAGTTGGCTGAATGACACATGTTGACCATCTCACCAGCTACATTAGCATCATTAACAGAAGTTAAAAACCAAGTCAGAACAGTTTGTACAAATAAAGCAAACGACTGAATTCCAAACGTACTGGGTTTTAGAACGAGGTACAACATGTCTATATTGGCAAAGCTGAAGTTGGATGGATGACACAGTGAACTTGTGTTAGTGATTTCAAAAACTGTTTTGGGTTAGCAAGACAGAGGGCCACATAAAATGACACGGTGGGCCGTGACATGTCTGAAATACATAAATGTCAACCTGATGTAATAAATAAAGTAAGACCACCTCCAGCCACGACTCTGTGAAGCTGATCAAGTTCGCGGACGACACCACCCTCATTGGACTCATCTCCAACAACGATGAGTCCGCCTACAGGAGGGAGGTGGACCGGCTGGTGTCCTGGTGCAGTGGTAACAACCTGGAGCTGAACGCCCAGAAGACAGTGGAGATGTTTGTGGACTTCAGGAAGAGCACTGTCCCCCCGCCCCCACCCTCCGTGATGGACTCCCCCATCACCTCTGTGGAGTCCTTTCGTTTCCTGGGCACCACCATCACCCAGGACCTCAAGTGGGAGCCGACCATCAGCTCCCTCATCAAGAAGGCCCAGCAGAGGATGTACTTCCTGCGGCAGCTCAGGAAAGCCAAGCTGCCTGCACAGATGTTGGTGCAGTTCTACACGGCCATCATCGAGTCCATCCTCACCTCCTCCGTCACCGTGTGGTTCGCTGGAGCCACAGTCAGGGACAAACAGAGACTACAGTGCATTGTGCGCTCTGCAGAGGAAGTGATCGGCCGCAGCCTTCCATCGCTGCAGGACCTGTACGTCGCCCGAGCTCGAGGCCGGGCTGGTCGTATCACAGCCGACCCCTCTCACCCTGCACATGGACTATTCCAACCACTCCCCTCAGGCAGGAGGCTGCGGTCCATCAGGACTAGAACCTCCCGCCACAAGAACAGTTTCTTCCCCTCTGCTGTTGGACTCTTGAACACTTCTTAACCTGTCCCCCCGCCCTTTATAAAGTCACTTTCTTGGGATCTCGGAGGGACAAGAGATCTCATTACTAATCCAGCACCATGACTGCCAAAGAGGTAAAGAAGGACATTGAAGAACTAAAAGCCTCAATGAACATGATGGGTGAGCAATTTAACATTATTGCTGAACAACAAGGGACTATTGTGGGCTTAGTGAAGGAAATTCACGAGCTAAAAAAGCTCAGCCAGGAGCAACAAAACAAAATCAACTTTCTGGAGTCACGAGTGGCAGACTTGGAACAATATACGCGAATGAACGATGTAATTATTACTGGTCTGCCACTCAAACCACCATCATATGCTCACGTGCTGAAGGGGGCGCAGAAAGAAGAAAACGAGGAGCAAAATGCTTCAATAGAAGCCCAGGTGACTAGATATCTTCAGAATAAGGACATTTATGTAAATAGAGATGGTATTGAAGCATGTCACACTCTGCGGTCTCAAAATCCTAACGTAAAGTCAGTTGTTATTGTAAGATTTGTAAATAGAAAGGACAAAAGGGAATTACTGAGCCAAGGAAGAACTCTAAAAGGAACAAACGTATATATAAATGAACATCTCACAAAAAAATAGCTAAAAAAGCAAGGTTTCTCAAAAAACAAGGTAAAATCATGGCTACATGGACCTCTAACTGTAAAGTCTATATTAAGACAAACGGCACACCAGAGGAGGCCAGAGTTATTTACATCAGAAGAGCTGAGCAGCTAGAAAGATTGTGTGAATGAAGTTTCTTTGTTATTTTCTTCTTGTTATGAGTAATGATTAAACTAACACCTGGCTTTCATAGATTTGGAATTCACTGAACACAACATGGAACAAGACAAAATTTATGATATTGATATAAATATAGAGCAACATGTATTTAACATAAAAAATACTTGTGAATACTACAATGAGGACGTGGTTAATCAGAAAATAACAGACAATACTTTATCCATTATTCATGTAAACAGTCGCAGCATGTACAATAAACTTTCTAAAATCAAGGACTATTTAAGTGAGTTTAAAAATGAATTTAGTATTGTTGCTGTAACCGAAACTTAGTTTAAAGAGGGAATTATGGCTGAGGTTCTGATGGAAGGGTATGAACTTTTTTCAATAAATAGGAAATTAAAGAGAGGGGGAGGAGTTGCATTGTTTGTAAAATCAAATTTGAAATGTAAGACTGTTAATGAAATGACTTTAATAGAAGATGAAATTGAAATGATTACATTAGAAATTATACCCAAGTCAGGAAAAAATTTAATAATCAGTTGCATTTATAAACCACCAGAGAGCAGTGTCAAAGTTTTTACTGACAAAATAATTGAAAAAATAGAAATAGCTAAAAACAAGAGACAAATTATATGTGGAGATTTTAATATCAATTTAGGAAACCCAAGTGAACAAATAGCAAGTGACTTCTTGAACTCAATGAATACCATGTGCCTCTTTCCTTTAATATCAAAACCTACAAGGATAACATCTCAAAGTGCCACAGTAATAGATCATATTTTTACCAATATGAATGAAGATCATATTATGAGTGGAATTTTGACAACAGATATTAGCGATCACCTACCAATATTTGCAATATTTAAACACAATCAGAACACAAAACCAACCAGTTTTGAAAAGACTGCAAGAAGAAACAGGTCGGAAAAAGCCCTAGAGGCACTAAACAGAGATCTTAGACATCAGAAGTGGGATGCGGTCTATGTAAATGATGTCAATATAGCATATAACGCCTTCATAGAAACAATAAGTAAATTGTATGACAAAAATTGCAAAATCATATATTTAAAAAACAAAAGGGAAGATCAACCATGGATGACGAAAGGGTTAAAGAATGCTTGTAAAAAGAAAAACTTTCTATACAAATGTTTTATTAAAACTCCATCGAAAGAGACAGAAAACAGGTATAAGAAGTATAAAAACAAATTAATCTGGATCATCAGAAACCGAAAGAAACAATATTACAGTGATAAACTAAATGAGAACAAGAGTAACATACAAGCTACTTGGAGAATATTAAATAATGTAATGAAAAACAACAGAATTAAACATGTGTACCCAAATTAATTTGTAAAGGACAGTCTTGAAATATCCAACGAAATAAACATATCAAATGAATTTTGTAAATACTTTACTAGTATAGGAGACTCGATAGCAAAACAAATTCCAAAGCCAACCTCTAGCACTGAAAACACAATAGTAGATCATGTGAACAGTATTTTTCTTTCCAATGTAGAACAAGACGAAGTACGAAAAATTGTAAATGAATGTGAAAACAAAAGATCAACCGACTATGATGGTTTAGACATGATGATTGTTAAAATCATTTTTGAATCTGTAATTGAGCCTTTTACACACATTTGCAACTTGTCACCAAAAACAGGAACCTTTCCTGATGGAATGAAAACAGCCAAAATAATACCTCTTTACAAAAACGGGGACAAGCACTACTTTTCAAATTATAGACCATTGTCCTTGCTGCCACAGTTTTCAAAAATCTTGGAAAAAGTATTTGCAATTAAAGCCGCAAGCGGCGATGAAAGGCCTCGCCCCTCTTGCGACCGCCTCCTGGGCGCCAGTCCCACAAGCGTCACGCCGACGAATTGGCAACCCAATCTGACCAGGATTACGTATATAAAAGCTCATTTATATGATAAAGTTTGTCCCTAGTGGTCACCTCCGGGACATGCACCCTCTACGTAGAGTAGTATTTTGCTCGTACAGATGTAAAGATTTGATTTTGCAACTTTGGTGAAGATCGGAAAAGTTTAGGTCAGAAGCCTTCCATAGGTGGCGCTGTAGAGTCATATTAGGTGTGTGTTTTCACACCATTACTCTCAGGTCATTACCAACTGTTAGTGATGTGAGTTTCAGCTCTGTAGGTCTGAGCCTGTGGTCAGGAGAGCATCAAACATGGAGAAATTCCCCACTACCTCGCATGAAAACGATAACAAAATTCTAACTTTTATGCGATGATTGCATAACTTCAATCCGTCCAGATGGAGAAATGACATGGTAGAAGTCTGTGCGATGAAAATCCAGGGACTAGTACGAAGCCAAAAATGCGACACCTTGAACTGCCTGTAGGTGGCGCTATTGCACTCACAGTTGTGTGTTGCATATCGTTGTGTTCAGGGTCATACGCTGTATTACTGAATTCATTTTTAGCCTCATCGGACAAACATTTTGCCCCAAAAAGCTCATTCATTCACTTTCCGGCGCCCCAGTGGTCAGGTGTAGGACTTACAACTGTTGCGTAATGTAATGTTTTGCTCGTCTCGGTCCAGAAAATACACTCAGCGATTTTCGGGCCGATCCGAGCACTAGTGCCCTATTACTTTCCGACAGGTGGCGCTAAAGAGCTCAAATTGGGCGAATGATTTTAGTGTCATTGCGTTCAGGCCATAACCTAATATTACTGATGTGAGTCTCAGCTCTGTAGGTCTGAGCCTGTGGCCCTCAGGGCTCAGCGAAAATGGCCAAAACGAAGGCCTTATTCGCCATGGCGAGGGACGAAAACGGTGAAGATTGTCTAACTTTTTTTTGATGATTATATAACTTCAATCCGTCCAGAGCGGGAAATGACGTGGTAGAACTCTGTGTGATGAAAAACCAGGGACTAGTTCGAATTTATAAATGAAAAGTCAAATTAGTGGCGAAACTTCGGCCCCTCATGGCCGACTTCCTGTTGGTCCCAGACATGTGCTTAGAACGGCTTTTATGCTCGTCTCATAGAGATCTATCACTCATCCGAATTTCGTGTACCTACTCCAAAATTTGAAAAAAAATCCCCAGAGGGTCAAAAAAATGAAATTTCTAGGGGGCGTTATAGAGTCGGCGAGCGTCGGACAATCTGGAAACGTTCATTTTATCAAATGTTTCGCCGAACCGGTCGTTTTAGACCCCCCATGTGCAGACTTTCGTGCATGTCTTCAGGGTCAAAAATCGAATTGAAGTTGCGGAAAAAAAATAAGTATTATAATATGAAACCGGTGAATGACAATAGGCCTCCCCAATACTTCGTATTGGCTCGGCCTAATAAGGCTGGATAGTTTTTACAAGAAGAAAATATATTAATTAAAAATTAGGGGCAACAGTAGCTCAGTTGGTAGAGCATTGGCCTTAAGGCCAGAAGGTTGTGGGTTCAATTCCCACCTCTGCACCTTCTCCATCGACTCCCACTGATGACTGCTGTCGTTGTGTCCTTGGGCAAGACACTTAACCCCACTTTGCCCAAAAGCCCCCACTGAAAGATCAAGGCTATGCTCACACTTAGAGCAGCCGTCCTCCTGTGGACTCACCACCTGCAGAGGGTCAGTGAGGGGCTGGTGCTATGAGCATCTCTGACTGCCCTGACCCAGAAATGGATGGATGGATGGATTAATTAAAAATCAATATGGCTTTAGAAAAAAACGCTCAACTGCAATGGCAATAATGGAACTGACGGAGAAAATAGCAAGCGAAATAGATCAATATAATTATATAGTAAGTATCTTTTTAGACCAGCAAAAGGCTTTTGATGTAATTAACCACCCCAGATTACTATGGAAACTCCAGAAGTATCGAATCAGAGGCATTGCTCAAAAATGGATCTCCAGTTATCTTGAAAATCGCAAACAGTTTGTCCAAATAAACAGTACAAATTCAGAACCATGCGATATCAGTTGGGGGGTGCCGCAAGGCTCAATACTAGGACCAATTTTGTTTATATTATACATGAATGATTTTCCAAAAGCATCAACTGTATTACAAAGCATCTTATTCGCTGATGACACTACATTATTTTACTCTGGAAATAATATAGGAGAGTTAGAAATAGTAATAAACAAAGAACTTGCAAAAATAAAAAGCTGGTTAGATCAAAATAAATTGGCGCTAAACATTAAAAAAAACAATTACATGATATTCAATGATAAAAAGAAAAACCTTGGAAATAGTACAGTATATCCATAACAATAGACGGCCTGGAAATCCAAAGGGTAAAGGAAACAACATTTTTGGGAGTTATCATTGACGAGGACCTAAACTGGAAATCTCACATACACTATACAAAAGGAAAATTAGCCAAATCAATTGGTGTGTTACATAAAGTGAAATACTTTCTTACCCACACAGCATTAATTGCCTTATATAATACAATGATTATACCATATCTAACCTATTGTGTCGAAATTTGGGGGACAACTTTTAAAACATATACACAGCCAATATTTATTTTACAAAAAAGAGCCCTAAAAATAGTGAACAACAAAAGATATCGAGACTCATCAAATCCTGTTTTTTTAGAGTGTAAGCTGTTAAAATTTTATGATATAGAGGATTATAATATTTTTCAGATATTGTATAAAGCAAATTCACTACCCGCAAACATTCAAGAGAACTTTGAAAAAAGACAAAGTCAGTACAATCTGAAAGGAACTGATATCTTTAAAAAACCTAGATTCAGAACAAAAGTCATGGAAAGAACAGTCTCAGTGAAAGGAATCAACTTGTGGAACGCACTTAACAAAGACATTAAAGAGTCAAAAAACGTAATAGTTTTTAAGAAACAAATCAAAACTACTATATTCAGGAAATATAAGAGTGTTACATGAGAATAAAATCTGGATTTAAATTGATGGTTTGTTTTTGAAGAAATGGAAAGTAAGGTGTGTCAGGTATGTATTATGTAATATATGTGTAAATGTAAAAGGGATGTGTAAAAATCATTTGGAGCAGTTAAATCTTTCAGATGCAATGGACAGCTCTTAACCATGAATAGCACATGACCAAGATCTATAGTGTAGGAAAACAAGTTGTCATGTTGTGATTGCCATTACTGCTTAAACAGATACAAGTAAATCAGAGCAGACGAGATATGGTTGGATTGGCGGGCTCCCTCTTGCCAAATGGCCTCAACACCTCGTTTTTAACGCACCACACAGCAAGCATATACAACGCAAATTTTCCTACATTTCCATTGGTCAGGGATGTTGGGAGTGGGGCGGGTTGAGTGGGGGCTATTACCTTCTCATTCTACCCACTGTTTTTAATGCACTGCACTATGTAGGGTCTACATCAATGGTGTAGGTTTGGTTCCAATCTTGGTGGGGACATTCACTACGACTTCGATATTTGCCTGCACTACATCTTCCCTGAATACCTGAGTTCCCTATAATAAATAAAACACATGTAGTACATTAAACAAATCAGATCTAAGCATATACAAAATAAAACCACCAACAAAACCAAATAAATACTTTCAACCTCACCTGAAGCCCTGAAGGTCCAGCCACTTCCTCATCCTCTACCAGCACTGCACATTCCCTGTTTGTCTGACTTTCCTTTATGGTATTAATAAAAACACACATTCTACATTGAATAAAATGAAACCTAGGCATGGTACACCAGTTGCTAAATATCTCATGAAACTAGAATTGGTTGATGGGTCTAAGATTTTAACTGCTTAATCCTAACCTCACCTGGAGTCCTGTCTTGTCCTTGTCTTTATCTCCTTGAATTTCCATTATATCTCTCAGAGTATCCTATATTTAGTAAAAGATTTCAGACAACACTTTTTGCATCATTATAGTAGTAAAATATGTTGTAATTGGCATAGGTAATTTCCAACCAAATGATGTTCTTTAACTTTAGTATGATTCTATACTGACTTAAACCTAATCCAAATCTACATAATAGCCCTCACCTGAGGCTCTAACAGTTCAGGAACTGCTCTTGATACTTGAAATAAATCATGCTCTGATCTTTCAATTTCCTATAATAAATAAAAACAGAGGAGAAAATATTGAATTAGAAACTACAGTGAGTAGCTCACTACATTGTTTGACATATACGATCAATCTCTAAAAACAATTCATAGTCCCATGCATACCTACAAAATTCCAACCTCACCTGATGCACTGAAGGGCCTGTTGCTTCTACCTCAACATTCCCTATATTGTTCTCTCTTGGTGGTTGAGTTTCCTATGTATGTCAACAGAAGATTAATCATCACAATTCATAATTTGCTATTACTTGTGCTTTCTCTTACTTACTTTCCAACTGTTAAAAAAGCTCCTGATATCTTTTATCTTTTTTTGTGGAGGTGGCATTTTTTCTAAATTATATAAGAAGGTATAGACAATCAAAAACAGACATTCATATACATGAACTGCAGAATCATTTATATAACTTGGCCAATGTCAAAAGTTACATAGTATTTCTCAATACAATGAGTTAACAAGAGTTTGGCAATAAGTAACAGTGTGGATTTTTCTATATTTTCTTTTTTTTTATTCCACTCTCAACCCAAAAAGGCAAGTAATGACTCACAAGGCTCTCAAGTATGCAAAATAAAAACTTAAATGACCTGTTGTGGTGTGTTTTGCGCACAACCAGCATGCATCGTTAACGCAATGGAAAATGTAGGTATCCGAGCTTTAATTTCGGGAGCGCTGGTTGCGCTTTGGGAAGAGTCAGGGGAGAGACATGTCAGAGACAAATGGGAGAAACGGGGGAGATACGAGGGAGACCCGCACTTGCAACATGGTTCTGTCTGCATATGGTCCGAGCTCGGTACCATGTTAGAGCTGTGCTTTCACTGAGCGTCGCGGCTGTCATTACAAAGCGGCAGCAGCTGCACCAGGACGTGCACATTCGAGTGCATCGCTTGAATGTGCTTAGAGCAAATCACAGCAAGTGCCCGCTGTCACACATTTCACAGAAATTACATTATCAGCAGATAAAGGTTGTAAATCGTGGATCCGTGGAATATTTTCATCCCTAGTTTTAATGGGTGTTATGTGGAATAGGAGAATAGTTGTAAAAATTTTAGATGATGATAATGTAGTTTCGGCGAGGTGGAGTGAAGAGAGTGAGTAGTGACATGCGGGAACTTGCTGTGATTTGCTCTAACACATCAAAAGCATGCACTCGAATGTGCCGTCCTGGTGCAGCTGCTGCCGCTTTGTAATGACAGCCGCGACGTCTTCCTGTGAAAGCACCAACTCTAACATGGTACCGAGCTCGGACCATAATGCATACAGAACCATGTTGCAAGTGCGGGGCTACCTCGTATCTCCCCCGATCTTTTCTCCCATTTTTCTCTGACATGTCTCTCCCTGACTCTTCCCAAAGCGCAACCACGCACCCGAAATTATAGCTCGGATACCT
The DNA here is from genome assembly GCA_964034765.1 of Knipowitschia caucasica. NCBI lineage: Eukaryota > Metazoa > Chordata > Actinopteri > Gobiiformes > Gobiidae > Knipowitschia > Knipowitschia caucasica. Next base: position 15,759,833 of record OZ035827.1, on the reverse strand, counting down.
ACAATTTTCCATTGCGTTAAACGATGCATGCTTGTTGTGCTCAAAACACACCACAACAGGTCGTTTAAGTTTTTTATTTGCATACTTGAGAGCCTTTTGTAGTCATTACTTTGCCTGTTTTGGGTTGAGATTGGAAAAAAAAAAAGAAAATATAGAAAAATCCACACTGTTTACTTTATATTGCCAAAACTCCTTGTTAACTCATTTTATTTAGAAATACTATGGTCACTTTTGACATTGGCCAAGTTATATAAATAGATTCTGCAGTTCAAGTATATGAAATGTCTTTTTTGATTGTCTATACCTTCTTATATAATTTAAGAAAAAATGCACCGTCCACAAAAAAAAAGATAAAAGAGCAGCACAAGACGGGTGCCCGACACCTCTGGCTGGGCTGGCAAACATCAGAAGAGGCGCGAGAAGAGGCAGCTGCTGGACCTGCCCATCTACAAAAGTCGCTCTTCGGTCGGAGATGCAGACCTTGATGACTTAGGATGGACACCTGCAAGCCAAGGACTCTGCCTAGCTTAGACCCAGATCTGGCTACGAGGCGGGCCGCCCACCAGCGGGAGACGTGCACAGAGGCAGGGAGCGCTTGCCGACAGGCGCCCCGTGACCATATCCCGCTCCGTGGTTCATCGTTCCCAGCGAAGAGTGCCCCCGGGAACAGACAGGCCCAGGGGAGGCTCGCGGACCAACGCACCCACCCGACGACCTCCCTATGGCAGAGGAGGTCGGGGTGGGATGAATTCTTTCAATTAAAGCCGTGAGGCATTTCATCAGTACTCGCTGTCTGGTCTCATTTTGTGGGTATGTAACATGTCAAAATGTTTGAATTCTGATTGTGTTTACTTCCTCGAGAATATAACGGGCTCGCTGGCCTGCAGCCCCAGAGAAGGGGCGTGCAGCGTGCTACGCGGGCCACGGGCCTCCGATTCACGGGTTCAGGTTTTGCCTCCCGGCGAGGAGGGCAAGGCGGAGGGATCTGGTAAGTGATAATGTGTGTGCTCCAGCCGAACGCGTGTTAGCATCTCTGAGCTTAAAGGCTAACACGGGGTTTCCCCACTCCAGGGGCCTCGTCCCCCCTCCCATGAGGCAGAGCCAAGGGGGGGCACAGCAGCCGTGTCACGTGTGGTGAGCAGAGCTACTAGGCTAAACCGGGGTTTCCCACTCCAGGGGCTGCCCCCCCTCCATGTGGCAAGAGAAGGGGGGGCACAGCCGCCGAGTCACGTGTCGGTGAGCAGTCCCGTACTTATGACGTCGGGCCTGCCGAACACGTGACCGCCCCCGGCACCACGGTGTGACGCAGGGGCCCCCCCGGCCCTTTCAGACACCCCACCTCCCTGATAGGAACACCAGGAGAGGGCGGGGCCGTGACGTCTTGGGTTCAAACTCCCGTTCAGCCCCTCACAGACTTTCTACAGTGTCTGGAGGGAGCAGGGCTTTACTGACAGATATATGGCTGGAGAAAACTTTGCGCAGGGGTTACGCTCTGCAATTTCCAAAAGCCACCACCATTCCGGAGGCGTACGGGGCAGTACGCTATCAGGTACGGGGATCAATAGAGCACTGGCCAGGCGGAGGTATCCTCTCTGCTGAGTCGAGGAGACGCAGCGTGGAGGTAGACCCGCAAAGGAGCCACCAGGGGGCTGTACTCCCCGTACTTCTTGTGCCAAAGAAATCAGGCGGGGTGACGTCCCATTCTGGATCTGCGCGTGTTAAACGAGTGCATTTCAAACGGCAGTTTCGGATGCTGTCAACACGGCAGCTCCTCGAGTGTGTCAGGAAGGAGACTGGATGACATCCATAGACCTGACTGATGCGTACTTCCAGTGCCCATAGTCACAGAACACAGAAGGTTTCTGCGCTTCGCTGTGTGGAGAGAGAATTACGGAGTACTGCCGTCTACCCTTCGGGTACGGGAGAAAGGTAAGTTTAATTGTCTAGCACAGTTCATACGTAAGACAACTTAAAATGTTGAAAAACTAAAAAAGGTAAATCATAAACAATCACAAAGTCTGTCTCACAATTTCTTCCCCTTAATCCATTTTGCACATAGCAACAGCCCCTCACGGATCCTCCTGCAGGTGGTTGGCTGCTCTATGGCAAAGTCTTTGTCTTTCAGCAGGGGCTTCTGGCAAATTGGGGTGATGTGTCTTGCCCAAGGACACAACAACATCAGAAATCAATGGAGGGGATTAAACCCACAACCTTCAGACTCAAGGCCAATGCTCTACCAATTGAGCCACTGTCGCCCACTGTTCCAGATTTTAGATGTATACATTTATAATTCTCCCCATGTTTAGTCATGACTCTGGGCACCAGCAGGAGGCCAGTCCCTGTGCTACTCAGAGTCCCAGCTGGAGGCCAGTACCTGTGCTACTCAGAGTCCCAGCTGGAGGCCAGTACCTGTGCTCCTCAGAGTCCAAGTTAATTTATATGGCACTAACATGTCACAGATGAACACAGCCTTGGCCTTAGCCTTATTGCGAAAACCAATTTACTTATATGTATACAAGTATTACATCTCTAGATTTAGCATAATAAAGAAGCAGGTATGCATAAAAGAGTAAAATAATTTACAAGGTTAAAATAAAATACTAACAAGACGCTGGTGAAACACAGGAAACAAACGTAAACCCTGACAGATTGGTCTTTGAGATGTGAGCTATGTTCGTGTGGGCGGGGTATGTGCTCTCCGAGTGCATGTTGTAGTTATTAGTGTTATCATTCATCTTTAGCAGACCACAGCCACTCTCACAGTTGGCTGGTGTGCTCAAAATGCAAAACCTGGCATCTCCTGAGCAATTGGCAGAGATGCAGGTCACGCTGATCTCACTGCTGTTTTTGGAATTGGAAAAACCTGGTGCATCTGCGACTCACAGTTACACGATCCGACGGGACTCCTTATTACTCTTCACAGATTTGGACCATGTTTCATTTACACACTCAAAGTTAAATTCAGAGCCAGTCATGCATGTTTCCTCACCAAAATGTATTTACAGGAGCAGTATGTATAAGCCAAATGTGGTACTGCAACCCCTCCCACTCGCCCTGACTCAGGTTGCCAGATATGCAGACAAACCCAACTGGGACCATTATATCTCAATACACAAGAGTTTTGTCAACAACAAATCTATATCGAACATATTTTTTCTCAAAAGCCCCAATAGAAATCCTCATTTCATTCCTTGTTTTGTCATTAATGATTTGAAAATCATAAGACTTTTTTTTAGTTCTGCAGCCACATGTTCTATGATGATGTTGTGAGAGTACACGAGGCACATGTGTAGGCAGGTGCACAGCCTTCTGTAAGTGTTTAGAAGGAGACAACACGCAGAGTTTTTGGCACAAATGTCTGCATTTTTATAAAAAAATACTCGCACTTCCACCCTCGCGCCCCTCATTTGTGCGTTCCCGATGACGAGTGCGTAGGGCGTCCCAATTCTCCAGGGAGGTCTTTAGCCCCGCCCCCTTTGAGCCCCTGATCCACACTTTGCCGTAGCCTGCATCTATGCGCACTCTGGCGAAGGATATTGCCCATAATTCTTTGCGGTACACACCAAAACGTTGGGAAAATGCATTTAAGTGTACGTTTTGAAATAAATACGCTGTACGTGTGTAAATAAGTTTTGCTGTTACTTGGAAAGAAGCATAAACTGATGAAGAATTACAGACATTGTATTTAAACAATTTAATATTTTTTTAATGCAAGCATTCATATAACATTCAATTTAAACTTTACACTTAGTACAATAATCTTAGGATGTATAAAAACTGACCAGATAAGTTAGTTACCCACATTTAACTTAAAATTATACAGCTCTCTCAAATGACAAAAAACCATTATACATGTATTCTAACGTGTGTGAAGCAACTCACTTTGTTTCCCAAAGGGTTAGACAAAATTACCTTTAATTTTTATAAAGTTTAGGTCTGAAAATGACCATCTCTTGACGAGTCGATGACGTAACCTGCACTCAGTGTGCACTGTCCCGATTCCGCCTTTTGTGTACGCTTGTAACCTGCGCACTCCAACCCTGGTGTGCACTTCGAACAAATGCACACTTCGTAGAGGTGTGTAGGGTGCAGTGTGGGTATTGGGATTGGGCCTTAGTAAATCCATGGTGGAAGAGGGTCTGAAGAAGTACAATGCAGCAGTAGTTGTTGCTGCAGTGCCACCTGCTGATTACTCCACAAAGTCCAACATGGCCCATAGTTAAATAACAAACTTTTTTAGAAGTAGCTAAATACAGTTAATAACATTTTTGTGGCCTGAAAGTTCAGTACCCCCACTTTAACTCGACATTGGAAGAAACTGTTGAAATGACTTTTAATTCTGTAAGGAATAGAATCATTATATTCAACCGAAGCACAAAGACATTACTATAAATAAATGACTTTAGTTCTGAAGCTTTATTTATTTTCATGTAATATCAACAAAAGGAAAAGCCTATTGCTTCACATCAGTGTTTATGAATTTTAAATCCGAGACCGAAGGAGCCGCAGACCAAAATAGAAACGTCAATTTCGCCAGAATCAAGTAAACAACATGCCATTCTGCAATATTGAGGGTTTTCCTCTGCCTCCGTTTGAAGTGAGACTTGAGACAGCTGCAAGTTGAGACGATTGTAAACAAAGGAGAAATATGTTGAAAATGCACCAAGTGCTCAGAGTGGAAAAATTGAGCTCTCAGGCCTTGAGGTGTTGAATATGCACTTTCTTTCAGACATACCAGACGCATTGGAGCGGACCAGGAGGAGAAACCTGATAATAGAGAAAACTATAGGCTCTATGAGGTTTGTGTGAGATGTCCTGTGTCGTCCTGGTGAATTGGTGATGAGCCAGGGCCCTCGACATTTTACAACATTTATGAACATTTGTCATCCGTCCCTTTTGGACCAATGCAGCCTAGCGGAAATTCAACTCTGGAAGACTGACGGCTAAAGCCATTCCTTCAAGGCCGGCCTCGCATCCTCAGCTCATCGCACAGCAAACGCCCATTTCCAACCAACTTATGCCGGTCAAGCCAGCAGCTTAAAAGTGGAGAAACTCCCACTTTATGGCCCTCTGAAGCCTTGCAAACCACCGCCTCCCCTCCACCTCCTCATCTCACCCTGCCTCAAGCATGCCTCTTTCCTGCTGCCCGAATGCCACCACCAGTGCCTAGGTCCCGGGGGGATTGTGCGCGCACTCCCGCAGGAGCCTCGCTGACTAAACGCCACTCCGGGGCCTAGGGCACCAAACCACCTTTCAATAAAAACATTCAAAATGCATTTTGTCTTCTGAAGTCTCTCCAGATTGAAATGGCTCTATGTGTTTTTATCATTGCATTTCCTGTGTTTGACCAGAACACACATTCTCTGATCTGTGTCGGCAAAAATGTGATTTAGGGCCATACAAGAATAAATGTACTTAAATTGAGTTCAGTATGCTGCAGCATGCTTGATCCATCACCATGTGGGGCCTGGCTTAAGAAGCAAAACCCTTTCCAGGTAATATAATACATCCATACCAGGAGAGCAGGAGGAGGTTATGGCCCAGTCCCAATACCCACACTGCACCCTACACACCTCTACTGTACGAAGTGTGCATTTGTTCGAAGTGCACACCAGGGTTGGAGTGCGCAGGTTACAATTGTGCACAAAAGGCGGAATTGGGACAGTGCACACTGAGTGCAGGTTACGTCATCGACTCGTCAAGAGATGGTCATTTTCAGACCTAAACTTTATAAAAATTAAAGGTAACTTTGTCTAACCCTTTGGGAAACAAAATGAATTGGTTCACACACGTTAAAATACATATTAGTTGTTTTTAATTAGAGATAGCTGTATAATTTTAAGTTAAATGTGGGTAACTATCTGGTCAGTTTTTATACATTCTAAGATTATTGTACTAAGTGTAAAGTTTAAATTGAATGTTATATAAACGCTTGATTTATATATAAATATATGCATATATATTTCAAAATTTATATTTAAATGCATTTTCCCGACGTTTTGGTGTGTACCGCAAAGAATTGTGGGCAATATCCTTCGCCAGAGTGCGCATAGATGCAGGCTACGGCAAAGTGTGGATCAGGGGCGCAAAGGGGGCGGGGCCAAAGACACCCTGGAGAATTGGGACACCCTACGCACTCGCACCCTTTATCGGGAACGTGCAAATGAGGGGCGCGAGGGTGGAAGTGCGAGTATTGGGACGGGGCCAATGTCTTGTCCTGTGTTTTTTGAAATCACCATTACTTGTCCTTGATTCCAGATTTACTTCCTGTCCTTGATTACTGCCCCACTCTTGATGTGGTGACCTTGTGTATTTCGTTTGTGTGATTCAGATTGTCATGTTTCTTCATGTTCCCGTATCTAGTCTATTGCTTTGTGATTTTTGCCTGGACAATAAAAACTCTTAAAGTACTTTTTGGTTCGTTTTCGAGCCACTTTTGTACAAGCCTGACAGAAAGAGGGAAACAACCCACCAGCCTGACCGTTATCTGCACAGAGGGACAGGAGGAGGACTGGCCAAGCCCGACACAAGGACCTCCAGCAGATGTAAGGGACAGATGGAGGGGCAGCAAACATGCAAAACCATTTGAATGTTTAGGCTTTTTAAATCAGCCAAAAAACGTCAAAAGATACCAATAAATGAGGCCAAACGTTTAACAACTGAACATAAACTGAGCTGTCTGAACACTGGACATACAAGGGGGACATTTATGCTGTCTGGTCACACCAACACAATCAAAGGAAACAAAAATGAATACATGTATTTAGATTAGCAAAATAAAATGAAAGTAAATAACCTCAGCTATTGGCAACTTAAGTCTAACTGTAAACAATATAAACTCAAATCAACCCCCCGAACCTCCCCTCTGATGGGCCTGCCGTGGTTCAGGCTATAGGGTGGAGCCTGAAGGTAACACCGACCAGAGTGGGTGTGGGTGGGGTCAGCTCTCAACACTCCCTCGTCTGTCCAAACATCCCTGTGAATGGACTGAGGTCTTGGCGTCCTCCAGTGAGGCCTGTGCTCGGTGCTCCACAGGGACAAGAGCAGATTTGCCCTGAGCTCATGTGACAGACGGAGAAGAGTCTGGAGAAGACGGGGAGAATGTTCTTCTGCCGAAGCATCAACCACACGACCTGGGGCCTGGGTCAGTGCAGATACACACAGTCCTCCATGTGCGAGCTGGAGGTCCCCTGAGGGCCATCAGAAACCAGGATTAGATCATCAGGCCCAGTGGGCTTGGAATAACCTTAGTTTACCACATTTGTTGTTGTCAAGAAAAATAATAAAAACATGTAGATATATAATCCCAACTGTCTCTGGGACTAATAAAAGCATCATGTCAAGTCAATGTTTCATTTCTTGTTCAGTTATACACTTCACTTGTTCATCAATTGTGCTTCATAAATTCTATCATATGCCTAACATCTGTACAAAAAATCAAACAAAGTAACAACATTATTAAAAATTTTGACTTTTATAGCACTGAAAATGTCACTCTACAGGTGTGAAGTCATGTAGCTCGTTCACACAATACAAACACACATGCACGCACACACAAACACACATGCACACTAAAACACAGGCCCAAGAATCTCACTCTTTCTTCCATGTACTTCTTTACTACATAAAACAAAAACTAAAATATCTGCCAGAGCCAAATGGAAGCGCAGTTGCAAGAAGGTTCTGGGTTTGATTCCACTTCCAGACGGGCCTTGGAGTTTGCATGATCTCCCTGCGTCAAGTTACTCCATACGGGTTGCCTATACCACTAATCGACAGAGTAACTGGAGACAACTAGTTGCAAGGCGGCTTTTGGCAACTGAGAGTAGATGATGGGAGATGATCAGTTGCCGAAATCGGTCGATGTGCGCGCTCTTACAACTGGAGATAAACAGTCGATCTCCGGATTCAGTCAGTTGCCCGTGTTCTACTTTTCGGCAACAAGTTGTCCTCACATCCGGAGATATCACCCGATGTGCGCGCTCCTAATAGATCCATGGCGCGCTCCAACAACATGTGTGTATTGCACCGTCTACAGTTTATGCCAAAAAACACACTGTAGTTGACGACCAGTTGCTATCGATGTACGCGCTGTTATTCCCGAGACTGGCCTGCTTCTAGGAGTTGCTAGTTTTCGTCAGATTGTCGATGTGTGCCGGGCAGCAACTCATAGGCGACGGATATAATCAGTTGCCAGTCCGATGTGCGCTAGGCATAAAACATGTACAGTGGATCTGGCCTCTGCTTCCATCACTGAACATTTTTAAAGGCCTTTGGCACTCTGTCTGTGAAAGGCGCTATATAAATAAAGATTACTTACTTATCTCCTGCTCCACAGTCACTGAGAACCGCACCACAAACCTCTTCCTGTCCCTGAAGACGTCTCTTTCTGTGTTTCCATGGGTGACGGTGTTTGTGCTGTTATAATGTTATTATACTCTCTCTCCAGTCTCTCTCTTGCGTCTCTCTCTTCTCTCACTTGTGTCCCTCCCTGGTCTCACTTTCTGGTCTCTCTCTCTGGTCCCTCACTCTGGTCTCTCTCTATAATCTCTCTGGTATCTCTCTCATCTCTGCTATCTCTCTCGTGTCTCTCACTCTGGTCTCTCACTCTGGTCTCTCTCTCTGGTCTCTCTATAATCTCTCTCATCTCTGCTATCTCTCTCGTGTCTCTCACTCTGGTCTCTCTCTCTGGTCTCTCTATAATCTCTCTGGTATCTCTCTCATCTCTGCTATCTCTCTCGTGTCTCTCACTCTGGTCTCTCACTCTGGTCTCTCTCTGGTCTCTCTCTCTGGTCTCTCTATAATCTCTCTGGTATCTCTCTCATCTCTGCTATCTCTCTTGTGTCTCTCCCTGGTCTCTCTCTGGTCTCTCTTGTTTCTCTCTGGTCTCTTGCTTCGGTCTCTCTCTGGTATTTCTCTCTGGTCACGCTCTGTAGTCTCGGTCTGGTCTCTCTCTGGCCTATTGAAGCAGCCGTACGTAAGTCTAAAGGGTAAAGGCAAATATTCTCCGATTCTGGGGCAGACGGTGAGACATTTATCATAATTTTGTCTTGGTTTTAAACCATGTGAACGCTGTGCATCTGTCATTCTCGTCAGTTCCGCTTGAGACCATTCCGACTTCAGTTTAGCGGCAGAAAAAACTCATTGAACAAACACAATAAAATCCCATACATAGGAGATTAAACAAAAATAGGCTGTTTCCAAACATTCCATAACAATTACACATTGTACGGCTGCATTTTAACGGCTTCCTGAGAAACGTGTCAATTATAATCTCCCACACGTCTCATTGTAAAAATGTGCCACACTCTCCCACTGACTGTGCCTCCACTCTGTATGCTAATGTGTGTTTACTGTGCAGATGTATGCATGGGTGTCTGAAGCCCTTGAACCGACAGTGGAAAAAAAGGACCACGTTTAAGGCCAAAAATAACACTAAATAATGTGTTTTTTTAAGTTAAGTAACATTCATTTATGAGTTTTTAGCTGTATGATAATTAATATAATGCATTGGTTTTGACAAAGGTTTTTTTTTACTCTTAAAGATTAACTATAGAGAGAGTGAGACTAGGAAGAGACTAGAGGGAGACCAGAGAGACCAGAGAAATACCAGAGAGACACCAGCGGGAGACCATGAGAGACAGACCTCAGAGAAAGAGACCAGAAAGAGACGAGCGGGAGACGAGAGAGACGAGGATGGCACGGTGGCTGAGTGGATGGTACTCTTGGTCCTGGGTTCGAAACCTAGTCGGAACGGGGCCTTTTTGAGAAGAGTTAGGATGTTCTCCCAGTGTCTGAGTGGTTTCCTCTGGATGCTCCGGTTCCCTTTCCACAAAAACCAAACATGTAGAATAGATTTGGCATTTGCCTCCTGTACTGGGGACCTCGCTCCCATAACCGTGTGGAGTGAGAGACAAACGCTCGCATCAATTGTAAAGCGCTTTGTGACTCTGGTCTGGGATATAGATAAAGATTCACATATAGTACTTATTTTGAGAGATAGAGATAAGACAGAAAGATCATAGAGACCAGAGCGAGACCAGAGCACGGTGTTGTATGGTATTATAGGTACTTTGCCATTTCCACATGTAAAACAATTATTATAATATTTGTGCTTTCTCTGAACTCAGCGGGACCCAGCTTGGCTCAAGTAGTTTATTACACAGGTTGTGAATTAAGTTGAGTCTCTATAATCTGAACCTGGAGGACGCAGTGGTAAACCCACCCCCAAGAGGCGTTTGGAGGAGCTCATTATGGCCGCAGCAGGACAATGATGGGCCTGGTGCCTTTGAAGCCATCAGAATAATATTGCTGCTATTTTAGACTCAGACACGAGGCTTTGAACGTCTCGGGCAATTAGTTTCCCTTCTCTAATTTGCCTCTGTTTGGTCGTCAGCGTCAGCGGCGGCTCGAGGAGGAACGCATCACGTCTCCTAAGATAAACAGCTCATGTAGATTGTATGGAAAGTGGTTTCTCTTTGCATGCGACAGAAAAGAGGCGCATTATAGGGTTTGGTGGACTGTTCTGCATGTGATGAAGTAGCAATGATATCTGGGATTTCTCTGTAGCTGGGTGAAAAAGTATAGTATGCATAAGATAAGATAGACTTTATTAATCTCATACTGAGTGATTCTACTAAAAGCAGCTGAACTTATGACTGCTGAAGTGAGAGAGAGCAGAACGAGACAATAGAGACAGACTCTCTTTCTTAAACTTGAAAGGGCAAGAGGGAGCGAAGGTTACACACAATTAGATAAAATGACAGCTTATGAAATCAGTTAATGATCATGTCTCCAGTTCAGTCTGGAATTAAAAGCATTCAATGAAATAAATGCAGTTAACTGAAGTATAACTGAATTTAAATTAAATGGTAACCACATACAGTAAGAACAGGTCCTGTCTTCCACAATATTCAGTAATCACACTTTTCAAACGCAAACTGGCAATGTAGGCGTGTTTTGCTCAAACTTAGAAAAATGTATGTTCATTTAAGTACATTCTGACTGTCTTAAATACAAAATTATTTTTAGTTTTAAAAAGATACCACAAATGTTTCCCTTGGAATGAGAAAATAAAGCAACAGATCTTAAAATAAATAAAGCAACAGATCTTCAAAAAAATCTCAGATTAAGATCAAAACCACTTGATTCAAGCAGATATTTCATCATTTTTTGCAGTGCATTCACAGGCCGCTCTTGAACGTGTACCTGTGCTCCACCTCCACAGGGGGCGATCTCCTGTGGCCGTGTATCAGGGGTATGCAGTCACTCGGCGGCCATTCTCCCAGCTCTGCAGCTGCATCACTATGGAAACAAAGGGAGACTAATCACATTCTGCAGTAGACACAATAAGTCATCTGAGGAGAGGTGTGAGAAGACCGGAGCAGCCGATGCATCTCAAACACATCTGAAAACCAAACTCTCCTACTGCTATTTAATGCAAGTTTATTTGTAGAGCACAGTTCATCCACAAGGCAACTCAAAGTGCTTAACAAAGACAACAAAAAACAATTTAAATCATAAATAATCACAGAATACATTCAAAAGAGTGAAGATACAATCCTTCAGTTGTATGTACAGCTTAACAGTTGTATACCTGCATTTGAACAGTGTCAGAGAAGAAGCCTGCCTCATGTTTTCAGGAAGACTGTTCCAGGTTTGAATATGAAAAGCTCCCTCCTCATTTTTAGTCCTGACTCTGGGCACCAATAGGAGGCCAGTTCCTGTGCTCCTCAGATATAGAACCCCCTGAATGAAAAAGTACCTGGTACCGGTAAACACAGGGCCAGTGGAAACCATTGCAATCAGAGTAGAGTAGAGTAGAGTAGAGTAGAGTAGAGTAGAATGGAGTAGAGTAGAATGGAGTAGAGTAGAGTAGAGTAGAGTAGAGTAGAGTAGAGTAGAGTAGAGTAGAGTAGAGTAGAGTAGAGTAGAGTAGAGTAGAGTAGAGTAGAGTGAAACACTATCTGCTAAAATGCTGGATCAAAATACTCTTAAGATACAAAGTTGGAAAGATGATGCGATCAATACATATTATCAACGGTTCAGGTCAATTCAATGTATTTTGTACAGTGAATCACAACAGTAGTCTTCTCAGAGGACTTTACAAAACTGTTGATTCGTCAACGCAGATCAGAGAATCAAACTGTTCAAAAACAGGAAATTATGTAAAACACATAGAACCATTGGTCCATAAGGGGCAGAGACCAATGTCCATAAATGTTGATAAAGGGTCAAAACAAATGTGTCAGTGGGCAGCAGCAGCAGCAGCAGCAGCAGCAGCAGCAGCAGCAGCAGCAGCAGCATCAGCAGCATCAGACAGTGCAGTGTTTAAGATGCAGGAGAGGTCTGTCTGGATGTGTCTGTAGGACGTCCCAAGGTCCTTCTCTCTCTCTGTTCCATTAGACACAGCAAACATACAGACAGACCGCTCCTGTTGACTCACACCCTCCCGCTACGGCGACAGAGGTCAGGAGGCGTGTGATTGGCTGCAGCAATCACAGAAGAAATACTAATAACATGTAAAACCATGTAGCTAAAACAAGTATTAATATTATTATTATTATCTTATTGTGTTGTTATTGTTGTGGTTTGGAAATTAGGTACCCCAGCTTTAACACTAGGACTCCCAGACTTCAGAAACTACTTGAGCTCCGAAAGCTCTCATTTTGACTGCTACAATTCAAATTAATGATATTCTGAAACATAATTAATTTTCATCAGTTTTATTCAATGTTTCCTTTACTCACTTTCTGAATATAACGTGAAACCTGTTAATGCTAACTGTTAGCTGGTAAACAGTGTGTTGCTATGGTTACTAGCGAGTCTAGGAGTTAACAATAATTGAAATCAAAATAATGCCTCGGGAATAAACTACACAGAAAAAAACCAAAATGGTGACAGTTTTTTTCTCACACTGGTTTCTCACTCTGGTCTCTGGTCTCACTCTGGTCTCACTCTGGTCTCACTCTGGTCTCTGGTCTCACTCTGGTCTCACTCTGGTCTCACTCTGGTCTCACTCTGGTCTCACTCTGGTCTCTGGTCTCACTCTGTGCACTTTTGAATGTGCTGGGAAACGGCTGCAAGTGCAAGTCCTAGCTCTGAAACAGTTGTTGTTTTGTGCTTTTGAGTTTAAATTTGTATTGCTTTTTTATACCTGAGATGTTGCTGCAGTACAGTGTTCATGGTTTTACACTGGTCCAGACCAGAGCAGAGAGGATTCATGGTCCGAACCAAGTGGATCAGGTGAAAATCCACTGAAGGAATGATAACTTTTTGAAAAATGCTAATGAAGCATTTAGCATTTTACTTTGGATTAGAGCAGAGGAAATGCTCCGAACCAAGCGGCTACTCCACCTTGTGACCTGTCCTGCTCCACCCAGAGGCTACTCCACCTCTGCTGCTGTGACCTGTCCTGCTCCACCCAGAGGCTACTCCACCTCTGCTGCTGTGACCTGTCCTGCTCCACCCAGAGGCTACTCCACCTCTGCTGCTGTGACCTGTCCTGCTCCACCCAGAGGCTACTCCACCTCTGCTGCTGTGACCTGAAGGGCTGTTGCTGATTATTACTATTTTTAAAGTTTTAGAATGATCAATTTTATTTTTTATTGGCTGCTACTGGACACCTGAATTATACGGGGATCAATAAAGTATCCATCTATCTATCTATATCTACGTAAAGCCCATCACTCAATTTTAAGTGATTTTTACAAACTTTTGCGTTTAGTATGAGAAAACAATGCAGACATGATACTGTATATATTGTGCTGTGGCCAAACACATTGTACATTTTTATGATATATATGTTTATCTGATTGGGGTGAAGTCAGTGCCTCACCAACATCACGTCACTGCTGGTCTCTTTCTCTGGTTCTCCGGTTATTATTGACGTTTCTGTATCATAGCAACCAAATGGAATATATGTTGCTAGGCGCTGTACGAGGTCCGTCTCTAATTGCTTCTCTCTCCGCGCTGTCCCCCGTCTTCCTCTGTCATTAATCGACAATTACAGAGCTGCTTTCTGTCCGTGCAAATCTTCGGAACAAAACGCTCTCCACATGTTGCGACGCACAGGACCAGCGTAACGTTACTCAGATACAAGCATGTCTCTAATGGAGGAGCACGTTATTATTAGTTATGGTTTCTCTCTGGTCTCCCTCTGGTCTGTTTCTTTGCTCTCTCGGGTCTCTCTCTCTGGTCTCTCCCTCTAGTCTCTCTCAAGTCTCTCTGATCTGTCTCTGGTCTCTCTCTGGTCTCTCTCTGGTCTCTCTCTGGTCTCTCTCTGGTCTCTCTCTGGTCGCCCTCTGGTCTCTCTTTCTAGTCTCTCTCTGGTCTTCCTCTGGTCTCACCCTCTTGTCGTTCTCTCTAGTCTCTTTCTGGTCCCTCTCTGGGCTTTCTCTACTCTCTCTCTCTCTCTGGTCTCTCTACTCTCTCTCTGCCCTCCATCATGTCTCTTTCTGGTCTCTCTCTGGTCTCTCCATCTACTCTGTTTACTTTGTCATCTTTGGACATTGTGTCACAGATGAAAAAAGTACCAGTAGTAAAGTGCATTTATTACCATTTCTGGGCAGTGGTCATCCCTCTGCTTATGTGTTTGTTATCATTGCATTTCCTGTCTCGCTTGTTTCTATGATTTATTGGGGGTGAATCAACAACTTTGTAAAGTCCTCCGAGACGACTGGTGTTTTGATTTACAGCAGGGGTGGCCAACCCGCGGCTCGTGAGCCGCATGCGGCTCTTTGGCTGGTTCCGTGCGGCTCTTGGGCTTTCACATGACAAGCGTCAAAAACGCCTCGGTGGTGGCGCTGCCATTCATTCTCTATGTAGTTCTGACCCATAGTAAAGGCCAACTTCACTCCACTAGCCGGGCCGCCAAAACAATCTGACGTCGGCGAACGTCAATTCTGATTGGTCAGTCACTCTGCAGCTGCTGCCTCAGCTGTTGCAAATATCAAAACAAACAACACGTTGCCTCGACCCATGGCGTCCGTACGGAAAACAGTTCCTTGGTCGCTGGATGAGGGCAACACCTTCCTCAGTTTGAGGAGAGGACACCAGAGTGAGCTCGATGGTTCCACCAGAAACCAGAAGGTGTTTGTGGAGCTAGCGCTAAGGACGGAGCAGAATGATTCCCACAAACATGACAATGCAGAGAAAAATTAAAAAGCCTAAAAGTGACAACCGTGAAATGAAAGATCGCAGCAGCAGAAGTAGAGGCAGAACCGAAAAGTCTGGAGGTGGTTTGACCAAATGGATTAAATTTACGGACATCGGCTAACACCGGCTAACATGCTAAAACCAGCTAACATGCTAAAACCAGCTAACACCAGCTACACCAGGAGATAAGCCTCAACTCTGCCTGGTGAGTGTCTGTCTTCAATCAAATGCAAAAGTATCTGGTCTTATACTGAGCATGTGTCTGTGGTTCTAAATCAGCTAAAGTGGTGTTGGTGTTATGTGTCAAATCCATATATTTTACTAAACGCAGTCAGAGAGTGAATCATGGTTCGATAAAGACAGTTGTGTTTCTGCTGAATACTGGTTTGAAACTCGATATTTTTTTCTTGGTTAGAGATTGAAAGCATTCATTTCGG
This sequence comes from Knipowitschia caucasica, assembly GCA_964034765.1. Taxonomy (NCBI): domain Eukaryota; kingdom Metazoa; phylum Chordata; class Actinopteri; order Gobiiformes; family Gobiidae; genus Knipowitschia; species Knipowitschia caucasica. Next base: position 15,744,240 of record OZ035827.1, on the reverse strand, counting down.
AATCATGATTGATGTTCGCTGACGTGAGATTGTTCTGGTATTGACTCGCCCGGTTAGAACCAGGGCCAAACCATTAATAAAAAGTACCGGGGAGCGGCTAAAGCGAGCGGTGGAAGCGCCCGTAAACCGGGGAGAGTCGAGTCCAGCCCTTTAGTACTCAAGTCAATTTCTGTCATTATCATGTTGATGACATTTAGAATACATCTGTCTGAGCAGAGCACACCTCTCTCTGCTCAGACAGATTGCATGTGTGTGCGCGTGTCTGCTCGAGTGCGTACGTGCGCGTGTGCGTGCGTGTGTAAGGGTTGGGGTGATGTTTATATGTAGTGCACATTTGTATGATGTGGCTCTTTGCTGTAATACAGTAAAAAAATTGGCTCTTAGTCTCTGACTGGTTGGCCACCCCTGATTTAGAGCAATACAAAAATACAATGAATTTAATTGAATTATGACTCAAATTCCTCACAATCAAGCTGTGTCTCGACTCTCATTAGAGATTCACAGAAGGCTTTTGTGTTTGAGCTGCTGTCGATGCCTCATTACGCCTCATCTCAGGGGGTTTGACACAGATCTGCCAAGAAACCACTTATTTTCTGCCTTATTCATATTTACTCAAAATTACAATAAACTAAAATAAGAAAGCAAATAAAAGTCTATATATTATTTCAATCAAACTGACCTCTGTCGGTTTGAGCAGCTCCTCACCAGCAGCTGTGGCACTTAGTAACTATTGTAATAGTAATAAAGTGCCCCCCCCCCCACGTCAAAACAGCTCAAGTCTGTCCTAACCCAATTTTGCTCTCTGGCTTTGTGGTCCTCTGTTTTATCTTTTTTATTTTATTGTGTTTAGTTAAACTTTTATTTATATACTGTAATTATAAAGCTGTGCTATGTAAATAAAGTGGATTGAAAAAAACCAGAGCTAGTTACAAAACTACAGACCAATCTTGAACAATATGTTTATATTAGGGCTGTCAAAATTATAGACAAAATAATAATTTAGATTCTATTACAATAAATAAAAAGTTGTATGTATACGTTTGTACATGGTGGCAGCATGAGGGTCTGGGGACAAAGTGATGAAGTAAAGTGACAGTGACACATGTGGTGCTATAATGCTATACTCTGACATTAGTTCAAGATATTGCACAGATGCACTCGTGAGGTCAAGTCTGGCACTGAAGCTTCTCTCGAGAGCGGCCAGAGTGTCTTGCAGTGAGCGACGGAGATGGTCCAGCTTCGATGTTAGATGCTGTTTTTGGTTTCGTGTGATCTCACATATTTAGCCAAGATCTCATCTGGTTAAAATGTTTGGTGGTCCTCCATGTTTTTAACTTATGCATTAATGTGTGACATTCTGAAACAGATTGATAGATAGATAGATACTTTATTCATCCCCCATATTAAAATTTTAGATGTCCAGTAACAGCGGAAACACATTCACATAAATATACATAATTCTAAGTAGCTAACAATAGTAACAAAATGAAACAGAAGATCTCATTCGGACTGAAACAAGAGTATTATTATCATCTTTAATGGCCAAATATAGTGCACAATATTTCTCCTTCAAAACATAAAATCACATTTCTGCAGATTTGTTTATGGATGGAGCCAATAAGAACTTCTGGTCTTCTGCTCTTGATGAGGGAATGATGTTGTAACATGGGGAAAAACTAAAAATAGACGATCCAGGTCCAATCACACAGTGCAGAAATTGCTTTTACTACAGACTCCAAAGCTAGCAGCTGTGTGGAAAACAACATGGACAACCCTTGGGAAGCAGAGTCTGGCAGAATGAAAATGTTCAAAACATTTAACAGGAAAACTAATGTGGAAAACTAATTCTTAAAGGCCTTTGAATTGAATTATGCAAAATCCATACACACTTGACACATACACACTAGCTTTTAATTTGTATTTTATTATTTTTTATTGCATTTTGGATAATCTATTTATCCATTAGACACATTGTGTTTATTGGTTTTAATGTTTATTACTGTAAATATTTTGTTTTGTACCATTTACAGTGCCTTGCGCCTTTCAACATTTCGCCACATTTCAGGCTTCAAACATAGAGATATAAAAATTTAATTTTTTGTCATGAATCAACAACAAGTGGGACACAATCGTGAAGTGGAACAAAATTTATTGGATAATTTAAACTTTTTTTTAACAAATAAAAAACTGAATAGTGGGGCGTGCAATATTAGTCGGCCCCTTTACTTTCAGTGCAGCAAACTCACTCCAGAAGTTCATCCAGAGTGATCATGGGCCTCTTGACTGCATCTCTGATCAGTCTTCTCCTTGTTTGAGATGAAAGTTTGGATCTTCCGGGTCTTGGTAGATTTGCAGTGGTCTGATACTCCTTCCATTTCAATATAATTGCTTGCACAGTGCTCCTTGAGATGTTTAAACCTTGGGAAATCTTTTTGTATCCAAATCCGGCTTTAAACTTCTCCACAACAGTATCTCGGACCTGCCTGGTGTGTTCCTTTGTCTTCATGGTTCTTCTCTGCGCTTTAAACAGAACCCTGAGACTATCAAAGAGCAGGTTCTTAATCCTGTACAGCAAACTGCAGGCACTTCTACACCAGATGTCCAGAGTAAATGTTTTGGAGCACAAACATTTGCATTTTCCAAGGTGTCTTCTTCTGAGGTGCACAAAGCTTTACTGAACCTTGACACCAGGAAAGCAGCTGGTCCAGATAAGTTGGACGCTTTGTTTTTAAAATTGGCAGCTGACTTCATTGCTGAGCCGCTGTCACAAATTTTTAATCTGAGTCTTACCAGTCACAAGATTCCTAAAGTGTGGAAATCTGCTTTCGTGCTGCCGCTCCTGAAAACAGGTGATCCATCTGACGTAAATAATTACCGTCCTATTTCCAAATTATGTGTTCTGGCTAAGATATTTGAATGTGCTGTTAGCAATCAGTTGCGATCCTTCCTTGAAGACAACAACATTGTTAATGAATTTCAATCGGGATTCAGGAAGAAGCACAGCACTGTTACAGCCACCATGAAAGTTTTAAATGACGTAGTAAGTGCCCTTGACTGCAAGAAATACTGTGCTGCCTTGTTTCTTGATCTTTCTAAGGCGTTTGACACTGTGGTATGACACATAGGTCATTGATAAAAAACTCTTTCCAAAATTGGCGTCTCCGTCCAAGCAGCCGAGTGGTTCACTGACTACCTGTCAAACAGGTCACAGTGTGTTCAAGTGTCTGGGTCAACTTCCTCCTTTTTAGAAGTGTCTAAGGGAGTACCACAAGGTTCAGTTTTTAGGCCCTCTGTTGTTTTCAATTTATGTGAACAATCTGTGTGATGACCTCCAAAATGCTTCTTACCATCTTTATGCAGATGATACTGTTATTTATTGTTGCTCCTCATCTTTAACAGAGGCCTACGAGCAACTACAAAATGCTTTTAACATTGTACAATCTCGTCTGCACTTCTTGAAACTAGTTTTGAATGCTAAAAAAAACAAAACTGATGATCTTTTCAAATCAAAAAGAAAGAAAGGGGAGTATTCCTGGAATTTTCACTACTCAGGGTAAAGAGATTGAGTGTGTGGATAGTTCCAAGTATCTGGGATTTGTTATTGACTCTGGACTATCTTTTAAATTACACATTGCAGCTCTGGTCAGAAAATTAAGGGTTAAGATAGGATTTTATTTCAGTAACAAGTCGTGTTTCACCCTTAGAGCCCGAAAACTATTTGTTTCTGCGACTTTTTTACCCTTAATTGATTATGGTGATGTTATTTATATGTCTGCATCAGCTCAGTGTCTGCAGTCGCTAAATTCTGTGTATCACAGTGCTTTGAGGTACGTGACGGGATGTAGTCGCCTCACACATCATTGTGAACTTTATGCTAAAGCCCAGTGGCCCTCACTGGCAGTGAGGAGGTACACGCACTGGATGCTGTTGGCGTACAAAGCTCTTCTCGGTTTGGTTCCTGTCTATCTGTGCTCCCTTCTTCAGAGAACCAAGAGCCTGTACAGTTTACGTTCCAATGATTCTTACCTTCTGACTGTTCCATGTGTCCGGACGGAGCTGGGAAAGCAGGCATTTAGGTATTCTGCTCCCGCTGCATGGAACAGTCTGCAGTCAGATCTGAAGTGGTCCAAATTGTTGTCTTTAAACGCATTTCGTTCACTTCTTTTTAAAAAACAGTTCTCAACCATTGCCAAGTGCTCATGCTTTTAAACTTTAACGTGTTATATAGTTGCCTTTAGTTTTTTATTTTTGATCATGTACATGTTTTGTAGTTTCACTGTTTGTACTTTGTAGTATTATTGTATTGTATTATTATTGTATTGTTTTACTGTTGCTCTGTAAAGTGCCTGTGACGTGTGCTACAGACCTCTTGGCCAGGACTCCCTTGAAAAAGAGATCTCTATCTCAATGGGTATTTTCCTGGTTAAATAAAGGTAAAAAAAAAAAAAAAAAAAAAAAAAAGGTGCATTTATACGGAGACTTGATTACACACAGGTGCATTCTATTTATCATCATCAGTCATTTAGGACAACATTGGATCATTCAAAGATCCTCACTGAACTTCTGGAGTGAGTTTGCTGCACTGAAAGTAAAGGAGCCGAATAATATTGCACGCCCCACTTTTCAGTTTTTTATTTGTTAAAAAAGTTTAAATTATCCAATAAATTTCGTTCCACGTCATGATTGTGTCCCAATTGTTGTTGATTCATGACAAAAAAATGAAATGTTATATCTTTATGTTTGAAGCCTGAAATGTGGCGAAAGGTTGAAAGGTTGACGGGGGCCGAATACTTTCGCAAGGCACTGTATATCCATTTGATGTGTGTTTGTCTGGTCTCTCTCTAATCTCTCTGGTCTCTCACTGGTCTCTTGCTGTTCTCTCTCTAGTCTCTCACTGGTCTCTCTTTCTCTAGTCGCACTAGTCTCTCTCTGATCTCTCTCTAGTCTCTCACTGGTCTCTTTCTGGTCTCTCTCTGGTCTCCCTCTGGTCTCTCTCTGGTCTCTCTCTGGTTTCTCTCTAATCTCTCTCTGGTCTCTTACTGGTCTCTCGCTGGTCTCTCTCTGATATCTCTCTAGCCTCTCACTGGTCTCTCTCTGGTCTCTCTCTGATCTTTCTCTCGTCTCTCCCTGGTCTGTCTCTCTCTGGTCTGGTCTCTCTTTGTTTTCTTGCTGGTCGAGGGGTCTATGAACATATGTGATTGTTTTAAACCAAACTTTGTGTTTCATTTCCTGTATGCAAAATGCGTAATAAACAAAAAGTGATTGAATGCAAACACAGAATGAACCACATCACTTCCATGTCCTTTGATATCCTGACATTCCTGGTATGTGGTGAGCTCACTGTCCACTCTTCCCTCTTTAGAACCTTGTGCTAATTTTAGCTCCGTGCTGCGGGGTCCCTGCTCTGCAACACCACACCATAGGAGTATTTTAGGAGCAGGTTTGTGTCTAGTTACTGCGTTCACTGCGGATACATAACTTATCAGCCACATCCTTTTTGAATGCTTCTCGATACTTCTTGATACCGTTTTATGATTTCTTCTGTGTGTATCAGGGGCCGCCAACCTATAGTTCGACCAGTAGCTCTGCACACCACAAAGGATGTCAGATTTCAAATGAGGTCCTAATACTTCAACCATTGTCAATATTTAGTTTTGAGCGCAAAGAAATTTAAATATCCATTGAAAGAGAGATTGACTGAAATGTGTAGATCTTCTTGAGCTGGATATTTTAACCAATTTGATGTATTTTTATAATGTCGTTGTTTGTGCCTGTGGTGTATGTACATTATTTGTTACGTTTTTTGTTGTTGTTCTTGGCCATGTCTCCCTCGTAAAAGAGATTTTATCTTAAGGGACTTCCTGGTTGAATAAAGGTTAAATAAATAGATGAAATGAGGATACCCATAAAGCCAAGGCATGTCATCATTATGCAGAAGGAATGAAACTGCCTTGAAACGTAACATTTCAGTGAGGTCTCTCTCTGGTCTCTCGCAGTTGTAGTTGAATCCAAACCGGACAGAAAATAACATCAAAACTCATGTGGAATAAAATGTCAAACTGTAAAAAACAAATATATAAAACATAATAATAATGAAAGTCAATCGCTTTTATACTTTTGGCCCCAAACAGTTCTTTTTGTAATCTTGGCTTGCGACCAGAATGAGTCTGACACCCCTGGTTTAGAGCGAAACCAGAACGTAAGCTGTTCTCAAACTCAGCGAGAGTCATTAGCCGGTGAGCAGCCTCCTCCTTTGGGATTTGTGTTACAATTACTACATTTACTACTAACAGGTGGAGCCAGCGAAGGAGCCAGCATTGGATTTCTCAGTGCTGTGTTTAAGAGGCGCAGAGTGGGGTGGGATCATGGATCACTGGGCCCACACTGACCCACGTTGATCCTATACCACTGAGAAAGTACTTAAACCCAGTGTGCGGGGCTTACACTGACCCAGGAGTCAGAGGAGGGAGGACAAATAGTCTCTTGTTGCTGGACGTAGTGGTCTGGAGTGGATTTTCTTGTGTATTCTCAAGTGAAGTTCAGCCCACTTCACTTAAAAGTAAAGATGCACTTTATTTGTCCCCGTAGCCGTAAGACAATTTGACCCATGCTGATGTCACTAGGGCGTCTATCAGGAGCTAGGAGCCATCTCCAGATGTTGATGCTCGGCTTGGTCAGGACCGGAGCAGGAGGATTTTACCTATAGTACATGTTCTTTAGTGGTAGAGGAAACCGGAGCACTCCAGAGGAAACCTATAGACACAGGGAGAACGTGCAAACTCCACTCAGAAAGACCCTGTTCCAACCAAGATTTGAATAAGGACCTGTTTGCTAGTTACACATCCTGAGTGATCCTATTGAGGCCAAATATAACGTCTACATGTCTCCATTGTTAGATATTACAGTTTTATCTTATCTTATATGTTTCATGTTTGCAAACAGATGTATGAAGCTTGTGCAGATCGAACTAAAACACAAATATTTTCTGATGCTATTTGACTTTGCATCATATCAAGCAGCTTCTGTGTCGTTCAGGACTGCGGCTATAGACCCAGGACTGCGGCCATAGACCCAGGACTGCGGCCGTAGACCCAGGACTGCGGCCGTAGACCCAGGACTGCGGCCGTAGACCCAGGACTGCGGCCGTAGACCCAGGACTGCGGCTGTAGACCCAGGACTGTGTCTATAGACCCAGGACTGCGGCTATAGACCCAGGACTCGGGCTGAGGAGTCCCAGGACTCGGGCTGAGGACACCAAGGACTCGGGCTGAGGAGACCCAGGACTCGGGCTGAGGAGACCCAGGACTCGGGCTGAGGAGACCCAGGACTCGGGCTGAGGAGACCCAGGACTCGGGCTGAGGAGACCCAGGACTCGGCCTGAAGAGACCCAGGACTCGGGCTGAGGAGACCCAGGACTCGGGCTGAGGAGATCCAGGACTCGGGCTGAGGAGTCCCAGGACTCGGGCTGAGGAGACCCAGGACTCGGGTTGAGGAGTTCCAGGACTCGGGCTGAGGAGACCCAGGACTCGGGCTGAGGAGACCCAGGACTCCGGCTGAGGAGACCCAGGACTCAAGTTGAGGAGACCCAGGACTCTGGATGAGGACATTCAGGATTGCGGCTTTAGACCCAGGACTGTGGCTATAGACCCAGGAATGTGCCTGTAGACCCAGGACTGAGGTTGTAGACCCAGGACTGAGACTGAGACTGTAGACCCAGGACTGAAGCTGTAAATTAATAAAGATTACTCAGATCCAGCTGAAGTGTAAGAATCATCTTTGAAGTCTTTTTGTGGGAACCTTTTGTACATTTTTTTCGTGTTATTTGAAACTAGAGTACCCGGAGAAAATCTACTGATACAAGGAGAATATGCAAACTCCACTCCAAAAGGTCCCTTTTTTTTATACAAACAGTCATTCACTACTCAAGTATGTTTTTAAATTAGCTTGAGTGAATATTTTGGCTCTTCTACCCACCTCCGGGAATGTATTTAAGTTTGTGACAATATAGGTGACATATGAGGTCGAGTGTGTGTGTGTTAAAAGTGTGTACAAGTAGTTCCGTGCACGACCATAGGGGGCGTATCAAACTTTTTGGGACGGAGTGTTTCGGCCCCGACACAGATTTTCACTATTTGTAGACATTTTGGGACATGCCTGATTTTTGGTGTGGAGCTTGTTTTGCGCCTCTACAACACTATTATATGCATGGGAAAATGGGGACCTAAAAAAATTCCCCGTATTTCCTTAGGTCCCTATATTGAAGGTGTGTTATCATACAAAAGTCCTCATATATCCACAAAACAAACGCACACACACACACTGCTTGTTTCTCCTGCAGTATAGCCTCACATGGAGAAATACCATTAACTCTGCGATAAGGCGAGATAAGCCCTGGGTCTGACCAATAACATCGACTCGGTATCGACAGTATCTCAGAGAACAGTGTGAGGCTGCAGCTGTCGAACACATTTGCCCTCATTTTCCCCGAGGTCACATGCAAAAACTCAATGGGAGGCATCTTCATCGGGTTTGAGGGACTGCCTTGTCTTCATTTGGCTGCAGACTCTGAGAGGAAGCAGCTGTAAACAAGCACTTATCTTGTTGCCGTACAAAGATGCAGACACTGGGCACCAATCAAAACTGGGAGATGGTGATGCAGTGTTTGGGTTTGAGGTACATAACGTTTAAACCGTAACAACAAACAGTGAGGACTAACAAACATCGCCGACCTAACCTCTCCTGTCAATGTGCATTATACTGTAGAACCACATGTGTTACTGTCCCAGACCCTCATGCTGCTAACATGTACAGATTTAGACGTACAACTATATATTTCCTGCACTAGAATATACAGGATTTTATACTTGCTTCTTTATTATGCTTAAGTCAGAGATTGTATACAGTACTTCATTCTTTCCTCTCGATTGTGCTGAAGCTAGGTTTTATGCTTTCTTATTTATTATGGTAAAACTAGAAATTTTATGTTATTTTAGTAGAGAATTAATTTGCACTTCTTATATTGGTGCTCCTCTTTCCTACTGTTCTGTAACTGATGATGCAACACTGACATTTCCCCACTAAAGGTTGGTGGTGCATTGTTGTAAAAATGTATGGCCTTAGCCCCTAGATCTAGAAAAAGTTTTGTCTCCTGTCGCATCAGCTTCATCAGACAGAAAAGGGCAACATAGAGGACTACTTCCCCAGCCAACAAGCTTTCAACCCAAAGTGTCAAATAGTGACTCACAGGGCTCTTTCTGTATTCAAAAAGAGGATCAAGCTTGAGGGAATTGATGGAGTTAAACTGGTGATATGCAATTGTTTAATAGTTTATTCCTGTACGCTTGAACTTGTTTTATTTATTTACTTGTCTGGTGCACCCTGGGTACTTTTGCACTTTTGTTCAAATGAGGTTTTGAAGCAAATACATTTTTTTAAAGAAACATTAAAATGACATGGTCTGGATGGACATTGATTTAAACCAGGGGTGTCTACAAATGAGAGCTTTGGAAAAAGTGTGTACTTTGATAACAGTTTGATGAGAATTCGTGCGTGATATCAACTAATCTAAGCCTACATTTCTGTGCAGACTATTTGTTAGTGTTATGGCTCTTTCTGAAGCCAGTGTGAGTTTGTGTTCTGCTGCTGTGGCTTCTGCAGCATGTCCAATATTCACACGACACGAGTTAAATCAGTATTGTCTCCCCATCCCCTGTCTGAGCAGCTGATGCATGCTGGGTACAGAGAGGAATATACATTTACATATGAAGGAAGATAAGATGAATATTTTCTCGTCCCTCAGTGCGGCGATTTTAATGTCATTGTTGCACAAATTACAGAAGAATAAATGGAGGACGCATCAAACAGGATCTACTATGTAATACAATAAATAATAAAATAAAACTCTGGAGCTATACAAGGAGAAATCTGAAAATTCCAAAAAGAATGAGAGAGAGGACAGAATGCCAGAACAATTGTAAAGTGCTGGTCTGTGAAAGGCACTATATAAGTAAAGATTTCTTATGTACTCACTAGGAGCTAAGGAGAAGCAATGAATGAGGAGAATAAATATATTATCTACATGTTTGTAACTTGAATAGATTTATGTAAATACTGGGGAATCTTTTACAACACTGCCAAAAACAAACAGAAGTAAATGTTGCATATTAGTCCTATTTAAGTAAATTCATTAACAACATTCTCCCCAAACATGTTGTGAAATTTCCAATAAAATCCGCGCCAAAGCTCGCCGTCCCTGAGGAGCTTATTAGCCTCAGACCTGTATGACCCTTGCGTCCCGGGGAGCCCAAGAGTTATGGCTGGTCGTTTTGTCATTTCCATTAGAGGTCCGCGAAAGTAAGCAATTAACCCCACGAGTGTACAGTTGTCTATTGATTGTGGTCTATGGTGTGCTGTACTGGTGCTGGAGCTTAAGTATCAAGTTACCCCTTTAACTAGTGCTGTTGAAACTGTAAGATAATGAATATGTATAGATTTTACTTCAACCAAAACACAATAAAAGTCAAGTATTACACTTCCCGGTCTACTTAATATGACATATGTTCTGGTTTATAAGTAACAAATCATTATTAATATTGAGTGTTTGTTTTAGGCATTGGAAAAGTGTAAAAAATATTAAGATTTGATAGTATTAATATTTGGACCACAATTTTATATTATTGAGAATCGTCATAAAATAACAATACACACACACAGCAATACACACATACACAGAATTAAACACACGGCCCCTTCTCTTCTCCCACACTTGGAAACAGTTGCCCAAAAATTAGATTTGGTTGTTTCTTAAGAGAAATTACATTCTTCACAATCACATGGGTGTGTTTGCAGCCGGTAATTTGGGATGAAACCAAAATGAATGGTACACCTCTGTCCACAAATGTCATTGAATGTCGAATGTCTTGGATAATCACCGATGTCCTTAGACCCTCCTGTATGAGCAGGGGAATTTCATACAGATTACAGGATATTCTAAAAATGAAAAAGTCTCATTACAATTTTGAATGGCCCAAAATAATGCCTAACATTTCTACTTTAAACCGGCGTGCCCTTAGAAGCTTGACCATGTTGTTCGTCAATAACTATTCCTTCTTTACGACACCACTGGGCCTGTCATCAACAACAAATTTTCAGACCATTCAGACTCTTTATTTGCTCACAAACGTGATCGCCTTGGCCTCGTCCTGTCACTGGCTTTGTGCCAAGCCTGATGCATGTTTTTGGGAGCTGGCCGCGCCTGAAGCTTTGGGAGTGTCGACTTATTGATTTTACCACAGCCCATAAAGCACAATATCACCACTGCTAGCTTTCAGAACGCACAAGGCCCACAGTTTACCTTGAGAGAGAGACAGAGAGAGGCAAAGAGATGCCAGCAGATCCAACTCATGTGTAGTGTTAAGTTGACTTATGAGATGATGGCGGCTGATGAGGCGGCAGTGGCAACTAGGAATAGGATCAATAAACTGGACGTATGTAATTGTGCTGGAGGTTTGAGGACTGGGGACAAGGACAATAAAACAAGACATTATTTATCAGTCAAAGCCAAGTTCAGTTCAATGTGTATGTGTTGGTTTTCATTGGTCGTGGGAGAATCAATGTCTCCTAAATGGCCCGGATCATCTCTGTCCTTACACTCTCCTGCATAGGCAAGTGGATAAATATCTATTAATTTATTGAGAAGTAACATTTGGACTTGTTTGATTCTGCAGTACACAGTGGCAAAGAAATAAAGTAAGAAAGTGTTGGTAATCTCTGGACACTCGGAGGTTCTTGGACAAGTCATTCTTCACTAGTTTTAGTGGTTGTAAAGTTCTGCTGCCACAAGTTCCAATGTTTACAACTGAAGCAAGATGGGGAGTTAATGAAGGATCAATACTTTGTTTGGATCATAAAACACGGCAACGGTAGAGAGTGGAAATATGCATTGTAAGTCACGGTTAGTTTGTGTGTGTGTGTGTGTGTGTGTGTGTGTGTGTGTGTGTGAGAACCTGCTATTGAGCTTTTCAAAATGTATAAAACATTCCATATTCACCTTAGGGATCTGAAAATTCTTGCCATGTTAGATTTAGAAATTTGACTCCGATACCATTCTACAATAATATTCATTCCAATACAACCATTGCATATTGTTACATTGTACCACCAAGCACTCAGTTTGTGCCTTATGAACCAACTCAGACTCTGAGGAGCACAGGTACTGGCCTCCTGCTGGTCCCAGAGTCACAACTTAAAATGTGGAGACAGCGTTACAGATTCATGCAGCTAAAAGTCTTCCTGAAAATGTGAGACAGACTTTTTCTCTGATAAAGTTCAAATCCTGGTTAAAAACAGTTCCGTTTATCTGTGCATACAACTGACGGCTTGTATCTCCACTCTCGTTAATGTACTGTGATTATTGATGTGATTTTTATGCTTCTTTTCTTGTTTTGTTAAGCACTTTGAGTCGCCTTGTGTATGAACTGTGCTATACCAATACCTTGCCTCTTGTTTTCTAAACCAGCTGTTATAATCTGGCGCCCCAATCTTAGAATGCCTGCCACATCTCGCTTGAATACTAATCCTGCTCTTCTATCCCCCTTCCTTTTACATAAATCTTGAATTATACTGACCCCTCAACACCGGCGTAGTCCCTTAACTACTCCTGTGAGGTGATTGATTCAGTCTTTTTTGCATATGGATGGGCGAGATGCCTGGTAAAACGACTTTCAAAGGATAAAATAAAGTCTTGCCTCCCCAAAGACCATCAATCTTAGTCCGGACTGACACGCGGCTGTATAGCACCTGTCTCAAACTGTCTTACTCTGTCTATGAGACGCTCTGTGTGAAAGGGTGGTGAGGTCTGAGCTGCTTACGAGCAAATCCTGTCCTTTTCCTGGGGCTCAGACATGACACTGTTCCAATACTCATCTCATTGATTTTTAGATAGTTGTGAATGGCAGGTGGATAAGCCAATCAGGGTACTATAGTCTGTCCGTAACAAAACAAAGATGGCTGACTCAAAAGGAAAAAAAAACAGGGTAGAGAATTGTGGACAACATTGCATAGCAGAGAATAGAGATTGGATTTTAGATTTGTGTACTTGTTGCGTGAGATCATGTACTTACTTCTTTATCAAGCTGAAGTTAGATATTTAGTTTTATTTATTTCATTTGTGACTGACATTCAGGATCACTGACATAAGTGATATGTGTAGACGGCTAAAGCCCAACGCACACCGAAACGCCTTGACGCGCGGCAAAAGAGCCGCCTCCTTTATTTTCTATGAGAGAACGCACACCAAGGTTGCAGTGACGCGCGGCGACGCTGGACCGGGCGCCACGATTCAGTTTTGTTGAATCCAGACGCGGCGCCGCGGCTGAAACTGTCCCTCCAAGCACCCGTAGTTTTCTTCTTCTGCGCTTTTTATCACGTAGCTGTGAGCGCGGTCTCAAATTTACACACTTGTCGGCGCTATTGCTCAAGTAAACCGGTCACAATGGACGAGGAAAGCTTTGATAACCCAAGTACAGCGTTACCCAGAGCTAGTTATTAGCCTGTTTAAAAAATGGGTCCAAATAGTCTTTTCTTGTAATATTTGCCAGCATACCAATAGGAGGCCAGTTCCTGTGCTCCTCAGATATAGAACCCCCTGAATGAAAAAGTACCTGGTACCGGTAAACACAGGGCCAGTGGAAACCATTGCAATCAGAGTAGAGTAGAGTAGAGTAGAGTAGAGTAGAGTAGAATGGAGTAGAGTAGAATGGAGTAGAGTAGAGTAGAGTAGAGTAGAGTAGAGTAGAGTAGAGTAGAGTAGAGTAGAGTAGAGTAGAGTAGAGTAGAGTGAAACACTATCTGCTAAAATGCTGGATCAAAATACTCTTAAGATACAAAGTTGGAAAGATGATGCGATCAAATACATATTATCAACGGTTCAGGTCAATTCAATGTATTTTGTACAGTGAATCACAACAGTAGTCTTCTCAGAGGACTTTACAAAACTGTTGATTCGTCAACGCAGATCAGAGAATCAAACTGTTCAAAAACAGGAAATTATGTAAAACACATAGAACCATTGGTCCATAAGGGGCAGAGACCAATGTCCATAAATGTTGATAAAGGGTCAAAACAAATGTGTCAGTGGGCAGCAGCAGCAGCAGCAGCAGCAGCAGCAGCAGCAGCAGCAGCAGCAGCATCAGCAGCATCAGACAGTGCAGTGTTTAAGATGCAGGAGAGGTCTGTCTGGATGTGTCTGTAGGACGTCCCAAGGTCCTTCTCTCTCTCTGTTCCATAGACACAGCAAACATACAGACAGACCGCTCCTGTTGACTCCAACCCTCCCGCTACGGCGACAGAGGTCAGGAGGCGTGTGATTGGCTGCAGCAATCACAGAAGAAATACTAATAACATGTAAAACCATGTAGCTAAAACAAGTATTAATATTATTATTATTATCTTATTGTGTTGTTATTGTTGTGGTTTGGAAATTAGGTACCCCAGCTTTAACACTAGGACTCCCAGACTTCAGAAACTACTTGAGCTCCGAAAGCTCTCATTTTGACTGCTACAATTCAAATTAATGATATTCTGAAACATAATTAATTTTCATCAGTTTTATTCAATGTTTCCTTTACTCACTTTCTGAATATAACGTGAAACCTGTTAATGCTAACTGTTAGCTGGTAAACAGTGTGTTGCTATGGTTACTAGCGAGTCTAGGAGTTAACAATAATTTAAATCAAAATAATGCCTCGGGAATAAACTACACAGAAAAAAACCAAAATGGTGACAGTTTTTTTCTCACACTGGTTTCTCACTCTGGTCTCACTCTGGTCTCACTCTGGTCTCACTCTGGTCTCACTCTGGTCTCACTCTGGTCTCACTCTGGTCTCACTCTGGTCTCACTCTGGTCTCACTCTGGTCTCTGGTCTCACTCTGTGCACTTTTGAATGTGCTGGGAAACGGCTGCAAGTGCAAGTCCTAGCTCTGAAACAGTTGTTGTTTTGTGCTTTTGAGTTTAAATTTGTATTGCTTTTTTATACCTGAGATGTTGCTGCAGTACAGTGTTCATGGTTTTACACTGGTCCAGACCAGAGCAGAGAGGATTCATGGTCCGAACCAAGTGGATCAGGTGAAAATCCACTGAAGGAATGATAACTTTTTGAAAAATGCTAATGAAGCATTTAGCATTTTACTTTGGATTAGAGCAGAGGAAATGGTCCGAACCAAGCGGCTACTCCACCTTGTGACCTGTCCTGCTCCACCCAGAGGCTACTCCACCTCTGCTGCCTGTGACCTGTCCTGCTCCACCCAGAGGCTACTCCACCTCTGCTGCTGTGACCTGTCCTGCTCCACCCAGAGGCTACTCCACCTCTGCTGCTGTGACCTGTCCTGCTCCACCCAGAGGCTACTCCACCTCTGCTGCTGTGACCTGAAGGGCTGTTGCTGATTATTACTATTTTTAAAGTTTTAGAATGATCATTTTTATTTTTATTGGCTGCTACTGGACACCTGAATTATACGGGGATCAATAAAGTATCCATCTTATCTATCGACAATTACAGAGCTGCTTTCTGTCCGTGCAAATCTTCGGAACAAAACGCTCTCCACATGTTGCGACGCACAGGACCTAGCGTAACGTTACTCAGATACAAGCATGTCTCTAATGGAGGAGCACGTTATTATTAGTTATGGTTTCTCTCTGGTCTCCCTCCTGGTCTGTTTCTTTGCTCTCTCGGGTCTCTCTCTCTGGTCTCTCCCTCTAGTCTCTCTCAAGTCTCTCTGATCTGTCTCTGGTCTCTCTCTGGTCTCTCTCTGGTCTCTCTCTGGTCTCTCTCTGGTCGCCCTCTGGTCTCTCTTTCTAGTCTCTCTCTGGTCTTCCTCTGGTCTCACCCTCTTGTCGTTCTCTCTAGTCTCTTTCTGGTCCCTCTCTGGGCTTTCTCTACTCTCTCTCTCTCTCTGGTCTCTCTACTCTCTCTCTGCCCTCCATCATGTCTCTTTCTGGTCTCTCTCTGGTCTCTCCATCTACTCTGTTTACTTTGTCATCTTTGGACATTGTGTCACAGATGAAAAAAGTACCAGTAGTAAAGTGCATTTATTACCATTTCTGGGCAGTGGTCATCCCTCTGCTTATGTGTTTGTTATCATTGCATTTCCTGTCTCGCTTGTTTCTATGATTTATTGGGGGTGAATCAACAACTTTGTAAAGTCCTCCGAGACGACTCGTGTTTTGTTAGAGCAATACAAAAATACAATGAATTTAATTGAATTATGACTCAAATTCCTCACAATCAAGCTGTGTCTCGACTCTCATTAGAGATTCACAGAAGGCTTTTGTGTTTGAGCTGCTGTCGATGCCTCATTACGCCTCATCTCAGGGGGTTTGACACAGATCTGCCAAGAAACCACTTATTTTCTGCCTTATTCATATTTACTCAAAATTACAATAAACTAAAATAAGAAAGCAAATAAAAGTCTATATATTATTTCAATCAAACTGACCTCTGTCGGTTTGAGCAGCTCCTCACCAGCAGCTGTGGCACTTAGTAACTATTGTAATAGTAATAAAGTGCCCCCCCCACGTCAAAACAGCTCAAGTCTGTCCTAACCCAATTTTGCTCTCTGGCTTTGTGGTCCTCTGTTTTATCTTTTTTATTTTATTGTGTTTAGTTAAACTTTTATTTATATACTGTAATTATAAAGCTGTGCTATGTAAATAAAGTGGATTGAAAAAAACCAGAGCTAGTTACAAAACTACAGACCAATCTTGAACAATATGTTTATATTAGGGCTGTCAAAATTATCGCGTTAACGCACGTTAATTAATTTTAACGTTAAAATTAATTATTGTTCATGCCCATGCATCCCATAATAACACTCAGAATGCCGCGGACACATGCGTGTGTTGGTGAGAGAGCAGGTAGGCCCTCTGGGAATCCACGTTTTAAAAGAATACATGCGTGACCGCGGGACACTTGTTGTTTCCTGTATGTAAAAGCATAGTGTACGTTTACACTATGTTGTCATTTATCTTTCCATTCAACAACCATATACAGAAAAATATGGCATCATTTTGCCGATGGTTTGAAATGGGATTAATTACGATAAATTAATTTTTAGGCTGTAATTAACTCGATTAAAATTGTAATCGTTTGACAGCTCTAGTTTATATCTAAAATCCTTGAAAAGCTTATCACTAAACAAGTATGCTACTTACAGGAAAATAATATGTTTGAAATCTTTCAATCAGGATTCAGAGCTCATCGTGGCTGAAACAGCATTAGTAATAGTCACAAATGACTTAGCCGGGCTAATGCTAACTTATTAGGCATTTTCCTAAAAATCGACACCAGTTCGATAAATGCATTTTAGCTAAGTAGAGACTCCATAAGTTCTCCACTTGATACGAGCAGTTGCCAGAACGGCATACGGCACATGCACCACTGCGTAACTCCAGCTCCAACCCAGCAATATACAGCGACTGTGGTTATCGGCCCAGTTTACATGTATCGTTGATATTTATACAGAAATATCATGCACCCTCAATTGTGTATGTACAGTATGTATTTGTTTGTTTGGATGTGTTTCTGCTGCTGGACACCTGCATTTCTCCAACAGGGATCAGTAAAGTATTTCTTATTATCTATATACCTCTATATTTATCTCATAATGTTGTAAATTCAACCACAGTCGCATTAACTGAGACTAACACCGTGAAGAAGAATAAATCATGTTTCAACAAGTTAATGACTCGATGTTTATGTGATGTGCAGCATATGGAGAGTAATAAAAACACATTATAAATATCCAACAATGTGAAAAGCAGCTGTAATTAGTCTGAAATATTGTTAAATATAGAAAGCGACAAATCCACCCAGTCTGCAACACAGCAGACCAATGAGTCACTTGCATTCATCCATTTTATATATATATATATATATATATATATATATCACATTTTAGAATTTGTGCTATTTTATATCATCAAAGGCTTTTTCTGCAACAAAAATTATGGCAGCTCTCAATTACTACCCAAAGGTCTCACATCACTGCACTTACCAGGCCCTGCCCTGCATAGCTTTAGAGGTCTGGTCCTGGCTTTCACATGCAGGTATGATCGCTGAAAAATGGTAAATTACTGTCACTTGGACTGAAGCCCCCATAAATGTACTAGGAATTCTCAGCCCGGGGGATTTTAAATATCATTAAATTATGTACATTTTACTCCAAACAGAGAACTCAGATCCCTGTTGTTTTGCTCGACATGTGTTTCCAGCAGGATGTATTTCCGGACGGCTGTATCCTTATCTGCGTCCATTCACGCTACTCTCGGCTCATTCTCCTCCTCGGTACAATGTAACCCTGCTCTCCTCTGGGTCCTTTATCTCCAGCCACACAAGGCCGATGGGCTCCAGGACAAACTCAGGGCTACATCGCAATCTGAACCAGAAAGTGTATCATGAGAGAGAAACCTGGTGCTATTTGAAGCAGAAATTTAAATTTGGGGTCCGGGCATAAGGCCAGGAATGATCTCATGATTAAAAGTTTGAGTTTTCTCTAAAGAACAGAATTACTCATGTGTTGAGCTAGTGAAAAATATTGGCATTTCATCATTGAGAATGTGAAACAATATTTCAAGTAGAAAACACGGTAATACTTCAGATTATCCCTCACTGATTAAGTGCTAATAATTGTACCTTAACCCAAACCCCACACAGCAAAATATGAGGTAATAGTTGCTTGTATTTAAGGTTTTTAAATAAAAATCTGAGTACATTCTGTCTGTCTTATAACAAGATTGGAGACCGGTCTAAACTTTCAGGCCGACTGTGTGTAAAATATAACACAGCGGCTTTACGCTGCCAGCTTTTAATGTGGGCAGAACTCTGATGTGTTTGTTGTATTCTGCTTTATTGAATACATTTGAGCCGTATGTCGGCCTGGTTTGGCTATGTGTCAAATAAGTATATCAAATATATTTTTGTACTATAAGCCACTCAATTTTTCTGGTTCTTTGATCCCTGCAGCTTATAACAATGCGGCCAATGTTTTTATTTTTTTTACTGTGGTAGAATTTATATAAATATTGTTTTGACTCCAAGTTTTAGATTTATAAAGGAAACTTGTTTATTGGCAAAATAGATGAAGGTGAATCGTCATGGATGCTAACGGTGAAATAGTCATGGAAGCTAACAGTGAACGAGTCGATCATAGTCTATGAGTGACTCTTTTCTTTTGTTTAAAATATTGCTGGTGTGGCTGATGAAGAGCAAATAGTACAATATGTGTAACATGCCATAGTAGCCATAGTAGCCCAATACCATGAATAACCAATAACTAATAAAGAATGATTTCAGAGGCCTCTAAAAATGGTCCTTCGAGCTGGATCCATCCCGCGGGACTGAGATATGCAAATCTAGTGTGTAAAATTCACGCAGAGCTAAGAAATGTCAATGAGAGGGTGTTGAAACATGAAAGTGCTCCGTTCAGCTGCTTGTCACATTTCGACAGTGAAAATGCGTTCATCGTGACGTCGCTTTGACATCTGTGAGACACGCAGAGAGGATCCTCATGTCTTCTTTCATGTTATCTCTTCATGGGATTTCTTCAGTCAAATTACCTCGCGTTATCTCCAGACATGTGTTTGACATTACTACAAAGAACATGTTGAAGAGTAATGTAATGATCTTACACACTGTACAATATTTGTATTTGTTTTTTGAGGGTTGCCAGAGAATCTAAAATGCCACAGTATTATTTTTTCTTTTAAATTTGTTGGCTTTTCAGGCAAGGGAAGTTTATTTGCATAGCACTGCTCATACACAAGGAAACTCAAAGTGCAGACACAAAGAAGAGTGAAGATAAAATTCTTCAGTTGTATGCACAGCTAAGAACTGTTTTTAACATTTGAACATTGTCAGAGAAGAAGCCTGTTTTACATTTTCTGGAAGACTGTTCCAGATTTAAGTTGCATATATAAAGCTGCCTTCCCATGTTTAGTCCTGACTCTGGGCACCAGCAGGAGGTCAGTCCCTGTGCTCCTCAGAGTTCTTCTTGGTTCATATGGCACTAATGAGGCTATGGAGAGACTTGTAACAAACAGAGCTTCTTTAAAGACTATTCTCTGAGCCACAGGAACCAGAGACCTGAGACCAGGACTATTTTGATGGTACTTCCTGGTTCTAGTCAGGACTCGAGCTGCAAACAAACATACACACATTACTACAACCTTCAGTGACATATTAGACGTGTGGTTGTTGATCTTCAGCTGCTCCTGCAGTAACACAAATGAAGCTGAATGCGCAGGTTCAGACTGAAAGACCGAGTGCCTGCCAGCCTCGAGCCTCAGCCAATCACACAGCCAGGCCAGCCTCCTGCCAACCCTCTCACAGCAAAGTGGGCAGTTTAAAAGGCAGCCACTTCCTGACAAACAACGCTTCCTGAGGCTCTTAACACTAGGACCGCCGTGCTCTAAACATACCTTGCACCGCCCCCTGCGGTCAGTTGACCGCTATGTATTTTGCGCTGATACAGCCTTTTGCCAAATTGATTGTTCACTAAACCAGAACTTGATGTTGCAAAGGAATCGTGATCATAATGAAACTGTGTAAATTATTTGTCTAAATATGATAAGTAATTGTAATTCTAGCCAAAATAAAAGACTAAGACGACACATTGTGCGTGTACTGATCCATCAAAATTACGATGACTTTTCAGGCTGGATTTATTTTGTAACTTTGCAAACACCTAAAAGGTCGGTCACTATATGTTATATTTGACTCAATAACAATATGTAAATTCAAACAATATAAATGATAGTTTAGAAAAGCACGGGACCATAACGTCTTCGCGCTGCTATATGCGTCTACTTCTTACGTCATCTCCAGACTGTTTTCTTTTTAGAGGCCGAAATCACCGTGGGAAATATTATCTAGATAATAATAATATTCGTATTGACACAAGATCATCAGCTAGGCTACCATCGCCAATGTACAATCTTCAATTTTACACGCGTCACGTTAGAAAGACAAATATATGTATATATATATATTTGTATTTATTTGAGACAAGCAGTGCTCTTTATGCTCAGAACAACATTATAATCATTGCCTTGCAGTGCGCGCTGTGCAGAATAACAAACAGTGTTATCTGAATGAAATAAGAAAGATATCCTTATTGATATGATGAGGGCCGCTTCATGCCCCACAGTCGCTCTCCTCCTGCAGGTGTCCGCGGGTGACGAGAGGCCTCACAGCGCTCTCTCTGCACTCTGGTTTGATAGTTCATCTAATTGTTCTATTTTATTGCGATATTGTATTCTGCTGTATTGCCTTCTTGTATGTATAAATATAAGAATGTAATTGATGATGAATGAAAAGGCAGAATGGAGCGACAGCGCGCACACAGACACCTGCGTATGGCTGGCATTACGCGGGTCATGTGCGTTATTGCTTCTGGACTTGTTACAACACTGCTGTCCGTGCCGTGAATGCACTATGGGTTTACGTTCAGATTTAGAATATTATAGGTGTTCTCCCCGCTGTCACTTTCTACCTCAAAATGTGACATCTCTCACCTCCGTCAGACTGTTCTCATTCAATGTCTTGAAGCACTGTCAGGGCTTCATACCGTGTACTTGCAGCTCTATTCATTTTGTACTCCTCTCTCTCTCCCAAATAATAATAAAAAAGTCCCTTTAGAGTCTAATGACAACATATTGATACATTTTTATAAGGCGCGAAAAACCCCCGGGAAAGGTTACTATGACAACAGTCGCCCCTGCGCCATGTATCTCCATGGGGAAGCAGAAAGGGCTGTGGTTTAGAAAAGTTAAAATGCGTGTAAATCTTGTTTTCTTTACTTTTTCCAAAACCAAAACACACAAAAATATAAACAACAAGTACCTAGTAAAAGTCATAAAATTTCAACTTCTGGCGTTTGGTTTTGAATACACTAATTAGCATATTAAAGTGAGTGACGGTCAGTTGACCGCTAGGGGCGCTCCTAGTGTTAAACACCCACCACCTCCCCAGCACCCCCTCTGGCTCTTGGCTCCCGCTCTGGCTCCTGCTCCGCCTACGCTCCATTCACACCATACTCTAGCTACCACCAGTAATTGACCCCGGGGGATCTGAGATCATCTTCAGCTGCAATCGATCTC
This sequence comes from Knipowitschia caucasica, assembly GCA_964034765.1. NCBI lineage: Eukaryota > Metazoa > Chordata > Actinopteri > Gobiiformes > Gobiidae > Knipowitschia > Knipowitschia caucasica. The sequence continues at coordinate 15,722,087 of OZ035827.1, read as the reverse complement.
ATTGCTGCAAGTGTCACTGCCGGGGTCAATGCGCCAAACAAATAAATCATTTTAATGTATTAATTGTGTCTTTGGTCTCTTCAGATTGAAGACTAATAAGGCTTTTACAACTGTTCTCCTTCAAAACAATGCATTACCCATTCACAGGTTTGCGGACCTTTGCTCGATGTAACAGTACAAGACCTACAGGGAGCTGCCGGGAACAAACAAGCAAGTAGTTTGGTATGAGGCGTGCATACAGTAAGTCACCTGCCAGGAGCTGTGTGCATCTGTAAATATCTCTGTAGTTAGTACTGTCACACTCTGCTTTGGCTTAAGGAGCACAGACGTTAATGTGCTAAATATATTCATAATAGGACACAAGCAAAAGCACATGTTGTTGTTCCTCCATCAAAAACATCCATCCATCCATCCTGGAGAAAATGCAGCCTGAGGACCCCATTCACATGTCCATACCCCTTATGGACCAATACCAACGAGTTTTGTGTTTTAATTCTTTTTTGATTCTCTAATCTGTGTTGGCGAATTTAAGGGTTGTGTAAAGTCCTCTGAGATAACTACTGTTGTGATTTAGGGCTATACAAGAATACATTGAATTGAATTGAAGTCTATGCGGCCCATAAGTCAACAAAAAAGATAAAATATGAGGTCATAGTTTGGTAACTAAATTCTCTCTCGGGTCTCTCTCGGGTCTCTCTCGGGTCTCTCTCGGGTCTCTCTCGGGTCTCTCTCGGGTCTCTCTCGGGTCTCTCTCGGGTCTCTCTCGGGTCTCTCTCGGGTCTCTCTCGGGTCTCTCTCTGGTCTCTCTCTGGTCTCTCTCTGGTCTCTCTCTGGTCTCTCTCTGTAGTTTCTCTCATTTTAGTATAGCATTATTGTTCATTTATATTTTGCCGTGTGCTGCTTATTCCCACTGTTCTGTAAGTGGTGATACAACACTGACATTTCTTCATCTTAATAAGTATTGGATGTTGTCAGCTAAATAAAACCATTCCAAAGTGCATCCGTGAGTCTTCAAACCACCGACAGTGAGTCGAGGACACCAGGACAGCAGTCTCTCTGGTACATTCCTGTGTTTTGTCTGAAGACGTGTCCTTTTAGCGATGACAGCGCTTGTTTTACTTCAGGCGTAATGAGCTCAGTGCAGCGGCAGACATGAGCTGACAGAGCACTCCACTCTCAGGGGCCAACGAGCTCCTTAATCACAGATAAGAGCCGATACTGGACCAGAGCACGTCTCCTGCTGCCGTCTCGTCGTCGACGCAAATGGAAGCCAATGCATGGTGATGGATGTTCACAATCGAGTGAAGTACACAGAGAGAGGGAGTAAGAAAGGATCATGTAGGTGCTACTATGGTAAAAGTGTAGCAAAATTGTATGGACTAAAAGTTTTAAACACTTTTCTTTTCTGGTTTTTCTCAAGTCTCACTCTCTAGTCTCTCTCATGTCTTTTTCCCGTTTTTCTCCAGTTTTTCTCATGCCACTCTCAGGTCTCTCCCAGACAAGAGAGAGAGACCGGAGAGAGAGAGAGACCAGAGAGAGAGACCAGAGAGAGAGAGAGAGAGAGAGACCAGAAAGAGAGAAACTAAGAAAGATAAGAGAGAGAAAAAATAGCTAAAAACCATATCCAGGAGTGATTTTCTGAGAGAACAATGTTGTATAATAATAATATAATCAAATCCACTTTTTTTTGCTGATAAACGGTATAAATGAGTGTCCAATAGTGTTGTCTACATATCCTGGTCATAATCTTGTCACTTTGGTGCAAATTAGTTGAAAGTTAGACTTTCTGCCTAAAACCGTCTGTGAGGCGCCATCTGCTGGCGACCTGTATTACTACATTTGAATTTTGAATCTGGCGCCAACACTGGCACAGAAGTTGGACCTGACGTCTGCAAGTTGGACCTGACGTCAGCAGCCCCCCGCCCAGAGCAATGTAAACGGCCCAGTCTCGTTCACGCCCCCTTTAGTCCTCCAGGCTACGCCCATTTAGAAGAAGATTTGAACAGGAAATGTGAGTAACGTAAGCTCAGAGGAGCGTGGGTGAGAACCACTTTAACAGAACTCCAAGTCGTTTATTCAGTCGTCGTGGAGACACTGAGGACGTTGCTCATGAGTAAACATTTCTCAGGATGGATGCAGAGCAGAGGTGCAGATTTTGAGGTAACTCAACGTGAACCGCCGGGAGGCAAACCACATTTCTCCAACCTCCAGTTCACCTCCTCTCACTCAAATCCTGTTAGCCTGCGATGAGAGAAAAAAGCACACCGCGCCAATGCCACAAATAGCTACAAAACAAGCAAAGTAACCCAATCTAACACAAATACTGCGTTTTATCAACTGACAGGAGAGGGGGAATGAGATCAGGCTTTTTGTTTAGAATCGAGGCGTACATACTGGATTTTGTTTGATGAAAAACATAGAATTCGGTAAGTATTGACCCAAGGGGTGACGCATTTCAAGGCAAAGTGAAAGCAAAATTGTAAACAGTGGCCGCTTGTTATTTGTGGGGGTTACCTTATAAAATAAAAACCTGCAAAATATTATACTTGCTTCTTTATAATGCTAAATATAGTGATTTTATTCTGGCTTCTTTATCATGCTAAAGCTAGTGATTTTATACTTCACTCTTCATTACGCTTAAGGATATAGTTAGAGATTTCTTCACCTTAACCTAGGTCAGCAGCAGCAGAGGAGATGAAGACGGTGACACTAGAATTTGCAGTCAGGTCCTGCTGGTTCTGTTCTGTTTATGCACAGATCTGATGCTGCTGCTTTAAATAAGCAGCTGTCAGGTCGCTTTTGCCAGAAAAACAAAACATCACAGAGATCACAAGTGACAGGAAGTGAGTGAAGGGAGCCCAAAGTGTGTTTACTGCTGTCCAAGAGATGTGCACACGCACACACACACATACACACACACACACACACACACACACACCTGTCTGAAGGGGCTAAAGAGTATTGTCACAGGAAAACAATATAACATAGCTGCATAATTTGATCCTTTGTGCTTTTGAGCGCACCAGTTTATTTTCTGCATCAATTACATTGTAATAGAAAACAAACTTAGTACAGATATAGAAGATTCCATTTATTTGCCGTTAGCAGTAAAACCACATTGGAATACATGTGCAAGAGTCCGCAATGTGCACTATTTAGGGCTGTACTAAAAAGTACAAGAAACTATCATCACCGTGAGACCAATTAATAAAACTGTTTCAATACAAGTGAAGATCATTCAAGTGCTTGGTTCAGACTGATAACAACTAAAAGAAGCTGTTGGCATGTCCAGATGTCATGCATCTTCTGCCAAAGGGAAGAAGCTGGAACATGGCTTTTCCAGGAGCCAGAAGGGTCATTGATTATTCTACGAGTCTGGCTCAAGCACCGGGGATCGAAGATGGCGCCCTATTCAAATGAATGGTTTCTTTCAGTGGCGCTTTGTGACGGCATGGGGGCTGAAAGATTAGCGGAAGTCGCCTGGAACTCGCAAAGATCTATGGGAAACTCGCCTGTATTTGGGCATTGTCTGGTCCTCCCGGTTCTTCGCAGTGGATGATCTCCCATTATGCGTTGCGCCAAACACGGGGTCTCACGCACGTGCACAGAGGGGCTCGGCCGCGCTCGACCAATCAGAGCAGTTCATCAGAGCGGGAGTCAGAGCGAGAGCCAGACGAGCAGAGTTTGTGGCACTAAGAGACACTAAAATCCCCACAAAATCCGACCTTTATGAAAGCTGTAGGTTCTCTGTCAGCTGAGGTCGAGCTGTTTTAGTTTACATTGAATTCTATGGGCAAAATTTCTGGGTAGCCCACGTGAATTTAGTCTGGTCTAGTCTGCAGTACCGCGAGAATCCCCGAGCACATGAGTTCTTCAGCTCCAAGCTAATACCATATCCAGTTATTATAATAGATCCATGGTAAAGTGTGATGAAACTACAAAGCCCAGTGATTCATAAACTTTGTGTTAAATCACCCCTTACACTTAAAATAATAAATAATCTGATTCTGTGGAATGTCAACAATAGTAGCTGGAGCCGCCAAGTGAAAGAGTGTCTATGACTAAAACCCTTTTTTAAACTTGGCCTCTGGTAATTTGGTTTGATGATGAAACCTGAAACCACGTCTCCTCCTCTCTCCTATCGACGTAACCCACCGTCAGCAATAATTAGTAATAATTGCTTGAAATGAATTGTTTTTTTTTATCCGAGTCTGAGCACATTCTGACTGTGTTAAAACCAGATTCTCCAATGGGACAAAGCCATTTAGTCTTATTGCTAGAATTGTTGCTTTATGACCTCATTCCAAGGGAGACATTTCCTTTCTTTGTATTATTATTGTATTTTGCTTTATCCCATTGGTAAATCTTTTTCAAAGCAGTCAGAATGTACTCAGCAATTTTTTGCAGTAGCTGTTCGAGTGGATTCCAAAAATGTATCAAGATATAAGATTCAGTTATTTGCTGTTTTGCAGTAAACAAGGAATACTTGTGCTAAAGTCCCCACTGGGCACCAGACAAGTGCATACGGACATAAAACAAGCTAAACAAGTAACAATAGTCACTGAGAAGCCATGCAACTAATCAGGCCTTGTTTTTTAATGCAAAACTAACTACACAATCACACACTAACACAATACAATGATATCCTCACACTGTTACAAACATCGATAACTAAATATCCAAACTTTTTGGAAAGATTAATATGAAGGGATCCTTATTCATTCCACAGTGGGGAAATGTCAATGTTGCATCAGCAGTTACAGAGCAGTAGGAATGAGGAGCACACAGCAGAAGAGAAATGAACGACTCTATACTAAAATGAAATAAAATCTCTAGCTTTAGCATAATAATTGTGGTCTACAGTTTTACTCGTGCACCACACCTCTGCGTGTCTGAACCAGATCCGGCACCTTCAGAGTTGGATCCCGCACCTTTGAAGGTGTGCGTGAGATCAATAATTGCACGGCTCCTCGCAGCAGCAGTAGAACGCTCCATTGATTTGAATGTAATTCCAAAATGTTCTACCGGTCATTATTTCTTGATAACGGACCTCTCACCCGCACCCTCTGCTTGTAATTCAGATGTGTAGATTACTCCGCAGGTAGTTCCGGACACTCCGGAGCTGGCCACGCTCAATAAACAAAAATACCAATCAATCCACACTATTAAATGTTACATTACACATATACATTCTTCACACATGTGCACGGAGGATTTCAGAATTTTCTGTGAGCGTTTTCATGACAAAAATACTGTTTTAATTCGAGAAAAAGCGATTGCGAAAAGAAGATTACGGGACATTTAAGGAACATTTGCAGAGGATCGAATTATGGATTTAGGTTAGGTTTATGTTTGGGTCACTCACCGCTGATGTTTTCATGCAGTTTTGTGCAGCAACAACACATTTGCTACTGGCTCTAATTTGCTCAGCAACAACTATAGATGTAGTAAAAGTGATGAAAAATAATTCTCTCTCTTTATATATATATATATTTATTTATTTATTTATATATATTTGTTATTTATTTATATATATTTGTATACAGATATTTAGAGCAATTTATATATATATATATATATATATATATATATATATATATATATATATAAATTGCTCTAAATATCTGTATACAAATACTGTATCTCTCTAATACGTATCTACTGTATCTCTGTGTGTATGAATGTGTGCGTGTGCGTCCTACATTGTGTCTGTGTGTGTCTGAATGCTTGAGGCACGTGTTTTGTTATGAATGAATGGTTGAAGGAAGGATTTCCTCACTTGTTGTTGTAACTATCTTTAGCTCTATTGGTGTTGCCTTATTCTCTTGCGTCACTGATTTTGAATCACTAGACTTTCCTTTTTTTGAATTTCTTTAGAGCTTTGGAGTCATCCAGAACTCCTCCCCTTGTAAATACTTTGATAATGGGTTCGGGCACAGGATCAAACTTCACGCGGCGTATGAGGAAAGTTGTGGCTTAAAATAGATATGATGTCACACAGAGAGAAATCCTTGTGACATCGCAGCTAAATATAAGAAGGAGTCCCCAGAGTCAGCACCAAACGGAATCCTCTCAATCTAAACATGACCTGTACTAGTACTGCCACTGCTGCTGCTGTCGCTGCTCTGATGGTGAGTACACACACACACACACACACACACACACATACACACACACACGTGCAGTAAATGTTTTGAAATACTATAAAGGATCTCTCAAATTTATCTTAATCTTAGACACACACACATAGACAGCACATGCAAAATACACACGCATACAAACACACACACATATAGAGATTACACACACACACAATACATGGACAACACAGACACATGCATGTTGTGAATGTTTGATGATAAAATCCACCAGCTGGGGGTTATCTATACTGCAAAAAATGATAAAAAATTGAGGTAATAATTGCCAAATTTGAACCTTTTTTAAATGTATTTTTAATGACTTTTTGCAGTGTATAATTTTGCAATATATATAAAACATTTGAGACTGAGGTAACATTAAAGCTGGGGTACTGAAGTGCGTGAACAACAATACCTTTTAAATCGAAAAAATCGAAAAAGTGTTATTCCCTAAAACAAGAGTTGTTTATCGTTCTATTTCTCATCAGGGCTTAAGGACTCACTCTTTTCATTTTATGTGTCTTTATTACGAGTTTATTTCATGTCATTTTGATGTCCAATGTTAGTGGTTCTATCTATAACTAAAATTGAATGATGAACGAATTATAACTAAAACTAAAATAATCTTCAGTTGATTTCTGCGGCAGTGGAACGGTTCTTCTGGACTGGTCTTGGAATCGAGCGCTTTCTGACTCTTAAAACAAGATTTGCCAATGGGTCAAGCCATTTATAACAATGCATTGGTTTTATACAGCACTTTTCGGGACACTCTGAGACGCTTCACATGTCATTCATTCCCTCCAAACACAGCGGTGATAAACTACTGTTGTAGCCGCAGCTGCCTGTGTTAAGGCAGTCAGAATGGGCTCAAATTAAGCCAAAACTGTGCATTTTTAGACTTATTTTCATCACTTTGTGCAGTAGAAACTCAGATATTAACCACGGAAACTAGTTAAAGACTTTTTAGATCAAATATTGATACTAAAAGAATATGGAAACAGGATTTGACTTTTCCAAACAATCAGAAGCATTTTGATTTTCTATTATTAGTAAGTAAGTAAGTAAGTAAGTAAGTAAGTAAGCTTTATTTATACAGCGCCTTTCACAGACCAAGGCCACAAAGCGCTTCACAGTTAAAACAAACAAAAAACAATTTAAAATGTGCGTACAAAAAGACACATATAATGGCCAAGACAACTCAGTGACAGGTTTGAAACATCCGCAAGAAAATTATGTAAATGCTTGCCCAAATAAATAAGTTTTTAGCTGACCTTTGAATGAATCAACCGCATCAGTCGCAGAGAGAGCGGAAGATTGTTGCAGAGCTTAGGCGCAACAGCCTGGAAGGACCGGTCTCCCCTGGTCCGAAAGCGCGTGCGTGGGACCATCAACAGGTTGATTGTCTGACCCTGATTGCTGTTTAGTGTTTTGACTGATACGTTTAGCCAAATCTGAGTAATTTTAAACTTATTTTTCACCCGTTTTTGCTGTGTTCCATTATAATCATGATCATTATTACTATCAGGATTAACGTGGTGCTTGTGTGTTCCAGAGCTGTATCCTGGGCCTGGTCTGTGCCCTCCCGGTGCACCCGGAGGTCTGTGATCGTGGGTGTCATCCAACGACAACACAGCAGCGCCACCTGCAGTTCAGTCACGTCCTGGAGTTGCAGAACAAGTCCATCGCCCCATGGACTCTCAAGTGAGTGACCAGTTCACCCCCAGTATCTGCCCCCACTCAGACACAGAGCATAGAAGCTAATAAAATAAAATAAAATAATTTCTTGAATTGAGAGGTTTTTATCTTAATTTGAGTTTGAGTACATTCTGACTTTCATACGTCCCTTATGGACCAATGGCTCTATGTTGGTTTGTTTGATTCTCTGATTTGTCTTCACGAAATCAACAGTTTTGTAAAGTCCTGCAAGATAACTACTGTTTTGATTTAGGGCTATACACAAACAAATTAAATTGATTGAGTCTATAATTTAACATAAGCCTCGTTTCAACCAGCCCGATTTGGCCTTACTCTACTTTAATCTACCCCCGCCATGTTTAACTGGTACCACATGCTTTTTTACTCTGGTTTTCTGGTACTGAAGTGTTCTAACTGACAGTGATTGGCCAGAGTACTGCTGAAAGCCATGGCTACCCAGGAATGTCCGAAGTCATACTGGGTTTGATGTGTGTTTGTGGCTAGGATAACGCTACAAGATACTAAAGCATAAAAGAAACACAAACGAGTAGAGTAGAGCAGAGTAGAGTAGAGTAGAGTAGAGCCGAGTAGGGCTGGTGGAAACAGGGCTATTGCTAGTGACTATGATAACTGTCTGTGTTTGAAGTGAATAGAAATGACAACATAAAAAGTGTTTAAAAAAATACAGTTTTAACGGCCACGGAACTGCGGAATTGCTCAAATTGGGCAAAATGTATCTACGAATTTGCCAAAGATTTGCCAACGGGAAAAAGCCATTGAGTCTTATTTCAAAAACTGTTGCTTTATTTTCTCATTCCAAGGGAGACATTTCTTGAAAGACAGTCAAAATGAACTCAAATTTAAGTTAAAACCAGTTGATGCAAGCAATTATTAAATTTTCATTATTATTATCATTATTTTCAGTGTGTGTATTTTTTCTATTTTTCTGCAGGCCAAGTCACTTCGACAAACACATCCAGGAGGCGTACTGTCACGAGTGTCTGGATCCCTGTCTGAAGTCTGAGGCCATCCAGGTCCAAGTGTACTTTACCCAGCCTAAGAGGAACCTCACCACCGGCTCCGTCACCTACTGCCTATGCACCTACAAGCTAGCTGTGGGCTGCACCTGTGTCCGCAGGAGCGCCGCGGAAATGTCATCCAGAAGTTGTACCTTCAGGTCTCAAGAGTCGAGTTAGCCCGATGAGGAGGAGTCTGGGGGAAGCTGTATAGATTTACAATGATCCTCTACCCAACCTATGTAATCGTATCCATCTGTGTCAATGCTTTCCGGATCTATGACTCTCTGCTCTGTATCTGCGCTGAGTCGATCATCGCCCCTGACTCACCTGAGAACGGGCTCCTGTTTTGGGTCCACAGAAAACAGAGAAATTGAGGCTTACGTTCTGGAGCCCGCCTGTCCTCAATCATTCCTGGCCACAGAGAAAGCTTGTAGTGTCTGTGTAAGATAAGATGGACTTTATCGATCTCACAAAAGTGGCAACAAAAGAAAGATTGGCAATCGTGGCAAGTAGGATGTCTGTCTTCTGAGATGGGTCGTCTTGCCTCCTCAACAGCCCTCATTATTTGTGGGTTGTCGCAAGGGTCTATGTTAGGTCAAAATGTTTTTCCCCTTGGACACATTATTGCCCAAAATAAAAAGTCCTTCCACTGCTACTGCTACTGTACTGATATTACTGGACGTTTAATCCCCCTCCCGTGCGGTGACTTAGCCTCACAATAACTAAACACACCGCATTAAGCTAACTGTTCAGCGTTGCTACTTTTCAGACCTGACAATATAATTTTTTCCAATAATGAAAGTCGCGTTTCAATAAGAATTTGTGGAGCCTAGTTTGACACGACTAACCTCAGTAACTTCAAACTAGTTTTCAAACCCCCTTCTTGTCCAAAACCTGAATCCTAAAGGCATCCTGAAACAAATCTGGACCAAACCAATGATGCTGTGGACTGGGTTGAACAATGTTTACTTTTATGTGTTACTTATTGCATTCAGGGTTCAATGTTTATGGTTATATAAATGCTATGGATGTGTTTTTTGTTTACGTCTAAGGGGCCACACAATGTCTCGAGACAAACATTGGAAACTTATGATGTTAATGTCTCATCAAAAACAACTAGGGAACGAGGGAAATGGCACATGTTTCTCTACTTCCTATTTCTCAATCTCGTAGTCTTGACATTTGCAGCAGTAGATAAGCACCTGGAGTGATAGACGAGGCCCTTAGTGCAAACTTATAGTGCGCTGGTCCACTGAACTTTTTTATGTTCCTTTTTGTTTCTTTTTTATTAGATGATTTTTTATTTTGGAAATGTTGAGTTGCATTCATTCAAATTTAAAGGCAGCCATTTTTGCTCGCTTAATAACCACACTTCGAAGGTGCTGGTTCTGGACTGGTCTTGAACTGACTCTGGTTCAGAGTTTTCCTCCAGAGAAATCTGAGAACATTCTGACTGTCTTTAAACATTTGCCAACGGGACAAAGCCATTTGGTCAGTTAGTTTCTTTCTTCTTCATTAAAAGGAAAACATTTCTATTATCTTTTTAAAACAGGATCATTTGGCTTTGTCCCATTGGCAAATATTTTTGACTTATTTTTGCACAAGAAACACACAGATTAGCAGTTAGCATTAGCTTTTCAACAAACTGTTTTTCTTGTAATTCATCCTGAAGATTGTGAAAAATTATCAAAATACTTACTTTTTTTGGAGGAATTTCTCCACATTCCATTGATTAAAATGTATAAAAGTAATGTGATGACTCCAACCATTTCAACCATTGTTTATCCACACAGGATGACACTCGTCAGAAAAGTATTTGTTTACACATGAATTTCTTTTTGTATTTGTGCTAAATTATGTACTTTTTTAAATTATGTAATTTAGTTCTTTTTGAGGTTAACTTTTATGGTGGTGCCTTTAAATAGGGATTGTCACATGTTGTGAATCGTTTTTGAAAAGCTGTTAAATAAAAACTTTTGCACTTTAAATGAATGTGTTTGTTGTTTTTGACCTATACTTTCTATGCATCTCATTCTAGCTTCACTTAAAGCTGGGATACCTAACTACACATGTAATTGTATCTTGCTATCTCTCGTTTTCACGTAAGATAAGTAAAGATAAGATGTACTTTATTAATCTCACAAAGGAGAAATTTACACGTCAAGTTTGGCATGGATAGAAACACTAAAAATTGTGCAAAAAGTAAGAATGTGCAAACAGGACATATTATGAACAAAAAGTGGCAATAAGAAGAAGTGTCAATAGTAGTGCAGGTTTTTTCAGTCTTAATGCAGTGACTTAAAGTGACTTATTGTACAGTCTGACAGCGGTGGGGATAAAGGTCCTGCGGTAGCGCTCCTTACACTGAGGGTGCCTCAGTCTTCCACTGAAGGAGCTCCTCAGCTCCTCTACAGTCCTGTGCAGTGGGAGGTATTGTCCATGATGGAGGTGACTTTGACTAGCACCCTCCTGTCCCTCACCTCCTCCACAGAGTCCAGGGGACAGCCCAGAGTGGAGCTGGCCCTCCTGACCAGTTCAGTCTGCTCCTGTCCCGCTCTGTGCTGCCCGGGGCCCAGCACACGGCAGCGTTGAGGCTACCACAGAGTCAGAAGGAAGAGGCGACTTTGGCCCTTCTTGTGCAGAGCGTTAGTGTTATGGGACCAGTCCAGTTTATTGTTAATGTGAACACCCAGGTACTTGAAGCTGTCCACCATGCTCAATGTCCTCCCCCTGGATGTTCAGGGGCGTGTGGGAAATAGGGTTGCCAACTTGAGAACAAAAAAATAAGGGACACCATTTGGGTGGATCGGTTTGAGCACAGTAATCATGAATTTCATAATCAGTTTTTAGAATGTAATTTATTGACTACATATAAAAAAAAACAACTCCTTAGTCAAAAATGAAATTGAATATTGAGTACTTAATGCATTCTTATTACTAATAAAGAATATAAAAAAGGCAAATGCTGTAACTTACATTACAGTAAAGACCATTTACTGTAAAAGCAAATAAAAAAATAAAAAAATATGTATTTATGAAAAAAACTCACAAATGTTGAAATCAAAGTCTGTAGCAGTTAGACATGGTCATTATTTATATTGCCTGAGAGTTTAGTGCGTGTACATGGCTTCAGTAAACGCTATTGTTAGTTTACAGCTGGTCTGTACATTTGTTGACGCTTCCTTAGTGCTTTTTTCGGCGCTTGCAGTGCATTGGATTCAATGGATTTCTCTGCATTAAAACAGCGCACTGGATTTGAAAAAAACAACGTAGAGATGATCATTTTAGCACAGTGACTTTTTTTTAACAAAGTAGCTTTTGTGAACTATTGACTGCGGAAGTCCGACTCTGGGAATATGACGCTACTTTACCAAACTTCTGCTGTGATGATGCTGCGGGAGCGGCCCACGCTGGCGATTGTCAACATTAAACCAATGTATGTGATCAAGTCTACGCCCCTTTGACACTGATTGGCCGAAAGGTAGACGCTTAAACTGTGATTACTTTGTGTGCGTGTGTCAAGCGTATACAGTCTATGGTCGCGCGTGTGACATGCAGTGAGTGAGTGATGCATTCAAGGTGGCTCTGAAAATACGGGACAAAAGCCGTCCCGTATCGATTCAATACGGGACGCACATAGTGTTTCTATAATACGGGACAATTCCGTATTTCAAGGGACGGTTGGCAACCCTAGTGGGAAAGTGGTTTTCTCCTGAAGTCGATGACCACCTCCTTGGTCTTACTGGTGTTCAAGCACAAGTGGTTGTTCTCGCACCAGTCGACAAAGTCCGTGATAACCGACCGATATTCCAGTTCGCTCCCCTCAGACACACAGCCCACGATGGCGGAGTCGGAGAACTTCTGCAGACTACAAATCTGAGGTGTAGATGGTGAAGAGAAACGGTGAGAGGACAATGCCCTGAAGAGACTTTTGTTCAAATGTATTTCCGTAGGGATTCCCGAACTGCAAAGACAAATGTTAAATCTGCAGCAATATTTATCATTGTAAAATCCCTCCCCTCTGATGTATCGTATCTGTAGTGTTGTCTTTTTTTGCTGCGCACTGCCCCCTGCTGTCCATGAGGCGATATAACATCTGCAGCTTATTGTAATTACATGTTTAGGCCACTAGGGCGCACTGTTGGACCACGCAGATCACGCATGCCAGGTTCTATTACAGGAGGAGATACGGATTTGGTTGAATGAGTTATATGTTTTATGCTTTTTCACGTTTCAGTGTGCATCTGGATGACCACATGTCTATGTATCATTCATATAAGTGTGACATGGTTAACTGTGCTTCTAAGTTCATTAGTACAAGTGTGACATGGCTATTAATACGAAAAATGTTACGATTGCAGAGTAGGAACCCCAAAGCGGAGACGGAAGCAGGGAAGGTTAAACAGTTTAATATAAACAAAAACTCAAGAGGCTGAGGCGACGGGGGCAGGCTGGCAGCAGGACGGAGCAGAAAGAATCCAGAGCACAGCGGTGGCAACCTTGGGCACAGGAGGAGAAAAGGTAAGTATCTCAAAACTGATTGCAGGAACCAAAACACAGGTCTGACGTCTACCGGATGAGACGGAATAATCTGACAGTGTGGAGAGGACCGAGCAGAGACTTAGTAGACTGGCTCCTCGTCAAGTCCAGGTGTGCCTAATTGCTGCCAGTGCCAGCCACGCCCCCGTCAACCACCAGCTCTGCACAGAGAGAAAAAAAACACAAAGAGGAGGGGAACAAAACAAACCCTAACAGGGCCCCCCCCTCAAGGGACGCCCCCTGGCGGATGGTATCCGGAAGACAGACTGGCTGTAGCCCCCACAGCGCGACAGAAGGCCTTCCAAACCTGAGAGGAGAACTGTGGGCCTCGGTCTGACACAATATCCTGTGGTATGCCATGGAGCTTGAAGACATGTTGCACAAGCAGATTCGCAGTTTCAAAGGCAGAGGGCAACTTCGGTAGTGAAACAAAATGTACACACTTAGAAAACCGATCTACAATGGTCAAGATGACTGAGTTACCTTCAGATGGGGGAAGGCCAGTTACGAAATCCACAGCGATGTGGGACCAGGGACGATGTGGAATTGGGAGTGGACGAAGCAGACCAGCAGGGGCACGATGGGAAGCTTTACTGCGGGCACAAACTGAGCACGCGGAAACAAACTCCTTGGTGTCAGCGGACATGGTGGGCCACCAGAAGCGCTGCTGGATCAAGGTAAGGGTGCGAAGAAATCCAGGATGGCAGGAGAGTTGAGGAATGGCCCCACTGCAAAACCACAGACCTGACTGGTGGTGGCACAAACAAACATCCTGGAGGCCATCCCTGAGGTGAGGGATGATTAACAAGGGCCTCCTGGACAGACCTCTCCACCTCCCAACAGACTGCCCCTACCACACAGGTGGGAGGCAAGATGGTTTCAGCAGGGGGGTCCTCATTCTGAGAGGCAAACTGGCGGGACAAGGCATCCGGCTTGAGGTTCCTGGACCCTGGACAGTAAGTGAGTGTGAAGCTAAACCGGCCAAGGAATAGCGCCCAGCGAGCCTGGCGGGAATTTAGCCTGCGAGCAGAACGTAGATAGGATAAATTCTCATGATCTGTCCATACCATAAATGGTTGTGCCGAGCCCAGGAGGTGCCGCCACTCCTTTAGTGCGATAACGACTGCCAGCAGCTCTCTGTTGCCAACATCATAGTTCCGTTCAGCGGGAGTAAGACGACGGGAGAAGAAGGCGCATGGATGCAACTTCTGGTCTATGGCTGAACGTTGAGAAAGGACGGCTCCAACACCAGAGTCAGAGGCATCCACTTCAACGACGAACTGGGCAGAAAGATCTGGGTGAGACAATACTGGAGCAGAACAAAAAAGGTCTTTCAATCTAACAAAAGCTGCCTCTGCTTCGACAGGCCAGTCAAAGGGCACTTTAACAGAAGTAAGCTTGGTAAGAGGTGCAGCAACCTTACTATAATCATGAATAAAGCGTCTGTAGAAGTTTGCAAATCCCAAAAATCTTTGGAGTTGCTTCCTATTGGACGGAGTTGGCCAATTAGCAACTGCTTGTACCTTGGCTGGGTCAGGCTTGATCTGGCCCTCTTCAATGACAAAACCAAGGAAGCCAACAGAACTCTCATGAAATTCACACTTCTCTGCCTTTACATAAAGTCTGTTCTCGAGGAGGCGTTGTAATACGAGTCTGACATGTTGTACATGTTCTTGAAGGGAGCGAGAAAAAAATCAAAATGTCATCTATGTATACAAACACAAATCTATTCAACATATCCCGTAACACATCGTTAACAAGGGCCTGGAACACAGCCGGAGCATTAGTTAAACCAAAAGGCATTATCAGGTACTCAAAGTGTCCAAGAGGGGTGTTGAACGCCGTTTTCCATTCATCTCCCTCCTTAATTCGAACTAGATGATAGGCACTCCGAAGGTCTAGTTTGGAGAAAATGGTGGCCTCTTGGAGGGAGCTAAACGCTGAATCAATCAGTGGAAGAGGGTACTTGTTCTTGACAGTGATATCATTGAGCCCCCTGTAATCGATGCAAGGGCGGAGAGTGCGGCCTTTTTTGTCCACAAAAAAGAAACCGGCCCCTACAGGGGAAGATGAGGGGCGAATGAGACCAGCAGCTAGGGAATCTGTGATATACGTCTCCATAGCCTCCCTCTCAGGCTTAGAGAGGTTATAGAGCTTGCTGGTAGGTAAAGGTGCGCCAGGAATCAGTTCAATGGCGCAATCATAGGGTCTGTGGGGGGGCAATGATGAGGCTTTGTCCCTAGAGAACACCTCCTGCAGGTCATGGTATGCAGCAGGCACCAGAGACAAATCTATGGGCTTGGGATTAGCAGGTGTACAACAGTCAAGAGAGGGAACTGCCGAATGAAGACAGTGGCTATGGCAAAATAGGCTCCAATTAATTATGGAGAGCTGTGACCAGTTAATGTGTGGATTATGTAGTTTCAGCCAGGGAAGGCCTAAAACCAGAGGAGTGGAAGGAGAGTTAATAATGTACAACGAGATTGACTCGTGATGATTACCCGATAGGAGCAATGAAACCGGAGTGGTACGATGCGTAACGCTAGCCAGCAGTCTCCCATCAAGGGCATAGACCTTTTTAGGCTCAGGAAGGACATCAGATGGAATGCTACATTGAGAGACGAATCTGGAGTCAATAAAGTTGTCATCTGCTCCTGAGTCCACTAGGGCAACGAGGGGAAAAGAATTTAGCGTAGGACACAGTACCTTTAAGCTGGATGCGTCTGCAGGAGGGGTCCGTCGGGGTGTGGCTCACCAGCGCCCCTCCGCTGGCTGACGAGCCTGGTCTTTTGGCAAAGCAGGGCAGTGACCGACGACGTGTCCCGCCTTTCCGCAGTACATGCAGAGCCCGAGGTGAAGGAGACGCTGGCGTTCTTGTTGGCTGAGTTTCATCCTTCCCAGCTGCATAGGTTCCTCAGAACTTTGTACCAGAGAAGGAGTTGGAGCAGCTGGTGATGATTCGGTAGGCAGGTGAACGGCAGGTGCTGGCTGACGAGGTTGATGGGAGTAGAGAGTGGGAGGGGGAATACTCTTCCTAACTGCTCTCTCCCTACGTCTTTCAGCTAGACGATTGTCTAAACATATGGCTAGGTAAATTAATTCCTCCAAAGTAGCAGTCTCATCACGAGCTGCTAGCTGGTCCTTGAGTTCCTCACTTAAACCCCTAAAAAACACTCCCTGCAACGCTTTCTCATCCCACCCAGTCTCTGCAGCAAAAATGCGGAAATCAATAGAATATGAGGAAACAGAACCACTACCCTGGCGTAGGGAAAGCAGCCGGCTACTGGCCTCCTTTGTTTGTAATGGGTGGTCAAACACTCTTCTCATCTCAGCAGTAAATGTATCCATAGTATTAGACAGGGGAGCTACTGTTCACTAAAGCTACGGCCCATGCGGAAGCTTTACCAGAGAGTAAACTCATCATAAAGGCAACCCTAGCCCTATCAGTGGAGTAAGTGAGGGGTTGTTGGTCAAAGACTAGCTTACACTGGTGTAGAAACTGTCCACATAACCCTAATTCACCTGAATACCTGGCAGGAGTGGGAATGAAGGGTTCGCGAGGTAGGGCATGTTGATGGTCCGGAGGAGCAGAAGCAGCCACAGGAGCAGGAGCAGGTGGAGCCTGAGCGAGCGGAGGATTGGCTGCCAGGTGAATAGCGAGTTGGTCAAAACGAGCGGTTAACTCAGAAAAATTTGAGTTAAGTTGGCGGAGAGAGTCCAAGATTTCCCTTATAGTCTTCTCATGCTGGCCAACGCAGGATCCTTGTAGGGACAGAGCCTGCTTAAGTCCTTCAATCTCTGCGGGGTCCATGTTGGTCAGATTATTCTGTTACGATTGCAGAGTAGGAACCCCAAAGCGGAGACGGAAGCAGGGAAGGTTAAACAGTTTAATATAAACAAAAACTCAAGAGGCTGAGGCGACGGGGGCAGGCTGGCAGCAGGACGGAGCAGAAAGAATCCAGAGCACAGCGGTGGCAACCTTGGGCACAGGAGGAGAAAAGGTAAGTATCTCAAAACTGATAGCAGGAACCAAAACACAGGTCTGACGTCTACCGGATGAGACGGAATAATCTGACAGTGTGGAGAGGACCGAGCAGAGACTTAGTAGACTGGCTCCTCGTCAAGTCCAGGTGTGCCTAATTGCTGCCAGTGCCAGCCACGCCCCCGTCAACCACCAGCTCTGCACAGAGAAAAAAAAAAACACAAAGAGGAGGGGAACAAAACATAAACCCTAACAAAAAATATTGATTACTACATTAGCCAGGCTTCTATCGTCTTTAATATTTGTGGTGGTTAGCCGTGCTTCTAAGTTCATTAACACAGGTTTGAAGTGGCCTCCTGCCGCGACTCTGAGGAGCACAGGGACAGGCCTCCTGCTGGTATCTTTTTTTTTAATGTTCTGTGATTATTTATGATTTTAATGCTTTCTTATTTTGTTCAGCACTTTGAATTGCCTTGTGTATGAATTGTGCTATACAAATAAACTTGCCTTGCCTTGCCTATTGTATTATTATTGTATTTTGCTTTATCCCATTAGCAAATGTTGTTTCAAAGCAATCAGAAAGTACACAGCAATTTTTGACTCATTTTTCACTTTTTGCATTATGCCATTTGAGTAGATTCCAAAACTATATCAAGATATAAAATTCAGTTGATTTGATGTTTGGCAGTAAAACCACATTGGAATACTTGTGCTAAAGTCCGCAGTGGGCACCAGACAAGTGCATACATAAAACAAGCTAAAAAAGTACAAGAAACAATAGTCACTGAGGAGCACACAGCAGAAGAGAAATTAACAACAACTAAAATGAAATAAAATGTCTAGCTTTAGCATAATAAAGTAGCAAGTTTAAAATACTGAAGAAGATGCCATAGTCTGGGATCGTGTCTTAAATTCCGACAGAAGACATGTTTTATTGTCGATGGTAGAGACAGCACGAACACAGCACACGATCACAGATACAACAGAATGCAAGTGTATTATACAGAGCGGAGGCATGGAGACCTCCAATCAGCAGCTTCCACGGTGTGCTTGTAGCTTGGCCTTCAGATAGACAATTCACATTGGAGAGACCCATGAGGAAAAATGCCGTTAGACTTACATTTAAGCATGTTTATTGATTGAGCATGTTTGGCGCCCTAGGCCCGGGAGGGATGCTGTTGAGCACGGCGCTTGCTTGCGTGCATAATCCCCCCCGGGGCCTAGGCACTGGTGGCGGCAGAGGCAGTAGGCAAGCACGCTTTGGTGAGAAAAGGAGGAGGTGGGGCGGCGGAGGCTTGCAGACTTCAGAAGGCCGGGAAAGGGGGAGTCTCCGGCTTTTAACTTGCTGTCCTGGTGGTTATTGGTTGGCTGGATGTGGGCGTTGCTGGTCTGATGAGCCGAGGAAGAGCAGCCTGTAGATCTGGGCAAGCAGCAGCCGGGTCTACCACAGTGAACTTTCGCGAAAGCTGCCGTTAGACTTACATTTAAGCATGTTTATTGATTGAGCATGTTTGGCGCCCTAGGCCCGGGAGGGATGCTGTTGAGCACGGCGCTTGCTCGCATGCATAATCCCCAAAAAGCGGGCCTGCGATTGGGATAGCAGGACGTACTGCGCGGGCCTGAGAGCATGAGTGAGGGGCTTCTTGCACGGTTGCTCAGCCGGCTGCGTCCGCTGGGGCCCGTGTTTGTGTAGGCAGAGCGAGCTGAGAATATGAGCGTGCTCATATTCAGCCAGACGCTGAAGCAGAGGAATCTTTAAGTGAGCTGAGAACATGCGCATGTTCAGCCAGACGCTGCAGCAGGGCAATCTTTAAGCGAGCTGAGAATATGAGCGCATGCTCATATTCAGCCAGACGCTGAAGCAGAGGAATCTTTAAGCGAGCTGAGAACATGCGCGCACGCGCATGTTCAGCCAGACGCTGAAGCAGAGGAATCTTTGAGCGAGCTGAGAACATGCGCGCACGCGCATGCTCAGCCAGCCGCTGTAGCAGGGGAATCTTTGAGCGAGCTGAGAACATGCGCATGTTCAGCCAGACGCTGCATCCAGGGAATCTTTGAGCGAGCTGAGAATATGAGAAGCAACTCATATTCAGCCAGACGCTGAGCAGGGTAATCTTTGAGCGAGCTGAGAACGCGCATGTTCAGCCAGACGCTGAGCAGGGGAATCTTTGAGCGAGCTGAGAACATGCGCGCACGCGCATGTTCAGCCAGACGCTGAGCAGGGGAATCTTTGAGCGAGCTGAGAACGCGCATGTTCAGCCAGACGCTGCAGCAGGGGAATCTTTTGAGTGTAAGAGGAAAGTGCGTGCCGCCACCAGAATCTTATTGCTTACTTGCTTTGCTGGGAGCTTACGAGGAAGCCAGTTGACGTTGTGCTGCCAGGATAGCGGTCGCATCTGGCCTGATGTAAGCGGAGAAGGCCGAAGAGGACCAGCGCCCCAGCTGTTGCAGCGAAGAGTGGGGGAGCCCCAGCGAGGCCGCGCGCGTTGCAGCGCCTATCCTGTGGCAGCGCCTATCCTGGATGAGTGGACTGTATAGAGCTGGGGAGACAAATTACAGAGGAGCAGTAGGGATCTCAGCTGAGCTCTGAACCAGTTTGCTGTCATGGGAAGGTGGTCTGGAGTGAGAAATAGAGGTCCGTTAAGATCTCCTTTTTGCAGCGGAGGCGAGTGTAACGCATAAGGACTTGTAGGGGCAGAGAGATGTGTCCGAGCGAGCTATTGCTATATTGCAGGCTCCTTGATTTTTGAATGTTTGAGACGGAGGTTGAAATGGTCAGGGGACATTATGTTGGGTGAAAAAGAGCGACCTTTGTGTAATGCTTCCACTACGTCGAGATTATCACACATGACAGAGATCCTCTTTCTCTGCCACGTGTGATTCCACAGCGCGCAGGCCACGACCACTGGGAATATCACGTGTAGGGCAGAGGAGATGCTCCGGTGGAAAGTAGCGGCCACGCTCGGCAAACCAATGGTCCTGGAAGAATCCCCCAAAACCCACGGAAGGGGCAGCGTCCGTGTAGAAGCGGAGACCTGTAGGGGCAGAGACATATCGGAGAGGGCCATTGATGTTGCAGGCGCCCTTACGCTTAGAATCTTGGGTTGGAGTAGATAATCAGGATAGTAGGATGGTCGGGAAAGCCGTGTCTCGGACCGCATGAAGGTTGAGTGAGCAATGGTGAGACGCTTATGCAGAGAAGCCACAGAAGGAGAGCAGGAAGATGCTGCGAGGAGGGCAGACATGTACTTGGAAGATGAGCCGGAGTTCAGCGCCGCTGCAGGATGGGCAGCGTGATGGGGAGCCTGTGATCAGAAGAGTGAAGAATACAGGTATGGATGCCTTTGATTAGGAGTCCGATTGACGGCTCAGCGCAGCTACTTGGCCAGCTGCATCTGATAGATCAGAAGATTAGGTAGAGAGATGAAGCATGACCGCCGAAGCGACCCTGGGAGCATAGGTGCGAGTCCAGCGCAGCCCGGCATACTCAGCCGGGCTGCGTCCATTAGAAGCAGGATGAGCTTCTGAGAGAGTGGGTTGCAGCAGTAGCAGTAGCAGCAGCAGCAGTAACCTCAGATAATAACAGCAATAGTCCTGTATCAAGCCGCGGCAGCAGCAGTAGCAGCAGCAGCGGCAGCAGCGTCCTTAGAAATAACAGTAATGATCCTGTATCAAGGCCACAGCAGTAGAATGTTGTTGTAGCCGTTCAGTGTTTCAGTAAAAGAGATGCAAGTGAAGAGAGATGGCAAAGTAAATGAAGCAGCAGCAGTAGCAGCAGTAGCCGTATGAAGCAGCAGCAGTAGCAGGAGCAGTATGAAGCAGCAGCAGCAGATGCAGCATCCGTAGATAATAACAGCAATAATCCTGTATCAAAGCCAGAGCAGTAGAATATTGTTGTAGCTGTTTAGGGTTTCAGTAAAAGAGATGCGAAGTGAAGAGAGATGTCAAAGTACATGAAGCAGCAGCAGCACGGCAGCAGATGCAGTATGAAGCAGCAGCGGCAGCAGTAGCAGCAGTAACGGTAGCAGCATGAAGCAGCAGAAGCAGCATTAGCAGTATGAAGCAGCAGCAGTAGCAGCAGTATGAAGCAGCAGCAGCAGCAGCGGTTGCAGCATCCGTAGATAATAACAGCAATAATCCTGTATCAAAGCCACAGCAGTATAATATTGTTGAAGCTGTTTAGTGTTTCAGTAAAAGAGATGCGAAGTGAAGAGAGGTGTCAAAGTAAAAGAAGCAGCAGCAGCACGACAGCAGTAGCAGTATGAAGCAGCAGCAGCAGCAATAGCAGCAGTAGCGGCAGCAGTAGCAGCAGTAGCGGTAGCAGTATGAAGCAGCAGAAGCAGCATTAGCAGGAGCACCACAATGCGATTCATACGAACAACAGACGTGTCGCGCCAGCGTGCGCCGCTTGTCTCCGTGAGCCAGGTTACATACGTGTCTGAAAGAGCCGAGCCGTAGAGATAGGTGCAGCCTGGGAGCCCGCGGAGCGGCAGCGGCAGGAACAGCAGCAGCGGCACATGTAGTAGTAGGAGCAGCAGGAGCAGGCAGCAGGGACAGGCAGCAGCAGGAGCGGCACATGTAGTAGTAGGAGCAGCAGGAGCAGGCAGCAGGGACAGGCAGCAGCAGGAGCAGGCAGCAGGGACATGCAGCAGCAGGAGCGGCAGCAGGAACAGGCAGCAGCGGGAACAGGCAGCAGCGGGATCAGGCATCAGTAGGAACGGCAGCAGGGACCGCAGCAGCGGCGGTCAGAGAACCATGCCCACGGTTGTTTAGGAGCCTGAGGAAATAAATCAACCCGAATCCGAAACATTCCCATGCGAATAACAGATGTCCCCTGGAGCCATCTTGCTGCTTTGGTTATGGCAGATACGCATGAACCATCACTTTTCCATGCGTTCATAGCTCCAACACCACTTCAAACCCATTGCAGATTCACATTGGGCCCTTTCTTTCTGCTGCACTTTCAAAATGCAACAACTGCAGTTTAGTTACCCAATTTAATACTAGTGACCTAGCTATTTAAATGCACGGCCCCTCCTTCCTCCCGCAGATAGACAAATTTAAATACATCCATTTAACAATAGTGACCTGCGAGTAATGAGAATAATGCTGTAAAGATGGCGCCGTGGCAAGAGTTCTGGTGTGTGCCGTCTGGAGCACGATGGGGTAGTCTTTGCACATTTTTCCAACGTGGTTTTACTGCAGTGGCAGAACATGAATCTGAATTATGCACATTGCTCCTCTTATATCCCTCAGACAATAGAGATTGATGCCATTTAATATGCATTGCCCCTCAGTTAGCTCAAACACGTGTGAAAACTGACGCCTGCAGTCAAGTGCGTGAGCAAAAACCAGCCGCCTGCAGCCTAGACTCCGGGATTAAACCGTCCGCGGTCGGCACACTCACTGTACTCACATGCCAGGAGACTTGGGAAAGCAACGGGACAACGCGGCACCGCCGATTGGAGGCAGGGACACGCACGGCACCGCCAGACCGTCTGCGCGCGGCAGCAGACCACGAGGAACGAGCAGCACAGAACCCGCGGAGGGGCCCCGCGGATCAGCCCACAGAGGAGGAAAGCAGTGGAGACACGCGAACCACAGCAGGTGCAGGAACGGGCAGGAGGAGCAGACCACGAGCAGCCAGACTGAGGACAGCCGGGCCACGCGCACGAGCAACACGTGAGCAGAAGCGACCCCTCCAGAACAACGCATGCATTTGCGAACAGGTGCGTTTAGCGACATGCACCTTGCAGGCTTCAGAAGTTTGCAGACTTCAGAAGGCCGGCAAGTGGGAGTCTCCGGCTTTTAACTTGCTGTCCTGGTGGTTATTGGTTGGCTGGATGTGGGCGTTGCTGGTCTGATGAGCCGAGGAAGAGCAGCCTGTAGATCTGGGCAAGCAGCAGCCGGGTCTACCACAGTGAACTTTCGCGAAAGCTCCATAACAAGGGAAAAGTACTGGCTTCTGCACATTGATAGAATGATGAGTTTAACTTTAACAAAAGTTGCTTCAAAGTATTATGAAATCTCACAATACTGTATATTCCAGTGCAAGATTCTTAAATACATAGAAAGTGTGATGAAACTACAAAGCCCAGTGATTCATAAACTTAGTGTTAAATCACCCCTTATACTTAAAATAATAAATAATCTGATTCTGTGGAATGTCAACAATAGTAGCTGGAGCCGCCAAGTGAAAGAGTGTCTATGACTAAACCCTTTTTTAAACTTGGCCTCTGGTAATTTGGTTTGATGATGAAACCTGAAACCACGTCTCCTCCTCTCTCCTATCGACGTAACCCACCGTCAGCAATAATTAGTAATAATTGCTTGAAATGAATTGTTTTTTTTATCCGAGTCTGAGCACATTCTGACTGTGTTAAAACCAGATTCTCCAATGGGACAAAGCCATAGTCTTATTGCTAGAATTGTTGCTTTATGACCTCATTCCAAGGGAGACATTTCCTTTTATTGTATATGCACCAAAATATATCAGTGACATGTTAGTCCCATATGAACCACCCCGGACTCTGAGGAGCACAGGGACTGGACTCCTGTTAGTGCCCAGAGTCAGAACTAAACATGGGGAGGCTGCTTTTCAGATTCATGCTGCTAAAATCTGGAACAATCTTCCTGAAGATGTGAGACAGGCCTCCTCTCTGACAATGTTTAAAACCAGGTTAAAGACAGTTCTGTTTAGCTGTGCATACAACTGAGTTATTTTTATATTTGTATCTTTTTTTTTTATGTTCTGTGATTATTTATGATTTTAATGCTTTCTTATTTTGTTCAGCACTTTGAATTGCCTTGTGTATGAATTGTGCTATACAAATTAACTTGCCTTGCCTTGCCTATTGTATTATTATTGTATTTTGCTTGATCCCATTGGCAAATGTTGTTTCAAAGCAATCAGAAAGTACACAGCAATTTTTGACTCATTTTTCACTTTTTGCATTATGCCATTTGAGTAGATTCCAAAACTATGTCACGATATAAGATTCAGTTTATTTGATGTTTGGCTGTAAAACCACATTGGAATACTTGTGCTAAAGTCCACAGTGGGCACCAGACAAGTGCATACATAAAACAAGCTAAAAAAGTACAAGAAACAATAGTCACTAAGGAGCACACAGCAGAAGAGAAATTAACAACAACTAAAATGAAATAAAATGTCTAGCTTTAGCATAATAAAGAAGCAAGTTTAAAATACTGTATATTCCAGTGCAAGATTCTTAAATACGTAGAAAGTGTGATGAAACTACAAAGCCCAGTGATTCATAAACTTTGTGTTAAATCACCCCTTACACTTAAAATAATAAATAATCTGATTCTGTGGAATGTCAACAATAGTAGCTGGAGCCGCCAAGTGAAAGAGTGTCTATGACTAAACCCTTTTTTAAACTTGGCCTCTGGTAATTTGGTTTGATGATGAAACCTGAAACCACGTCTCCTCCTCTCTCCTATCGACGTAACCCACCGTCGGCAATAATTAGTAATAATTGCTTGAAATGAATTGTTTTTTTTTATCCGAGTCTGAGCACATTCTGACTGTGTTAAAACCAGATTCTCCAATGGGACAAAGCCATTTAGTCTTATTGCTAGAATTGTTGCTTTATGACCTCATTCCAAGGGAGACATTTCCTTTCTTTGTATTATTATTGTATTTTGCTTTATCCCATTGGTAAATCTTTTTCAAAGCAGTCAGAATGTACTCAGCAATTTTTTGCAGTAGCTGTTCGAGTGGATTCCAAAAATGTATCAAGATATAAGATTCAGTTATTTGCTGTTTTGCAGTAAACAAGGAATACTTGTGCTAAAGTCCCCACTGGGCACCAGACAAGTGCATACGGACATAAAACAAGCTAAACAAGTAACAATAGTCACTGAGAAGCCATGCAACTAATCAGGCCTTGTTTTTTTAATGCAAAACTAACTACACAATCACACACTAACACAATACAATGATATCCTCACACTGTTACAAACATCGATAACTAAATATCCAAACTTTTTGGAAAGATTAATATGAAGGGATCCTTATTCATTCCAAAGTGGGGAAAATGTCAATGTTGCATCAGCAGTTACAGAGCAGTAGGAATGAGGAGCACACAGCAGAAGAGAAATGAACGACTCTATACTAAAATGAAATAAAATCTCTAGCTTTAGCATAATAATTGTGGTCTACAGTTTTACTCGTGCACCACACCTCTGCGTGTCTGAACCAGATCCGGCACCTTCAGAGTTGGATCCCGCACCTTTGAAGGTGTGCGTGAGATCAATAATTGCACGGCTCCTCGCAGCAGCAGTAGAACGCTCCATTGATTTGAATGTAATTCCAAAATGTTCTACTGGTCATTATTTCTTGATAACGGACCTCTCACCCGCACCCTCTGCTTGTAATTCAGATGTGTAGATTACTCCGCAGGTAGTTCCGGACACTCCGGAGCTGGCCACGCTCAATAAACAAAAATACCAATCAATCAACACTATTAAATGTTACATTACACATATACATTCTTCACACATGTGCACGGAGGATTTCAGAATTTTCTGTGAGCGTTTTCATGACAAAAATACTGTTTTAATTCGAGAAAAAGCGATTGCGAAAAGAAGATTACGGGACATTTAAGGAACATTTGCAGAGGATCGAATTATGGATTTAGGTTAGGTTTATGTTTGGGTCACTCACCGCTGATGTTTTCATGCAGTTTTGTGCAGCAACAACACATTTGCTACTGGCTCTAATTTGCTCAGCAACAACTATAGATGTAGTAAAAGTGATGAAAAATAATTCTCTCTCTTTATATATATATATATATATATATATATATATATATATATATATATATATATATATATATATATATATATAAATTGCTCTAAATATCTGTATACAAATACTGTATCTCTCTAATACGTATCTACTGTATCTCTGTGTGTATGAATGTGTGCGTGTGCGTCCTACATTGTGTCTGTGTGTGTCTGAATGCTTGAGGCACGTGTTTTGTTATGAATGAATGGTTGAAGGAAGGATTTCCTCACTTGTTGTTGTAACTATCTTTAGCTCTATTGGTGTTGCCTTATTCTCTTGCGTCACTGATTTTGAATCACTAGACTTTCCTTTTTTTGAATTTCTTTAGAGCTTTGGAGTCATCCAGAACTCCTCCCCTTGTAAATACTTTGATAATGGGTTCGGGCACAGGATCAAACTTCACGCGGCGTATGAGGAAAGTTGTGGCTTAAAATAGATATGATGTCACACAGAGAGAAATCCTTGTGACATCGCAGCTAAATATAAGAAGGAGTCCCCAGAGTCAGCACCAAACGGAATCCTCTCAATCTAAACATGACCTGTACTAGTGCTGCCACTGCTGCTGCTGTCGCTGCTCTGATGGTGAGTACACACACACACACACACATACACACACACACGTGCAGTAAATGTTTTGAAATACTATAAAGAATCTCTCAAATTTATCTTAATCTTAGACACACACACATAGACAGCACATGCAAAATACACACGCATACAAACACACACACATATAGAGATTACACACACACACAATACATGGACAACACAGACACATGCATGTTGTGAATGTTTGATGATAAAATCCACCAGCTGGGGGTTATCTATACTGCAAAAAATGATAAAAAATTGAGGTAATAATTGCCAAATTTGAACCTTTTTTAAATGTATTTTTAATGACTTTTTGCAGTGTATAATTTTGCAATATATATAAAACATTTTGAGACTGAGGTAACATTAAAGCTGGGGTACTGAAGTGCGTGAACAACAATACCTTTTAAAATCGAAAAAATCGAAAAAGTGTTATTCCCTAAAACAAGAGTTGTTTATCGTTCTATTTCTCATCAGGGCTTAAGGACTCACTCTTTTCATTTTATGTGTCTTTATTACGAGTTTATTTCATGTCATTTTGATGTCCAATGTTAGTGGTTCTATCTATAACTAAAATTGAATGATGAACGAATTATAACTAAAATTAAAATAATCTTCAGTTGATTTCTGCGGCAGTGGAACGGTTCTTCTGGACTGGTCTTGGAATCGAGCGCTTTCTGACTCTTAAAACAAGATTTGCCAATGGGTCAAAGCCATTTATAACAATGCATTGGTTTTATACAGCACTTTTCGGGACACTCTGAGACGCTTCACATGTCATTCATTCCCTCCAAACACAGCGGTGATAAACTACTGTTGTAGCCGCAGCTGCCTGTGTTAAGGCAGTCAGAATGGGCTCAAATTAAGCCAAAACTGTGCATTTTTAGACTTATTTTCATCACTTTGTGCAGTAGAAACTCAGATATTAACCACGGAAACTAGTTGAAGACTTTTTAGATCAAATATTGATACTAAAAGAATATGGAAACAGGATTTGACTTTTCCAAACAATCAGAAGCATTTTGATTTTCTATTATTAGTAAGTAAGTAAGTAAGTAAGTAAGTAAGTAAGTAAGTAAGCTTTATTTATACAGCGCCTTTCACAGACCAAGGCCACAAAGCGCTTCACAGTTAAAACAAACAAAAAACAATTTAAAATGTGCGTACAAAAAGACACATATAATGGCCAAGACAACTCAGTGACAGGTTTGAAACATCCGCAAGAAAATTATGTAAATGCTTGCCCAAATAAATAAGTTTTTAACTGACCTTTGAATGAATCGACCGCATCAGTCGCAGAGAGAGCGGAAGATTGTTGCAGAGCTTAGGCGCAACTGCCTGGAAGGACCGGTCTCCCCTGGTCCGAAAGCGCGTGCGTGGGACCATCAACAGGTTGATTGTCTGACCCTGATTGCTGTTTAGTGTTTTGACTGATACGTTTAGCCAAATCTGAGTAATTTTAAACTTATTTTTCACCCGTTTTTGCTGTGTTCCATTATAATCATGATCATTATTACTATCAGGATTAACGTGGTGCTTGTGTGTTCCAGAGCTGTATCCTGGGCCTGGTCTGTGCCCTCCCGGTGCACCCGGAGGTCTGTGATCGTGGCTGTCATCCAACGACAACACAGCAGCGCCACCTGCAGTTCAGTCACGTCCTGGAGTTGCAGAACAAGTCCATCGCCCCATGGACTCTCAAGTGAGTGACCAGTTCACCCCCAGTATCTGCCCCCACTCAGACACAGAGCATAGAAGCTAATAAAATAAAATAAAATAATTTCTTGAATTGAGAGGTTTTTATCTTAATTTGAGTTTGAGTACATTCTGACTTTCATACGTCCCTTATGGACCAATGGCTCTATGTTGGTTTGTTTGATTCTCTGATTTGTCTTCACGAAATCAACAGTTTTGTAAAGTCCTGCAAGATAACTACTGTTTTGATTTAGGGCTATACACAAACAAATTAAATTGATTGAGTCTATAATTTAACATAAGCCTAGTTTCAACCAGCCCGATTTGGCCTTACTCTACTTTAATCTACCCCCGCCATGTTTAACTGGTACCACATGCTTTTATACTCTGGTTTTCTGGTACTGAAGTGTTCTAACTGACAGTGATTGGCCAGAGTACTGCTGAAAGCCATGGCTACCCAGGAATGTCCGAAGTCATACTGGGTTTGATGTGTGTTTGTGGCTAGGATAACGCTACAAGATACTAAAGCATAAAAGAAACACAAACGAGTAGAGTAGAGCAGAGTAGAGTAGAGTAGAGTAGAGCCGAGTAGGGCTGGTGGAAACAGGGCTATTGCTAGTGACTATGATAACTGTCTGTGTTTGAAGTGAATAGAAATGACAACGTAAAAAGTGTTTAAAAAAATACAGTTTTAACGGCCACGGAACTGCGGAATTGCTCAAATTGGGCAAAATGTATCTACGAATTTGCCAAAGATTTGCCAACGGGAAAAAGCCATTGAGTCTTATTTCAAAAACAGTTGCTTTATTTTCTCATTCCAAGGGTGACATTTCTTGAAAGACAGTCAAAATGAACTCAAATTTAAGTTAAAACCAGTTGATGCAAGCAATTATTAAATTTTCATTATTATTATCATTATTTTCAGTCTGTGTATTTTTTCTATTTTTCTGCAGGCCAAGTCACTTCGACAAACACATCCCGGAGGCGTACTGTCACGAGTGTCCGGATCCCTGTCTGAAGTCTGAGGCCATCCAGGTCCAAGTGTACTTTACCCAGCCTAAGAGGAACCTCACCACCGGCTCCGTCACCTACTGCCTATGCACCTACAAGCTAGCTGTGGGCTGCACCTGTGTCCGCAGGAGCGCCGCGGAAATGTCATCCAGAAGTTGTACCTTCAGGTCTCAAGAGTCGAGTTAGCCCGATGAGGAAGAGTCTGGGGGAAGCTGTATAGATTTACAATGATCCTCTACCCAACCTATGTAATCGTATCCATCTGTGTCAATGCTTTCCGGATCTATGACTCTCTGCTCTGTATCTGCGCTGAGTCGATCATCGCCCCTGACTCACCTGAGAACGGGCTCCTGTTTTGGGTCCACAGAAAACAGAGAAATTGAGGCTTGCGTTCTGGAGCCCGCCTGTCCTCAATCATTCCTGGCCACAGAGAAAGCTTGTAGTGTCTGTGTAAGATAAGATGGACTTTATCGATCTCACACTGTAGAAATGTACATGTCACATTTGACACAGATAGAATCACTCAGATTGTGCAAAAGACAGAAGTGTGCAACATGTTAAAGGTTGAAAATATAGTCTGTGCAGGAAATAATTTGCACAACAAAAAAAGTGGCAAAAAGAAAGATTGGCAATCGTGGCAAGTAGGATGTCTGTCTTCTGAGATGGGTCGTCTTGCCTCCTCAACAGCCCTCATTATTTGTGGGTTGTCGCAAGGGTCTATGTTAGGTCAAAATTTTTTTCCCCCTTGGACACATTATTGCCCAAAATAAAAAGTCCTTCCACTGCTACTGCTACTGTACTGATATTACTGGACGTTTAATCCCCCTCCCGTGCGGTGACTTAGCCTCACAATAACTAAACACACCGCATTAAGCTAACTGTTCAGCGTTGCTACTTTTCAGACCTGACAATATAATTTTTTCCAATAATGAAAGTCGCGTTTCAATAAGAATTTGTGGAGCCTAGTTTGACACGACTAACCTCAGTAACTTCAAACTAGTTTTCAAACCCCCTTCTTGTCCAAAACCTGAATCCTAAAGGCATCCTGAAACAAATCTGGACCAAACCAATGATGCTGTGGACTGGGTTGAACAATGTTTACTTTTATGTGTTACTTATTGCATTCAGGGTTCCATGTTTATGGTTATATAAATGCTATGGATGTGTTTTTTGTTTACGTAGGGCCGTAAACGTTGTTGATGGCCCTAAGGGGCCACACAATGTCTCGAGCCAAACATTGGAAACTTATGATGTTAATGTCTCATCAAAAAACAACTAGGGAACGAGGGAAATGGCACATGTTTCTCTACTTCCTATTTCTCAATCTCGTAGTCTTGACATTTGCAGCAGTAGATAAGCACCTGGAGTGATAGACGAGGCCCTTAGTGCAAACTTATAGTGCGCTGGTCCACTGAACTTTTTTATGTTCCTTTTTGTTTCTTTTTTATTAGATGATTTTTTATTTTGGAAATGTTGAGTTGCATTCAACAGAGCTACTGGGGCGACAGTAGCTCAGTTGGTAGAGCATTGGCATTTGGGCCTGAAGGTCGTGGGTTCAAGCCCACCGTAAGACCTACTTCACGACTCCCACTGGTGACTGCTGTCGTTCTGTCCTTAAGCAAGACACTTAACCCCACTTTGCCTGAAGCTCCCACTGAAAGATCTCAGCTCCTGTGGACTCACCACCTGCAGGAGGATCAGTGAGGGGCTGGTGCTCTGTGGACTGGGTGCAGCTCTGGCCACCCCCCCGACCCAGAAATGGATTAAGGGGAAGACAATGGATGGATGGATGGATGAGTTGCATTCATTCAAATTTAAAGGCAGCCATTTTTGCTCGCTTAATAACCACACTTCGAAGGTGCTGGTTCTGGACTGGTCTTGAACTGACTCTGGTTCAGAGTTTTCCTCCAGAGAAATCTGAGAACATTCTGACTGTCTTTAAACATTTGCCAACGGGACAAAGCCATTTGGTCAGTTAGTTTCTTTCTTCTTCATTAAAAGGAAAACATTTCTATTATCTTTTTAAAACAGGATCATTTGGCTTTGTCCCATTGGCAAATATTTTTGACTTATTTTTGCACAAGAAACACACAGATTAGCAGTTAGCATTAGCTTTTCAACAAACTGTTTTTCTTGTAATTCACCCTAAAGATTGTGAAAAATTATCAAAATACTTACTTTTTTTGGAGGAATTTCTCCACATTCCATTGATTAAAATGTATAAAAGTAATGTGATGACTCCAACCATTTCAACCATTGTTTATCCACACAGGATGACACTCGTCAGAAAAGTATTTGTTTACACATGAATTTCTTTTTGTATTTGTGCTAAATTATGTACTTTTTTAAATTATGTAATTTAGTTCTTTTTGAGGTTAACTTTTATGGTGGTGCCTTTAAATAGGGATTGTCACATGTTGTGAATCGTTTTTGAAAAGCTGTTAAATAAAAACTTTTGCACTTTAAATGAATGTGTTTGTTGTTTTTGACCTACTTTCTATGCATCTCATTCTAGCTTCACTTAAAGCTGGGATACCTAACTACACATGTAATTGTATCTTGCTATCTCTCGTTTTCACGTAAGATAAGTAAAGATAAGATGTACTTTATTAATCTCACAAAGGAGAAATTTACATGTCAAGTTTGGCATGGATAGAAACACTAAAAATTGTGGAAAAAGTAAGAATGTGCAAACAGGACATATTATGAACAAAAAGTGGCAATAAGAAGAAGTGTCAATAGTAGTGCAGGTTTTTTCAGTCTTAATGCAGTGACTTAAAGTGACTTATTGTACAGTCTGACAGCGGTGAGGATAAAGGCCCTGCGGTAGCGCTCCTTACACTGAGGGAGCCTCAGTCTTCCACTGAAGGAGCTCCTCAGCTCCTCTACAGTCCTGTGCAGTGGGAGGTATTGTCCATGATGGAGGTGACTTTGACTAGCACCCTCCTGTCCCTCACCTCCTCCACAGAGTCCAGGGGACAGCCCAGAGTGGAGCTGGCCCTCCTGACCAGTTCAGTCTGCTCCTGTCCCGCTCTGTGCTGCCTGGGGCCCAGCACACGGCAGCGTTGAGGCTACCACAGAGTCATGAAAGGTCCTGAGCAGAGGCCTGCTCCCTCTGAAGGACCTCAGCCTCCTCAGAAGGAAGAGGCGACTTTGGCCCTTCTTGTACAGAGCGTTAGTGTTATGGGACCAGTCCAGTTTATTGTTAATGTGAACACCCAGGTCAAATGTTCACTTTACTTATGTTGTGGGACTGTGTTTTTTAAATAAAACCTGTTTTTCTATATATTGTCCTTGTCTTGTAAATTATGTCACTGAAGAAATGTTGCTTAACAATTCTCTATTCCAATGTTGATGTTACAACAATGGCTTGGTCCTGAAGTGTTGGTGCTTTGTCTGTAGACTGTTTATCAATGGTTAAAACAAATATTGGGTTATTGTTGTTCATTATGGAAACACCCTTGGTCTTAAGCTTTAACATTTTGTACATTGTAAACAAATATCAAGCGGTTTCACAATCAACAAATTGGAAATGCGTGTCTTCACAGAATAGTGTCAATTAAAGTATCTGGGCTTTAAAAGGTTACAACTCAAAAACTAAATTTACTATCATACATTAGAAAAAATATTTCAAAAAGATTGACAAATACATTTTTAGTGAAATGCAACATCAGCATTTGATTGGATAGGGCGACTGACTCCAGTTACATAAATAATAAGGATTGAGAATCCTTGTTGCAAATCCATTACACAGAGTGTCGAGATGGCCGCGACAGCCTGAACGCCTCGCTAAGACCTCTGGCTACTTCACTATCTTGAGCTGTTGAACATTGTTTAAGGCCGAGCTTTGTACTGCTAGTGACAGACCAAAATTATTGCTTTGCAATTTCATTACTTCATTCACTTAAGTCCTGCACTGAAGTTGGGCGCAGAATTGTTTTCTGTGCGCCATGGCAGATATCTCTCTTCAATCTATTTGGGACGCAATAAATCAACTGAAAGATCAAGTCACTGGTGAAGTAAATGCTCATCTTGACATGAAAATGGGTATTGTGCAAGCAGGCTTAATGGATATACAAAAGACATTGGGTTCAATCACAGGACAAATCACGGAATTGCAAGAGCGGGTGAGCGTAAATGAGGACAACGTTGGGGACCTGGGGGCGCGAGTGAGCGCTTTGGAGAAAGACAACGCTTACCTGAAGGAGAAGGTGGATGATCTGGAGAACAGAAGCAGAAGATCGAACCTTCGTTTCATTAATGTTCCGAAAAGGAGTGAGGGGAGAGACATGATCGCTTTTATGAATGTACTGATTCCCACGCTCCTAGGAAAGGAACACTTCCCCGTGCCACCTGTGGTGGAGAGGGCGCACCGTTCCCCAACATTCACAAACTCATCCCAGCCACAAACACGTCCCCGACCGATTCTTGTTAAGCTCTTAAACTTCCAGGATAAAGTCAAAATCATGCGGCTGGCCAGAGAAAAGGGGAATCTCCAGTTCAATGCAGGAAAAGTGCTCATATATCCGGATTTCAGTCCCGGAATTGTCCAGAAGCGGCGTGAATTCGATGAGATCAAAAAGAAGCTCCGTGCCGAAAACTTGAAATACTCCTTGCTTTATCCCAGCACGCTAAGGGTTTTGGTGGAAGGGAAACCAAAGATGTTTCGCTGTTCCAAAGACGCAGAGGAATTCTTCCGTGGTGCCTCCGCTGGACCAGCGACGTAAGTAGACCACCTACGGCGTCTAAACTTTACCTGCGCCTGGATCTTGACTTTTGTTCAACTGGTGACACTATTGTATGAACTGTTATAGATATCCAGGCAGCGGTAACACCGGTGTTTTTTCTTACTTTTTCTTTTCCTGGCGTAAATCGCCTGCTGTGAAGTCTAGTCCAAATGTCGTGAAATGTAGTTCAAAGGGTGACGTGAGAAGTCACAGCGCACCGGTGAGGTCAGTTTATTTTTTGCAAGAATGGACAAGGATATTATTATTTTTATTTATTTTTCTTCTCAAACAGCAGTTATTATAAAGAAATAAAGGCTAATGAAAGTAGCTATGTCTATAGGCATCTATTGTTTTTTGTTGTTGTAATTGCCATGATTTTTGGCGTGTGTGTGTGTGTGTGCGTGTGTGCGCTTGTGTTTTGGCATGTCTTGCCTGTGGCCCTCACTCACTGACCAGTACTCTCCTGTCACGGTTCTTCCATGCCTCTGAGATAATGCTATGTTCAATGACAGCGATAGTTCCTCTTCGTCCTCCACAGACAGCGTTACAATGTTTAATGTTAGATAGATAGATAGATAGATAACTTTATTTGCGGACTCGAGGTCCAAAGACACAAGACAAGAAAACAAATAGATAAAATAAAATACACAACAGACAATAAAAACCTCTAATCTTTCAAGAGGCAGGCATACCAGTGTTTCCAAAGCAGCGATGTGTATCGCACCTCGCTGCACACAACACTGGACAATAAAATAATCACCGAATTTTTTGAATCATTCAGCCGACATATAAACTTAAACATCAGATTTCTCAGGACAGCTTGCAAAGTGTTTACTCTATTTGACACAAAGAGATCACTGGCTCTAGTCCATCGGGGCTTTTTTAATAAAATTCTCAACGCATCGTTGTAAGCAACTGTAAGTTTATGAAGGCTGGACTTTTTGTAATTAACCCACAGATGTGCTGTGTACAGAGGTGAGCAGTAAGCTCGAAACAGAGCTACTTTCACCTGAACAGAACAGGAGGAGAATTTCCGAGCCAGAGTGTTCGCTTGCGCATATAGCATCCTGCACTGACGGTACATGTCCTCGTCATCGGTCAAACGGTCAGTTATGATGTGACCAAGGTACTTTACAACATCACACACCGTTAATATGTTCCCTGAGAGCCTAAAGTCCGGAAACCTCAGTGATCTGTCATCTTTAGTCCGGCAGATCATGATTACACTCTTACTAGAGTTGTATTTCACATCCTGAAGTTCCCCAAACTCAGAGCAAACATTTAACAACTGCTGGAGACCGGCTGAGCTCGGGCTAAACACCACCAAGTCGTCCGCATACATTAAGTGATTAATTAAAGCACCACCAACCATGCAGCCAGTTTTGCACATATTCAGCTGTCTGGACAGGTCCAACATATAGAAATTAAAGAGCAAAGGGGACAGCAGACTTCCCTGTCTCACACCATTGCATGTCTGAAATGGTTCCGAAACACATTTGTCCCATTTGACCTGCATAGTCTGATGAGCATACCAATATGAAAGACATCGAATAAGATATTTTGGCACCGCTGTTTGACTCAATTTCTTAAATAATTTTCTGTGATTCACACGATCAAAGGCCTTAGAGGCATCTAAAAAACATGTAAAAACAGTGGAATTCTTTCTTCTGTAGTTACATAATACTTCTTTCAGTGAAAAAATACACATATCAGTTCCATGATTTGCTTTAAAACCAAATTGATTGTCTGTATCAGAGATAAATTTAACAAGTCTGTTCAAAAAAATATATTCTACCACTTTAGACAGAATATTGGCCAGGGCAATAGGTCTATAATTATCTGAGCTCCCCACTTTTCCTGCCTTGTCCTTTATTACAGGCACTAGGAGTACAGTCATCATGGGGTCAGGAATGAACCCATGCACAACAAACGCATTAAAACACAAGGCCAGAAGAGGAGCCAGCCTCACACTGGCATGCTTCAGGTGTTCAGCTGAAATCTGGTCTACTCCAGAAGATTTATTAACAGACAGACTGTTAACAGCTTGATAGACCTCTTGGGTGGTGATGGTTTCAACATAATCAACGTTTTCAACACTAAAAATTTCACTTGGCACACAGTTGAAAAGGTTATAAAAGTGCTGTCGCCAGACATCAGCTATCATATAAGCCCCATTTACTCCATCTACTGTGTGTGGTAGAGGGGGTTTACAGTTGTTAACCAGTTTAACCTCTTTCCAAAAAGTTTTAGGGTCACTACCCAAGAGTTTTTTAGCTATGGACTCAGCTCTCATAGTTTTCTCATTTTTACAGATGAATCTTATTGCATATTTATACTTTGCATTTGATAACTTTTTATGCTCAAATATTGGCCCTTGTCTTGGTTTACCAGCCAAAGCCCAGGAGCGAGTAGCATCACGGGCTTCAGTCTGAAACTGAGCCACGTAACTATTCCAACCAGGCCGAGGCTTACTTCTCCTTTTAGATTTGTGAAATGGCTTACTAGCTTTCATCAACACTTGGGTAATGTCAGAATACAAAGATGAGATATCAGACTTATGTTTTGAGTTTGTGCAATTATAATCTTTACACATAACCGCCTCTTTAGGCAATGTAATATTGGCCAAAAGTAGATCTGTGTGGGCACCATAGCAGATTAGGTCTCCTGTGGAGAGAGAACTCCAATCAAGGAATTCATTATTTACAGTAATGCACGGCTGCAGAGTGACAGGTATATGGTTGAATTCGATCGATATGGATAGAGGGATGTGATCTGAAGTGGACAATTCATATAGGATGTCCATGTCTCTCAAAGCTGCATGAGCATCAGCAGTAGTGATACAATGATCTAGCCATGAGGTGGTGTGCCAAGCTTCACTTATATATGAGTAGCTCTGGGCAGGTAATAGAGCTTTACTCGACAAAATCAAATTATTATCTGTACAAAAATGGGCTAAATGCCTAGCAAAGGAAGAATTATTGTCTGATATATTTGCATTCATATCACCAATCACATAGACACAGCTAAACTTATCATTTTGTATGAAAGAGCTGATCAAACCAAGTTTGCTCAAATACTCCTCTTCATTTTGACTGCATTCATATGGAAAATACACATTTAAAATCAGAAATTCTTTGTTATGTTGAGACAGACGTATAGCGATACACCAGTCTACATCGAGTCTAATGACGCTAACCAGTGAGTCCAGTTTTTTATTCCACAAAATAGCTACGCCTCCTGGAATTCTGCCCCTCTTTACTCCTAAACTAAGGTCAGTAGTTGATTCCCCAGCACCGAGGTAACTGTCATGTATGGAGTTCAGTCCTTTAAGATCTTGCTTAGCAAGAAACGTTTCTTGTAGGCAGAGAATATCACACTGTCCTAAAAGTTCATCCACAACAACGCGGCGCACTTTGTCGTCCACACCTTGGCCCACACGCAGGCCACGACAGTTATATGATGTGACCTTAATATCCATAGCTATTGTTCATTCAAGCTCCCTTGCGCAAACGGCATAGCTCCGGCGGCCGTTGTAGCAGCGTTAGCTCCAATGATAGCTTTACGCGGCTCGTAATACCGTCTTACAAAGGTTCCCTCTGGCCATAATTCAGGATTATACATAACTTCTACCTCACTGCATTCGGCCGATACTTTGAACGAGGCGTATCTGGTGTTTGCGGTATTAATCTTTGTACATGCCACATCATTCCCGAGTTTCTCCATGAGATATGCGCGTAAAGTTTCAGGTTCTATGTCGGGTGAGAACTTAGAAGCGAAGACACTCACCAATTTGGTTTTGATCATTTTGATGCTCTCAGACTTTCCAGTGCCCACAACGGTTCCGCCCCCTTTCCTATTACCAGGAGTCGGGCGTTCAACCCTGGGAGCCGCTGGTTTGGTCAACGCCGCCTGCAGCTCCCTGCGGGGACGTCTTTTCACAACCTGGTTCCATTTCGGTGATCCAGGCTGCATTGCCTCCCCTGAGCGTATCGTTGACTTATCCGAGGCCGAAAGCAACGTTTCCTCGGTCCCGTTGTGGCTGTGCCCTGTCCCAGTGACCTCTCCTGCTAGGCTAACGCCGATAGCCTCCAGTGCACCATGGTTCGAGCACGCCTCCAGGGCGCACACTCGATTGCTCACATCCACCGTGACAGCCCGCAGGCCGTCGCTGACTTCAGCCTGAATATGCATTGCTTCCTTCATGGCAAAGATTTCAGCATGAAGGTTCTCCATTTTGCGGAGCAGGCCACACACATCCATATTTGTAAAAGACACCGGGGGCAATTCATCCAGGTAGTGGGACACAAATCTTGGGATATTGTCCCCACATTCATTAAGCACTTTGAGACACGCCTTAATGTTGTTGGCATCTTTATTCGCTCCTTTATGTGCGATATTGCGTTGTGTAGTAGAGGCGCAGATTTCAAACAGAGTTTTCTTAGACGCCTCAATCCAGTCTGAATCAAAAGTATTTGCAGCCAACAAAACAATCTCATCTTGGCTCAGTGTCTTTTGTTTTACAAAACAAAAAGAGGAAGTGTAGAAATTCATCCTCTACTATAATCTTGCCATCCGTAGTTTCATATATCTCTGGTTTCAATCGAACTTTAGAACTGATCGAATCGAACTGCCAGAATCTAGAATTTGAATCTTTCCAATTTACTGACTATAAATCTCAATCAGGACTGAAGGAAATCGATCCTGACAATAATATTTACAATCGTTATAACAAAAATTGCTCATATTATACTGACACATTATTTAACAAAAACATTATTATGAAGGATAAACTGTCCATTATTCATTTTAACAGCAGAAGTTTATACACAAATTTCAATAGTATTAAAGATTATTTGAATAAACTAAATGCCTTTCAGTATCATAGCAATATCAGAGACATGGTTAAATGCGGACAAGGGTACAGATTTTAACTTGAATGGTTATGAAATGTACTGTATAAACAGAGATTACAAGAAAGGAGGAGGAGTAGCATTATACATAAATAAAAATATAGAATGTAAAACAATAGAAAGCATGAGCTTGGCTGTTAAAGAAGTATTTGAATGTGTTACAGTTGAAATTGAAATGAAAAAAAGAAAAAACATTATTGTAAGTTGTGTCTATAGGACTCCAGGATCGGACATGAATACATTTAAGGAATGGATGGAAAAGATGTTTGCAACCAAAGTCAAAAAGGATGTTATGATATGCGGAGATTATAACATAGACTTACTAAATGCAAAACCATAAACATACAGAAGAATTCATTGACACAATGTTCAGTATGAACCTGTTTCCGTTGATCACTAGACCAACAAGAATAACAACACACAGTGCTACCCTGATCGACAACATCTTTTCCAACGTTCTAGACGACAAATTAATGAGTGGCTTATTATTGTGATTACATGTGTTGTTTTGTGTTTTTATGTGATGTGTGTTATGTGTTATGTGTCTTATCCTGGACCCTGAGTCTGTAATAAAGTTTGATATGATATTGAGCGACACTAGTGACCATCTCCCCATCTTTATGGTGTGTAACTTAAACCTCAACATGATACAGCAAAGAAATGAATTTATATTTGGCCGGCTAATAACCGAGCAGTCAATTATAAACTTTAGAAATGATTTGTCTGCTCAAAGTTGGGAAAAGGTATTTGAACAGTCTGATCTAGACACAGCTTACAATGCCTTTCTAGAAATAATCACTGCCTTGTATGACAATAATTGTCCAGTAAAAAAGTACAAACAAAAACAGGAAACCGGAAAACCATGGATAACGAAGGGACTATTGAATGCCTGCAAAAAGAAAAATCATTTGTATGAAGTATTTATTGTGAACAGAACTGTTGAGGCAGAAGTAAGATACAAAAGATATAAAAATAAACTAACCAGCATCATGAGGAGAAGTGAAAAAGATTATTACACAAAACAACTTGAGAGTAATAGAAACAATACTCGAGGAATGTGGAAAGTCCTAAATAGTCTCATTAGGAGCAGCCCAGATAGTAGCTATTATCCTGAATATTTTGTGGACAATAACACGGTCATTACGGATAAAAGGGAAATTGTGGATAAACTTAATACATTTTTTGTAGAGGTTGGTCCCACTTTGGCCCAAAAAATTCCGACTTGCAGCGAGCCCCTGGACATTTCAACTGAAAAGAACCCAGATTCAATGTTTCTCACTCCTGTCAATGAAATGGAGGTCCTGGATACAATCACAAAATGCAGTGATAAAACATCTATGGATGTGCATGACATAAACATGAGAACAGTTCGGAGTGTGGCAAATGAAATTTTACAACCATTTACCTTCATTTGTAACCTGTCATTTCAATGTGGACAATTCCCAACCAAAATGAAAGTAGCTAAAGTCATCCCACTATTCAAAGCTGGGGATAAACATTGTTTTACCAACTACAGGCCTGTCTCCCTGTTGCCACAGTTCTCCAAGATCTTGGAAAAATTATTTAATTCAAGACTGCAACATTTTATTGATAAACATAATTTGTTATCCGATTCTCAATATGGTTTTAGACGTAACAGTTCAACTTCACTTGCTCTTATTGATCTTATAGAAGGAA
This sequence comes from Knipowitschia caucasica, assembly GCA_964034765.1. NCBI lineage: Eukaryota > Metazoa > Chordata > Actinopteri > Gobiiformes > Gobiidae > Knipowitschia > Knipowitschia caucasica. The sequence continues at coordinate 15,681,295 of OZ035827.1, read as the reverse complement.
TAACCAACCGCATTGAAAAAAAGGAATTCGTCATTGGAATTTTTATTGATTTACAGAAGGCATTTGATACTATTGATCATGACATCTTGTTGCAGAAACTTGAGAACGGTGGCATCAGGGGGATAGCGCTAACATGGTTGCAGAGTTATTTGAAGCATAGACAGCAATTTGTACAACTTGACCAAAGTAAATCCAGTTATCGGTACATCACATGTGGGGTTCCACAAGGGTCGATTTTGGGGCCCACACTCTTTCTACTGTACATTAATGAATTCTGTAAATTATCCAAATGCATGAAGTGTGTACTCTTCGCAGATGATACAAATGCAGCTCGCGAAAATTCAATTTGGTAGACGTCAGCCAAAAGCTACCCCCTCCAGGCCGGTTCGCTTCCCCAGCCTATCGCTCAGCAAACGCCCCCTTCCAATCATCCGTGCCGGACAGGCAGCCGCTTAAAAGCGGAGCAACTCCCACTCTCGGCCTTCTCGAAGCCTCGCAAAGAATCGTCTGGAGGAATCGTTTTCGTCTACTCACGCTACTCAGCGCGACCCTGGCGTCCTCCGTCTGGCTGCTTGTGGTCTGCTCCTCCTCCGCGTCCCTGCACTGGTCTGCTCCTCTTCCGTGTCCCTGCACTGGTCTGCTCCTCTTCCGCGTCCCTGCACTGCTGTGGTTCGCATATCCCCACTGCTCTCCTCCTCTGCGGGCTCTTTCTGCGGGCTGCTCCGCGAGGCCCTCCGCGGGTTTCTGTGCGGCTCGTTCCTCGTGGTCTGCTGCCGCACGCAGAAGGTCTGGCGGTGCCGTGCGTGTCCCTGCCTCGATTGCCGGTGCCGCGTTGTCCCGTTGCTTTTCCCGAGTCTCCTGGCATGTGAGTACAGTGAGTGTGCTGACCGCGGACAGATTAATCCCGGAGTTCTGGGCTGCAGGCGATTGGTTTTTGCCCCGCGCACTTGACTGCAGGCGCCAGTTTTTTCGCCCCGTGCTTGGTCTGCAGGTTCCGTTTCACACGTGTCTGAGCTAACCGAGGGGCAATGCATATTAAATGGCATCAATCTCTATCGTCTGAGGGATATACGAGGAGCTATGTGCATTAATTCAGATCATGTTCTGCCACTTGCAGTAAAACCATGCATTAAATAGCTAGGTCGCTGGTATTAAATTAGGTAACTAACTGCAGTGTTGCATTTGAAAGTGCAGCAGGAAGAAAAAGGGCCGAACGTGAATCTGCAATGGGTGTGAAGTGGTGTTGGAGCTATGAACGCATGAATCAGTGATCGTTCATGCGTATCTGCCATAACCAAAGCAGAAGATGGCTCCAGGGGACGTCTGTTATTCGCATGGGAATGTTTCGGATTCGGGTTGATTTATTTCCTCAGGCTGTTAAACAACCGTGGGCATGGTTCTCTGACCGCCGCTGCTGCCGGTCCCCGCTGCCGTTCCTACTGATGCCGCTCCTGCTGCTGCCTGTTCCTGCTGCCGCTCCTGCTGCCGTCTGTCCCTGCTGCCTGCTCCTGCTGCTCCTACTACTACATGTGCCGCTGCCGTTCCGCAGGCTCCCAGGCTGCACCTGTCTCTGTGGCTCGGCTCTTTCAGACACGTATGTAACCCGGCTCATGGAGACAAGCGGCGCACACTGGCGCGACACGTCTGTCTGTTCGCATGAATCGCTTTGTGGTGCTGCTGCTCCCGCCGATGCTGCTTCTGCTGCTTCATACTGCTACCGCTACTGCTGCTACTGCTGCCGCTGCTGCTTCATACTGCTACTACTGCCGTGCTGCTGCTGCTTCATGTACTTCGTCATCTCTCTTCACTTCGCTTCTCTTACTGAAACACTAAACAGCTACAACATATTCTACTGCCGTGGCTTTGATACAGGGTTTTTGCCGTTATTATCTACGGATGCTGCAGCTGCTGCTGCCGCGGCTGATACAGGTCGTTGCCGTTATTATCTGAGGTACTGCCGCTGCCGCTGCTGCTACTGCTACTGCTACTGCTGCAACCCACTCTCTCAGAAGCTCATCCTGCTTCTAATGGATGCAGCCCGGCTGAGTATGCCGCGCTGCGCCGGACTCTCACCTATGCTCCCAGGGTCGCTTCGGCGGTCATGCTTCATCTCTCTACTTAATCTTCCGATTCTATCAGATGCAGCCGGCCGAGTAGCTGCGCTGAGCCGTCAATCGGACTCCTAATCAAAGGCATCCATACCTGTGTTCTTCACTCTTCTGATCGCAGGCTCCCAATCATGCTGCCCATCCTGCAGCGGCACTGAACTCCGGCTCATCTTCCAGGTACATGTCTGCCCTCCTCGCAGCATCTTCCTGCTCGCCTTCCATGGCTTCTCTGCATAAGCGTTTTACTACTGCACACTCAACCTTCGTGCGGTCCGAGACACGGCTTTTCCCGACCTTCCTACTGTCCTGATTACCTACTCTCCAACCCAAGATTCTAAGCGTAAGGGCGCCTGCAACATCAATGGCCCTCTCCGACATGTCTCTGCCCCTCCAGGTCTCCGCTTCTACACGGACGTGCCCCTTCCGTGGGTTTTGGGGGGTTTTTTCCAGGACCATCGGGTTGCCGGGCCGTGGCCGCTACTTTCCACCGGAGCATCTCCTCTGCCCTACACGAGATATTCCCAGTGGTCGTGGCCTGCGCGCTGCGGAATCACACGTGGCGGAGAAAGAGGATCTCTGTCATGTGTGATAACCTCGACGTAGCGGTGGCTTACACAAAGGTCGCTCTTTTTCACCCAACATAATGTCCCCTGACCATTTCAACCTTCATCTCAAACAAAGTAAGTGAACCAACAAGATTCTGGTGGCGGCACGCACTTCTCTCAAACACTCTCCGCTGCCGCAGCGTCTGACGGAACGTGATGCGAGCGCTCACGTTCCCAGCGCGCAAAGATAACCCTGCCGCAGCGTCTGGTTGATCGTGATGCGAGCGCTCACGTCCCAGCGCTCAAAGATAACCGCATATAACGGTCACAGCACATAGTGATAGTGGTCATAGCGTTAGTGATAGCGGTCATAGCGTCAGTGATAGCGGTCATAGCGTCAGTGATAGCAGTCATAGCGTCAGTGGTAGCGGTCATAGCGTTAGTGTTAGCGGTCATAGCGTTAGTGTTAGCGGTCACAGCATAGCAAAAAATGGTTAGCGCATAAACGGTTCACAGCATAGAGATAGCGGTCACAGCATAGCGATAGCGGTCACAGCATAGCGATAGCGGTCACAGCATAGCGATAGCGGTCACAGCATAGCGATAGCGGTCACAGCATAGCGATAGCGGTCACAGCATAGAGCAGCCACGACGTCTGTCCCCTGCAAACCAGGCTGCAAAACTCCATCAACTCACACAGCCTTTTTGGGGATTGTACGCGCTCCATCGCAGGAGCCTCTCCGATCTGAAGGCCGCACCGGGGCCTAGGGCGCCCAACCACCTCAATAAATACTCAAAACCATTTCGTTTCTCGTCTCTCCAAATTGAAATGCAGCTCGCGAAAATTCAATTTGGTAGACGTCAGCCAAAAGCTACCCCCTCCAGGCCGGTTCGCTTCCCCAGCCAATCGCTCAGCAAACGCCCCCTTCCAATCATCCGTGCCGGCCAGGCAGCCGCTTAAAAGCGGAGCAACTCCCACTCTCGGCCTTCTCGAAGCCTCGCAACCACCGCCTCCCCTCCTCCTCCTCTTCACCCTGCCTCCAATCTGCCTCCAATCTGCCTCCAATCTGCCAAAATGCCGCCACCAGTGCCTAGGTCCCGGGGGATTGTACGCGCTCCATCGCAGGAGCCTCTCCGATCTGAAGGCCGCACCGGGGCCTAGGGCGCCAAACCACCTCAATAAATACTCAAAACCATTTCGTTTCTCGTCTCTCCAAATTGAAATATCATTTTGTCTGGGGAGAATTTGGAGCAACTCTTGGACGAAGTAACTACTGAATTAAAAACAATTAAAAACTGGTTCCATTCAAATAAACTATCATTAAATCTAAAAAAAACTAAAGTAATGTTATTTGGAAAGAGAAAATTGGATAAAATTGTTAACATATTTATTGATGATGTTCAAATTGAAAGGGTCCAGCAAAATTTGTTCCTGGGGGTGATGCTGGACGAAAATATTTCCTGGAAACCCCATATTAGTTATTTACGTTCAAAAGTTGCCAAGTGTGTTGGTGTCATCAAGAAATGTAGTTGTGTACTAAATGTAAAAGCACTGCAAATATTGTATCACTCACTTGTAATGTCACATTTGAATTATTGTATTGAAGTTTGGGGAAATTGTTATAAAACAAACCTATTGCCTTTGATTACACTCCAGAAAAGAGCACTTAGGATCGTTCACAAAGTCCCTTACAATGAGCACACAAACCAGCTTTTTATTAATAACAGTGATTTAAAATTAGAGGACTTGGTCAATTATAAAACTGCACAAGTTATGTTCAAGGTATCAAAACACTCTCTTCCAGCAAACATCCAAAATCTTTTTCGTGATAGAGACACTCAGCTCCAAGTGAATTTGAGAAGAGTCCATAGATTATACCAACCACGAGTCAGAACAACACTCAAGTCTATGTGTATTTCTGTAAGAGGAGTGAGTTTGTGGAATGGACTCACTGAGGACATAAAAAACTGTTTAAATTTGACCCAGTTCAAACGACATTTTAAAAGCCTTGTGATGGAAAAGTACCTGGGTGAGAGAACATGATACCTTTATGTTATTGTAATTGTGATAGTAGGAGAGGGGTGTGGGGTTGGTGAGTATTGGGCCTGTGTGTTTGTTGTGTTGTGTTGAATATTGAATGTCTTGTGTTGTAATTATTTGTGTAAATGATTTGTCTGCAAGTGGAGTGTGTGGGGGGGTGGTTTTGAATAAGTGTAAGCTTCCATCATCCCCCTTTCAAACCAAGCAGACCTTGTATTTTGTTTTTCCTGTTTGTATACACCTGCAGGTTTGAAATAAATGAAATGAAATGGTTCACAGTGACAAAGCTGCAGATGAACTCCCACAGAATAACATTAACACAACATCAGGAAATCACTTAATTAAAAAAGTAATCATTTCTGAGAAATAATAAGTTTTTCAAAATCAGTGTTCAAGCTTCATAAATAAAAACATTGATAACAGAAAAATAATTGGTCATCAAATGGTGCAAAATTCAAAATGGGGAACATTTCAACAAGGAAATAATGTATAAAAAGCACTGAACAAATGTCTCTAATTACACTTACACAAAAAATAGTCATGCTCCAAGAGATGTCCGTGTGCAACAACATGAGCAGACACTTGAGCAGAAAGTCGCTCCCTCCTGATTCCACTTACATAGGTTTGTCCTGCATCTCCTGGAGGCAGCAGTGGTGGTGGCTGGTCATCATCGGGATCCGGTCTCAATAAATAGACAAACATTGTGAACAAAAGCACAGGCAGTGACAACCTGAGTGCAAATGGTTACCTTCACCTCCAATGCCTTGAAGATTGTGGTTCTCTAGCGTCATCATCATGCCGAATGCCTTTTCAACGATTGACCAGGCACGTGAATGAGAATGGTTGAACCCGTCCTTAACCCGGGTGTGAATGGGCATCTTGTGTGGGGTGATAATGGTAATGGGATGTTGAACGCAGGGATAGCCATTATCGCCCAAAATAAAATAGCCTTGTGGAGGGTTCTCTGCTCTAACGTAGATTGGGCTATTCCTCAATTCACGGGTGATGTGGCCTTTCGGCTTGTCTCCCTCTTTACCACAACGGTCCATTACAACATCTGCATCACTGCACACGCTGCACCGATCCGCCTGTCAATCTCACGCTCCATCCTTCCCTCACTCGTGAACAAGACCCCGAGATACTTGAACTCCTCCACTTGAGGAAGGACCACTCCACCCACTTGGAAAAAAGTGCCTTGCCCTCTAGCTTTTTCCCCTTCACACTCGGCTGCAAACCGTCTCAGTGCATATTGCAGGTCCTGGTTTGTTGGACCGGACGGCCCTCAGTAGACGGCCTCAGACCACGTACTCCCGGATAACCCCCAAAACGACACCCCGGGGAACACGGTCTAACGTCTGTTCCAAATCCACAAAGCATGTGGAAAGGTTGGGCAAAATCCCATGAACCCTCGAGTACCTGATGGAGAGCATAGAAAAGGTCCAGTGTTCCATGGCCAGGACAAAAACCACACTGCTTCTCCTGAAAACGAGATTCGACCATCGGTCAAAGGCTCTTCTCCTGCTCAGGCTCTTTCCCCCCCAGTGAGGTGATGTTCCACGTCCCAAGATCTAGATGTTCTATGTGCGGACTGGGTCGCCGAGGCTTCTGTCTTCCAACTGCTGTCCAGTCCTCTCTGTACTATGCCACCACGGATCCCTCCGTGGGGGGTGGGTCCACAGGAGGGCCTGCCCACATCATCCCTTCGGGCTGAGCCCAGCCAGCCCCGTGGATAAGGCCCGGCCACCAGACACTTGCTTGCGAGCCCCAACCCCAACCCTGGCTCGAGGGTGGGGCCCCGGTTGCGCCATGCCGGGTGTCACTGGTATTTTTGTTGTGCGATCCATGATGGGATTTGGACTGTGCTTTGTCTGACTCGTCACCCAGGACCTGTTTGCCATGGGGGGCCCTACCAGGCCATAAAGTCCCAGACAACTTAGCTCCCAGGATCGCCCGAGTACTCAAATTCCCCCACCACTTTAAGGTGGCAGTCCAGGGGGGGAGGTGCTTTTCCATTATGAAAAAATCAAGCTGAACCAGAGCCAGTCCAGGACCTTTAACTGCCAGAGAAAGAAAGCAGACCTCAAAAAAGTCTACATTTGAAGTTTGCATTCAGATTAATGAAGCAGTCAAAATGGCAGCTGTGGCAGTTACACAGTAGAACTTCAAAGGGTTGTTGAATTGTTGTCATAGGCTTATAATTTGACTTACAAATTGTTAATAACTAGTTCTACCACAGGTCATCTGGACAAAAGCACACTAAGATTAGACCGAAATTTTCTTTCTATTTTACATTGATAGACGTCCTTGAAAGAGACAGCAGAAGGTGGTCATGTTATCACAGCTCCAAATCATTGGGCCTCATTCACAAATAACTTCGTAAGAAACTACTCAACTTTCTTCTCAAGTTGTCCTTAAGTAGATTTCTAAGAAGTCCCCACGTGGGATTCATCAACGCACTCGTAAGCCGCTGAATTGTTCGCAGCTGTTCTCTCAGATTGATGAATCCCATTTCCTCTTAAGTACAGCGCGCGTGCCAGGTGCTTCATTAGCATAGGTACTTAGCATAGGTAACCGCCCACTAATGCCCATATAAGGGACTGCAGGGCCGTGTGCAGACGCCAGAGGAAACAGCAACAGGCCTAAAGCAGGCTTTTGCCAGACTGAGAATAAAGTTATAAAATGTTGACTTAAAAGTCGAAATATTATGATTATAAAGTCGAACTAGCAAAATTATGAGATTAATCTAAGAATATGATGAGATTAATCTCAAAATGTTATGAGCTTAATTTAAAAATATATTATGTATTATTTTAAAGATGAATCTCAAAATGTTTTGAGATTAATCTCAAAATATTTTGGACCCTGGGAGGAGATCCAGCGCGGACCAGCGCTGAGACCAATGCAGACCCGAGGAGAGACTGGAGTGACCAGCACACAGAAACCAGCGCGGACCTATAGGAGAGACCGCATAGACTGGAGTGACCTGACTGGAGAGACCGCATAGACTGGAGACACCTGACTGGAGAGACCGGTGCGCAGAGACCAGCGCGGACCGAAGAGAGACCGCATAGACCAGACTTGAGAGACCAGCGCGGACCCGTATGGATCCATGGGAGAGACCAGCGCAGACCCGTATAGATCCATGGGAGACACCAGCGCAGACCCGTATAGATCCATGGGAGAGACCAGTGCAGACCCGTATAGATCCATGGGAGAGACCAGCGCAGAGACTAGCGCGGACCCAGTAACCTCCTGCAGCAGCAGTATATATGCCGTTGTTCTGTGGCCCGTGGATAAAGAAATGCCCCCTATAAATAGGAAGGGGTCACTAATACACGGCAAGATTTCCAATGTATTTGATAAAGCGTTGGCACATTTCATTTCAAAATGAATTAAAAAGTAGGCCAGATCTGCAGTGAAAAAGGCGGTATATAAATAAAGATTACTAATAAAGATTACTACAAATAAATAAATACATACATCGATATGACGGACATATCACTGGAATGTTGTATTTTTATTCAACTTCACCAAAGAGGACAACCCCGGCGTGTGAACATGTCGGCACTGAATGCGTACGAGTGCTCCTGAGGACTCGTAGGATTTGTACTTGCCCAAGTGAAATTCTGGTTACGAGAAATATTCGTGAATGCCACTTTCTTCGTAAAAACCGCGTAAGTAGGATTTACGTACAAATCTGTTCCTAAGAACCGTTCGTGAATGAGGCCCATTGTCTTCTGGTCCCTCTTCCACTCACAATCCACTTTATTTAACAAAGGACACACCTCCAAAAACACCCAAAAGCAATCATTGGAAGGTACAAGAATGTCCAGTTTCAGAGTGAGACCTTTGGTATTAGCATGTCAACAATCACATATATGCACACACGGGGGGATTTCAAATGGACAGCCAGGGACCAAGCAAGGACAATGCCCCACATCCGTGAGTCAGCAATGAAACACCCATACACATATACAGGCCTATATAGTGTATGTTCACATTAAATGGATTGGAAACACCATGTTCTTAATATTCATGAATAAGATTATATAAAAACAAAATTTCCTTAACATAAATGTAAGAATTAGAATTCTTACATTTATGTTCAGAACTTTTTATTGCCATGTAACAGGAAGTCACAAACTAGTAAATAGCTTTGGCTCTCGGTGCAAACAAGTTAAAAACCTGATGGACTAGAACAGGGGTGCTCAATACGTCGATCGCGATCTACCAGTCGATTGCAAAGGTAGTATTGGTAGCTCGCATTAAATAAATGAAAAAATTACACATTCTAAACGAATATATACAAAAAACTCCGGGCAAAGTGGAGATTTTTGAAAACTCCGTTAATGCATTTGTGTGTAGACAGAGATAACCGGAGTTTTGCGTTCTCGCACGCCACAGTACCCCCCTAAATTCCTCTGATCACTGAAGCATGGATCATACTACCTTAAAAACTGTTCGCTGTGAGATGCTCGCAGCAGCGAACATCCTCGCTCCACATCAGAGAGCAGCAAAGTGATCGCGGGGACTCACGCTCGAAAACAACCAAACCAGGACTAAACCAGGGCTGAGGACGGGGTCAGTGCTTGTAAACATACGTCTTTACTCTGAGTGTCTTCTATGACTGTAAAAGTGCCGTTACCGGCGTCTGCATCAAAGCTCCGCCCACTTCTGTGTTTTTCCCCAACGCAGGACAGGACGTAAGAGACGCACATGTTTGGAATGTTAACGAATGTGATTGATAACGCAGATGTGTGGATGCAAATTATTTTATAAACTGAGGAGGGGAAATATTTGGATTTAAAAAAAACAGGCATGGCACATGGTCATGGCACCACAGTCAAATGACATCTGTGTTTTACTCAGTAATGTTTTACTGACACTTAGGTGACTGCACATGCGCAAACAACCGCGCTCAGGGCAGGAAAGCTAAACCACAATAAACTTGTCAGCGAGTTACCACCAATTTTCCGGACTATGCATCCCTGGCCGATTCAATTCAGTGCAAGTCATCAGAGTAAACTCGGGTAATGACAAAAAATGTACATAGGTAATTGTGTTGTGTTGTGCTATATTGGCTCATGCGGTTTTGCATGTACATAAACATATATTGTAGGTATACAGAATATTTTTTGAAACAAATATATGATTAGCATTTTTGTAGTAGGTAGATCATTTTGACTTGATCCTTTTATAAGTAGCTCGCATGCTGAAAAAGTGTGAGCACCCCTGGACTAGAACCTCCCATCATAAGAACAGTTGGAATAGTCCATGTGCAGGGTGAGAGGGGTCAGTAGTGATACGACCAGCCCAGCCTCGTGCCCGGGCAACGTACAGGTCCCGCAGCGATCGTGAGGCAGAGCGCACAATGGGCTGTAGTCTCTGCTTGTCCCTGACTGTGGCTCCAGCGAACCACACGGTGATGGAGGAGGTGAGGATGGACTCGATGATGGCCGTGTAGAACTGCACCAGCATCTGTGCAGGCAGCTTGGCTTTCCTGAGCTGCCGCAGGAAGTACATCCTCTGCTGGGCCTTCTTGATGAGGGAGCTGATGGTCGGCTCCCACTTGAGGTCCTGGGTGATGGTGGTGCCCAGGAAACGAAAGGACTCCACAGAGGTGATGGGGGAGTCCATAAGGGAGGGTGGAGGCGGGGGGACTGTCTTCACTGTCTTCTGGGCGTTCAGCTCCAGGTTGATACCACTGCACCAGGACACCAGCCGGTTCACCTCCCTGCTGTAGGCGGACTCATCGTTGTTGGAGTCCAATGAGGGTGAAGAGCTTCACAGAGTCGTGGCTGGAGGTGCAGTGGTTGGTGTACAGGGAGAAGAGCGGGGGAAAAAGAACACAGCTCTGTGGGGCTCCCGTATTTATAATCCTAGAGTCCGAGACATTCTTCCCCAGACGCACATGAGAGCTGGAGGACTCTCATGTGTCCCCCCCCCACCGTCCCTCCACTCTTACTGGGTGAGAATTAAAGTGTCATTTACTCTTTACTGCAAGAAACTGAGTGAGCCATTCTATTTCCGATGCACAATTGATTTAAATTCCCAAATGAAAGTATCTCATCTACACTTTGATCATAAGTAATCACTGTAGCATTCCCTTAAGCTTTATGGGTCTTTGATTTATGTAAAGGGTAGTGGTTTAATGAAACTAGTTGCACAAGGTCAAAGTTCACAAATATTTTAATATACTGAACATGAGAACAATCATTTACATCATAACAAAGCATTTCAGTCATGTAAACACGCAAATATTTCCCTTATTTCTGAAAAGTTTTTGGGATCCATGCAAGCAAAATCTTAGCAGAGCAGTGCACGGGCAGCATAGCAATAATGAAGACTTGCATTTGAAGCTAAATAAAATGAATAAAATAAAAGTTGTGCAATACACACTATCCTAGTAAGTCAGCAGGCGTTCCATGAGTTTAGTTGTTTCTGCAACTTTATCAATAATGTCATCACTGTCAAGCTCCATGAGAATCTCTTTCTCTGCTGACATAAGTAAAAATGCTTCAAGATGCTCTTGACTGAGAGAGGTCCTTAATCTGTTTTTCACAAACTTAAGAATGGAGAATGTCCTCTCACAGGCCACTTGTGTCACAGATAAGGTTAATAAGTACTTGTAGGCTAGACCAATGAGATGGTAGGCATCTGTTAACAGATTATAACGCCTGAGGATTGTATAGCAGCATATGGGGCAATTCTTACATGAAGAACACACTGTGTTCTCCATTTCAATATCCTCTTGGTCTAAATCAGTGTGCTCCCCATCCTGAGGAAGCTCAATAGCCCGTCTAACTCTGTGGCCCTCCAGAGGAGGCAACTTTAGTGTCTCCCAATGATTAGCTCGGTCATCAAATTTCAGTAGGCTTCTTCTCAGCTCCTCCAGTGCAGTTTCCTGCAGCCCTTTATCCCTTATTTCTGAAAAGTTTTTGGGATCCATGCAAGCAAAGTCTGAGCAGAGCAGTGCACTGGCAGCAAAGCGATGGTGAAGGCTTTCAGTGACTGTATCAAGGATGACATTATGGACCTTGATTTTGTACTCGGCCTCTGCATGGGACGGGGCTTCGTCCTGAGCTAGCTCACCTGGCATCACTTTTTTTTTTCGTACTCGTTTTTCTGGAAGGGCAGTTTCAACTTCAATGTCTTCCTCATCCTGAAGAACAGTATTTGCCCACTCCACAAATACACCTGCTGCTTTCTGGACGCCTGCAAAGTCCCTTGAACAATGTTGCAAGCTATTCTGAACTCCTGTGACTAGGCGCTGGGCAGTTAAAATGTCCATGCCACTGGTCTGGAGGTATTTTGAGAGAGGGGTTGTTTCCTGAAACACTCTGAGAAAGACCTGTGCCGTCAGGACAGTTTCATATCTCAGAAGACCCTCTAGATATCCTCTGGCTTTTACCCTTGCAATAGACTTCATTGTCTCATCTTTCTCGATCTTACTCAAAGTAATGACAAGGTCAGTGAAAAGTGCATCATCCGGTTTTCCAAATGTGCCAAAGACCTTTCTCAAGGCTTGGTCCTTGACCAGCCATCGAGTTTCTCCAATTGGAGCAAGCCGTCTATGTCTCCGGTCAACACTGACTTCTTCCCACTGAAGCATGCGTTTATAAGACTCGCGTATGAACACTGCTACATCATTGAGAACCGAGAACAGTGATGCACCTGTAGTAACTACACTAGTAGTGTCTGTTAGCACCAGATTCAACACATGAGCATAACACCATACATGGACCTGTCCTGGGGAAACTCCATTTAGCAGTGTTGTGAAGCCCTTGTACTTCCCTTGCATGTTAGCAGCTCCATCAGTTGAGTTGCCAACACAAGGCGCTAAGTCAAGCCTGACTGTCTCCAAGGTTTTTGTCACCAAGTCAACAAAATACTCTCCAGTTGATGCATCACAATCAACGACGGTAATCAGTCTCTCATGGACATGATCAGTGACATACCTCAAGACAACTGCACACTGATCTTTTGAAGTCAGTCAATCTTGGGTTGTATCCAACTGTATTGAAAACATCCCTGCATTTCTAACCTCGCTAGAGATAGTGCGCTGTATTAAGAGTCGAATGATGTCAATTACTTTATTGACAGTGTGCTTTGAGAGCAGAGTTATAAGAGACCCCCTTCCTCTCCCTCCACTATTGTGCAACGTTTTGCTCTTATTTATACAGTCGCTAATGTGCTCTTGCAAACAAACATCATATTTGCTGAGGAGTAAGACAATTTCCAAGAAATTGCCATGGTCACTAGCCAGGTCCTCCAAGCTATACGCAGCTTCATGTGTGTCCCCTCTGTAACTAAGGCCACGTTTTCCTAGGACCTTTATGATGTTAACCACTCTCTCCATTACTTGTCTTTTTTTTCTAACTTGCTCTCTGTGGACCGACATTTGTTTCTCTGCCAGTAAGTTTTGAATATCGGCTCTCCTTGCCCTCAGGAAATATGCCTCTGCACTGTCTCTATGGGATCTGCTTTTTCCATGCTCCTCAATACTTTGGTGGACATGCTTCCACGCCCTCATACCCCCTTTACCAAACGAAGAGTCACTGACAGAAGGCTTAGAAAACATGAGACATACGGAACAATACAGTGAATGAGATGATTCACAGTAGGTTAACCATTTTTGGTTTGTCCCATCCTTGCTGTGAAACACATTGTGTTGAGGAATGGGAATCTTGGGATTTTGTTGTGGGTGATAAGCAAAAAACAATCCAAAATCTTTTAGATTAGGGCGGGCAAAATAATCAAAATCTCTCTTTTGGTCATCATCATCCATCTCTTTGCCAACTTTTTCTTCAACGGTTGTTCTTGTACTAGGCCCTGGATTACAGTCAGTGTCTTCACTATCTGCTGGCAGAAAATAGAGACTTGGTACTATTTTGGCAGTACCCATGTTTAAGAGGTAAAGCTCAAAACATGCATAAAAAGTACTGTTGCCATGAGTTTCTCTTTTCCTGTTAAGTGTTATTTAAAAACATTCAAGATTAGATAAAATTGTTTACCAATAACAGGGTTTCCCCAGGTTTGACCACCCCAAATTTAAGACCTTTTTAAGATCACTTTACTGAAAATTAAGACCTACATCGAACCCATTATGCAGTCAAGTAAAAGTACAAAGTATTCAGAGTATTAGTTCCTTTTAACGGCCGATGTCACCGTCACTTCTCCAGACTAGGGCTGGAAATTGTGGGTTTTCCTTTACCAAAAGTTAAAACACCAACAATCTATTAATCATTAATAATTGATAAGATACAAAACAAGTGCTTTTCCATAATTTTTCTCATTTTAAGTTTTTATTTCCTTATTCAGCAAATGTCTCCGGCAGACAAAAAATACTCAGATGACTGTATAATTAAATTTAAGACCTTTGTTTAAAAAATGAAGACTTGGACAATGGAATTTAAGACTTTTTAAGGCCTTGACATGACATTTAAGACGTATTTAAGACTTTAAGACCCTGGGGAAACCCTGAATAATCTGGTTAATTATATTGGTATGCTGTACCTGTCAATAATGCTGAGCCAGAATCAGCCTGAACCTCTGTCTCCAAATCATCAACACCTGCTGGAACTGATACTGTAACAGACATGATGCATTTTAGAATATGGTCATTTGCAAGGACATTGTTGTGGTGTCTGAATTTCAATAAGAGATTCTGCCATTGCTGCACCTAATAGGGCAGATTAGCCCTATTGTTATTTAATGGATATTTAGTGGCTGACTGTGGATAATAGGCTATTCTGCAAACTTATTTTTTTTCATAAAGTCTGTTCCTCAAATCAAATCAAATTTTATTTATCAAGCACTTTCCTGCTTTACAATAAAAAAAATGCATGCTGTCAAATGCTGCTGTCAGACTACAATCTACTACAATCAGCTCTGTTCCCAGTTGTTCAGTCTTTACCACCACTTTCTGTCTGTTTTTATTTAGCCTGTGTGCACATGTAGGTCTGTGTATCCACCAGGGAAAAACATAATAGTGTAGCCTACAGTATGAAAAAATTACAATTTATTTAATTATCATTAATCATTATTTATGTAAATTTATTTCCATATTATTACTGTTATCATTATTATTATTATTATTATTATTACTGTTATTATCATTATTGATAATGTGTATATGCTGAACAGCTTACACAGCATTATTTTTCCAATCTTTTTACCTTTTACTGCTATTGTAACAGCTGGAATTTCCCCAAATGTGGGACAAATGAAGGACTAATATTAAAATCGAAACAAGCATTCATACACTAAATGGAACCTTCAAACCACCACACAAACACATACGCCAAACTTGAGCAATTGAACCGCGTATCAAAGCAGCCGTCACGTAATAGAGAGAGCATAATCGGGATACCTTTGTGTGTTAATTTTGCTCCTGTGCATATAGTAGCCTACCTGACAACTCGCTTCTTGAAAACATATCCATGAGTTTATAATACTTTGCCGCATCCTCGTCCAGCGCCTTCTTTTTTCTCATTTTCTCCCTTTCTGCGCCACCTTTCCTCTTTTTTTTCGACTCCATGATAGCTAACCGCAGCAGCGCGAGCGCTACACTAAAAGGACGTTCTGTAAACTTCTGTTCAAACGGAAAATGAAGGTTGCTTACGGTGAACTCTAGCGCCAGGTTGATAGGGAACAAGGTTCTAAATTTGTGTTTTTGTCATTGTATTTTGATGTTCTTTTAATAGTTTTAAGATTGACTGTCAAAACTTTTGTTTTCTTTTATTTTTTTATATTGACTGTTTATATAATCTCGGACGTTTAAGGATTGTTGTACGTTGCTTAGCAACGTAACGTTTATGGAGTTTAGTGAGAATAAAGACACACACACACACACAATGAACTAAGTGTTCATTAGTGTATAACTATAACAAGCTAATCAATTATTGTTAAAAAAGTAGTAAGGTAAAATCACATCGTTACAGCTCATATAAAAGGAAAAATAAAAACGTGTATGAACTAGAGCCCTGCACGGGCCTATTATCTGGGCCCGAGCCCGGCCCTGGCCCAAGGGGGTGGCGCCCCAGCCCGGCCCGGCCCGATATGGTTTCTCAATTTTCAGGCCCGAAACCCGCCTTTTTTTTTTTTTTTTTAACCTCCCATAACAATGTTTTAGCGTAGTATATAGTGCCGCGCACTGATATGAACGCAGACTTAGCTAGAGGGCGGAGTTATATGGTAGTGATGTGTTGCAATGAGTTCTGTGTGTGCGGAGTGGTGCAGAGTGAACGGCCGCATCTGTATGATGCCCCCGATGCTGCAACACATCTGCACATTACATAAGTAATGCTATGTGCCGTCAATGACAACACTACACAGAACAAGAAACACTACAGCGTGATAGAACGCTATATTCAGTGGGTGCGTTCGTAAATCAGGCAGGGTTGGAGTTTGCAAAGACCGTGCGGATAAAATTAAATTAAAAAAAAAAAAAAAAAAAAAGACCGTGATGATAGGGCAGGCCCAGGCCACTTTGACACGCAGGCCACCGGGAGATCTCCCGATGCTCCCGATGGCCAGTCCGGGCCTGGTGACTACAGTGTCAAGTGACCAATGAATGATTGTGTCAAGTGACCATTGATGAATGACCGGAAAGATCCGGCCATTCATCAAACTAAAGGATTCTTTCCTTGGCCTTGATTCAAAAGACATAGGGTAGGGTAGCGCTGGTGGACACGAGGCTGTACATACATAATGCTTTTCTGCCTTACATTGCACTCCAAGCCCTTTACATTGATGAACCACTCAACCACACACATCTCTGAGAAAATAAATGACGATTCACATTAAAACAGCTCTGAGAGGGTAAATGAGAGGGGAAAATGTTTGTGACGCTCTTAGCGGCTCTTGGAAGCAAAACAAATCCACTGCACTTTAGGATGCGGCTGAGTTTTATTGACTGGTGCTTGAAAGCTTTTTCTTAAGCAACAAAATAAATGTCAGGGGTTATACTTTTACTGTTTGGTATTTAAAGGACACGCTAAGTATGCTAAATAATTCTTAAAAATGTTTTATGTCATTTTTCATGTCACAAAATTGTTCCATCTACAAAAGCATACTTTACCTTTGCACAAGGGCTCTCAGAAATATTGAACTGCTTGAAATTGTGAAAAGTTCAATTATTCAACTGTACCTATGCTCACTGTTAATATGTGCTAAAACTGTTCAATGTCACTTGAAATACAGAAACGAGAAGAAGTGAACAGTGCGTTGCGATAGTTTCTAGCGCTAGCGCTTTTACTTCAACCACACACTGCTCCATTTCTAAATTAATTAATTAAGATAACTTAACCATAACCATTAAAGATATCTTAACATAACCATTAAAACAATAACATTGAAATAAACTACATAAAGAAACAGAATAATTCACAAAGTTAGGAAGACCAACAAGGTACATACGCTGAGTCATTACACTTCTAAAACCAATTGTCTGCTCTGGGAGATCTAAAGATGTGACAGAGGCCAGAAATACATTATGTCTTTAAAGTGATTGTCTGGAGTTTGTCAGAAAGAGAGACAAAAAAAAACGACGCAAGCTCCCTCCCCCTTCCTTTCTGATTGGTCTACACCTACATTTCCGTAACACTTTGAAATGTTAATCAGAGAACACATTATACATATACATTATTAATACACATGCACGGAGGTTTTCAGAATTATTTGTGAACGTTTTAATGAAAAGAATGTTTTTATGCACAAAAAAAGCGATCGCGGCAAACCAGGAAGTGCTATTATCATGAATTGCACATTATAGGACACATCTGCAGAGGATCTGATTATGGATATAGGTTCAGTATATACATAAGTACCTCAGCGTGGATGTTCAGAATTCTTTGTTCAGTTTTCATGTAGTTCCAGAGCCTAATGGAAGCTTGATTCGGAGGCTCCGCGCATGCGCGCAGCTGCGAGCATCAGCGCCGATGATTGACAGCCCTTGGCATCACTCAATTGGTTAACCTCGACGGCACCGTGGATTCTGAGCTATAGCTAAGAGAAGGGAAGGCGGGACTTGCCCGTAATATTAGAATTAATGAAATGACTTATTTTATATCAACATTTAAGGCCAGGAGGTCAATTTAACACATTTCCTAAAATTTGTAATTAATTTAGAGTTACAGACTATCACTTTAAAGAGCGACTAAACACCTGTGCCCAGCCTTACTCCGCCCACATGAAGATTTGAAAATTTTCTCTAAAAAGGGCGTTGCCTGGAGGACCAAGAGACAAGAAGGGGGGCTTAGAGTTGGGCGTGGTCTGGGCTGTGATTGACAGCTCACTTGTCACACAAAAAAAAAACAGACAGTTGTCATTGCTGCTTAAAGCAATAGTTTACAGACCAGAAAGTCTCATTCCACCCTTGTTTACACACTAAGATAATTGTAAAGCTACACACCTGAACCTAATCACACACAATAATCTCAGAATGACTCATATAATTTAATTTTAATCCACTAGATGGCCAGAATACTCCAAACTGCAGCTGGGGCGTGTGTGAGAGTTGAATGGGTTCACATCACTGGCTCTGACAGACTGACGTCACACAAAACAACTGATGTCATAGAGAACTTCAGAGTCAATGGAGAGGCCAGGACCAAATTCAAATGTAGTACCACCAAAAAGGTTGAGAGGGCACCACACAGCGGTTTTTGGCTCAAAAGTGATATTTTATCTAATTTGAACTAAAATGTCAAAAAAATGACCAGAATATGTAGACAGCACTACAATAAACATGCTGTTGATTTGGTGTTTAGTCGCTCTTTAAAAGGTCCCATATTTCACTCTTCTGGATGTTTCACAGTCCATTCTATGCACGTGTCATAAAGTGATACATCATACAACACTCAAATCTGGTGAAATTATAGAATTTTCTTGCATGGAGGTTTATGTCACCCATCGAAACCAGCTGATCTGTGCTCCTGCCTATGTGAGCCCGCCTCACCCAAACTCATGATGACGTAGCCTCACGCTAACTAGGAAGTAAACAAATCAGCATGAATGCTAACTGTTCGCCTTTTGCTAGTACACAGTAATTTCAGACCTGAGAATAACCTTTTTCCAACAATTGCTCCGTCACATAGAGCACCATGTCCTCGATACAGAATCAGAATTTAGTGAACAGTGGTACACACTGAGTTAGTAGCACCGTACTCACAGATCTATGATATCTTAGTTAGTTAGTATCTTTTATTGTGGGAATATCGCCAGGTTTCAAGATCAGCTGTCCTGTTTCATGGTAATTGTAGTTCTGGAACAGTCTTTACAGATTTGTTGCGGATTTCAGAGGTAGATTGTGAATAAATTCCAGCTACATAAAACAGAGAAAAGTCCAAAAGCATAATATGGGACCTTTAATACACAGAAAACTGAGAATAATATTCCTGTATACAATGTTTTTATTTTAAGCTGGTGACCGCAGAACTTCAGATCAATCACCTAATAAGGAAATCTCATTAAAAATCCCAGCTACAGTTGTCCATCTTTGCGTACTCTTTCTCCTTCAGCCACAAGATCATTTTACTGTATAGCAATTACTTATTTTTCTCAAGTGTTGTCTTGCACTTGCTTCAATTTCACTAATGTCTTTGAGAGGAAAAATCCTGATTCATGATGTCAGTAACTCTCCCAATGTTTGGACAGGGAAGCCAATGTAGCTATGTCCAATCTCAAGCTTCTGTCTATAAATCGATGACGACATGGTCCATAAATAGTGTATGTGGACTCCGCCTGCTGAATTATGGTGTGACTTTGACTCAAATGTTTCTTTTGACTCCTCTCCCGTATGGAAGTTCAGCCAATCACAGCTGATGTGTAGCACCCACTGGGTTTCTAGAGTTGTAGGGTCTAACGACAGGGGTGATGATCCTGGACCCTCAACCAAATTTATGGACATTGGTAATCTGCCCTTTATGGACCAATGACTCTGTGTTTTTTAACATTGCATTTTCTCAGTTAGAACTGTTGTGATTGAGGACAACACCACAATAAATTGAGTTGAATTGCAGTGGTTGGCTCTTGCGCTGCATAAGCAAAAAGATCCTGAGTTCAATTACACCTCAATTCAATGTATTCTTGTATTGCCCTAAATCACAACAGTAGTTATCTCAGAGGACTTTATATTCGGCAACACAGATCAGAGAGTCAAACCGGTCAAAACAGATCAAGACGTAAAGGCAGATACAAAATGGTCAATTCAACTTTGATTCAAAAAGTTTGCTTCCATCTCTGGAGGCATTCCTCGGTCACATCTTTACATCTCTTCTATCCGTTTTTTTTACCCACCCTCAGCTCTCAGACCAAAGAGTCCAATAGTGACTCACAAGTGGATTCTTATCTTGTATTATGGCTCATATCCATTTACTGTAGCGAAGCAAATTCAAATGTATTTTTTCCAAATGGTCAAAAGTCACAGATTCTGTTGTTGAAAATGTCTTCACTATAGGATTGTTGGCTAAAGAAAGAGACTGTAAACGCTAAAGGAATTCTAAAGAAAAGGAAATTAAATAAAATTGCTAACCCTGGTCAATGGTCACGTTCATGTCACGTTTTTCTACCTTTCAAGGCGACACTGGGATTGAGGTCAAATGTCTTGCTTGATCACAGCGGCAATATTCAAGAGCTGGTACCACATCTGCAGTCGATCTACCACATCTGCAGTCGATCTGACTCCTGATGTTTTTATATCAAGAGCAAGATTAAGATGAAAGAAAAACACTTGATTATTACTATTACCTCATATGTTATAGTTTTTTGCAGTCTACAACATCGTGGCAGAAGCACCTTTTCCATAATGTATATAACCCTGGCTTCTGAACTCTAACTGTTGCAGTGAATTAGTGATGAGAGGTTGATCCCGTGACCAGAGAGTGGAAGTATCAGTCTCTGCTGCTGCTCAGCTTTGGTTCAGTTCTTCAAAAAGAAACTAAAAACTGTGAGAACCTCGACGCTCTGCACCTGAAGCCGTGGTTTATAGATTGAGAACAGATCAGCACAAGAGATCTAAATATTGTATTAATAAAAGTTATTAATTGTTTATCAGTCCTGGATCTCAGTTGTATGCACAGATAAAAAGAACAGTTTTATTTGAACATTGTCAGAGAAGGAGCCTGTCTCACATTTCCAGGAGGACTGTAGCTGCATAAATCTGAAGTCTACCTCCACATGTATAGTCACAAGTCTGGGCACCAGCAGGAAGCTAGTCCCTGTGCTCCTCAGAGTCCCAGCAGGACATCAGTCCCTGAGCTCCTCAGAGTTTGTTCCTATGGCAATAACATGTCACAGATGTACTTTGGTCCAAGGCCATGCAGAGACTTGTACAATAGTAATAAGTAGCAGCTCCAGCTCTGGTCTGAGTCAGAATGTAGTATCGTTGCAACTCCTCACGAGCCGGAGGTCGAAGCTAACAACGTTACAGAAGGCAGATTGGGGCTGAGAGTGAGTCCACATGGAGTTGCTGTTGAATGTAAATGGGATAAATGTGGCGAGTGTCCTTCACTGACTGCACTTAAGTCTCTATTATGCACCGGCGCCAAGCTCAGACTCAGATGGAAAATCACTTCTGCAAAACAATATGATTCTACAGTTTGAGAAGTGGCTTCGATCTGATGCTGAGGTCTGTGACATGTGTCTTGTCTGCGGTTTGAACTCGTATGATCCTTTAAAGAAGAAATATGATGCAGTATATTCATATAGAGGCAATTTAATGTATTATTTTGTGTTGCAGAATGTGAAATAATATCTTCAAGCATGAAGGGTGACCCATTTTCACATGGTTGATTTCTCATGTAATTTAGCAAAAAGCAACGTTAAATTTTTTTTTCAAAACAATCAAAATAGTTTTCTTTGTGGTCTCACTCTTTGGTCTGTGTCTCTCTCTCTTCTGCTTCTAAAGTAAATAAAAAATGGGAAAAATAAAGTAAAAATAAAATGACTTTCACTCACCCAAAATGTATTAAGCCAGATTAAAACCCCCTCCTCGGTCCTACTTTCTACTTGCTGCAAAGCAGCAGAGGAGACGTGTCCCAACGCTGCAGACCGCCGCTAACACCTGGGAATTAATAATAATAATTAATCTGCTATTAAATATGGTAGGTGTGACTGAGGCGCGCACCTACCGCTGTGATAGACTGGAGAGCGCACACAGAAAGTTATGTACTGTACAAGCAAATGCCGCAGGGGGGCGGGGCAGGGCACGGGCTGGCCCAAGCCGCGGACACCAGCTGCCAATCCTGCAGCAGCACTATGAGGAGACAGCGGGATTTAAAGGCTGTCTTAATCAATAAATAAATAAAATTATACCTGTTGCCCCAATTGAACGGACACAGTGATGCCCAACAATGCCCAGCACAGACAAGGCCAATCACCATCGGGGACTAGGAGAGCAGTAGTTAGATTTTTGTGAATGAATGAATGGGGAGAGGAGTATTACCAGTCACAGCAGATGAGGCAGCATGCCCCGGGCGCGACACACAAAATCAGGCCGTGCAAACTGGCGGTGTGAGGCTGCAGTCATACAGCAGCGCTAAAAGAATAATATTGTAAGAAATGGGGAGATGTATGCAATTTGGAGCCACGCATTTGGGACTTTACCTAGGACTGGAGAGGAG
This sequence comes from Knipowitschia caucasica, assembly GCA_964034765.1. Classification (NCBI taxonomy): domain Eukaryota; kingdom Metazoa; phylum Chordata; class Actinopteri; order Gobiiformes; family Gobiidae; genus Knipowitschia; species Knipowitschia caucasica. The sequence goes on along the minus strand of OZ035827.1, from coordinate 15,658,977 downwards.
CAGAGTCACACGGCCCAGTGGGAAGTGCGGGCAAACAGGGAGTGACATGGGATGGGAGCGCTTAAATAGTCCACCAGCTCAGCGCCGCAAGGCGGCGAGTAACAATTAGCCTGGAAAAATCCAGACTCACCGCTGTACCAGCCTGGATAAAAAAATACAGAGGGGAATCATTCTGGTCTCACCAGGCTAAGTAACAATGCCCTCAGCATAGACCACCAGACCTGGTCTTGCCACACTTGGTACAAAGGTGAGTTATGTTACGTTGCCTTTTAACCTGGAAGAGTTTTGATCAGCAAATACAAAAAAAGAAAAAGCACCAATAGTCGCCGCCTGGACAGGGATCATTGACCCGGTGCAAGCGCACGGTCGCCTACAAGGACCACAAAAAGTGTCCGCAAAGCATCAAAGCATAATGATATGATGTTCCCGGAGCCTTTGACCCAGTCTTTTGTCCCCGCTCCTTCGCTCAGCGTTTGGCGTTTGCAAAAGAACAGAGACATGCAGACTTTGCGATATATGAGAGTCTAAGCTCTGTTTTGATTTGAGCCGCTCAAGAGTCAGGTTTGTGAGGCAGGAAGACACTGAGTGCGGAAAATATGCACAGAAAGAGTTTCACGCACGTTTCAATCAAGGATTTAAAACAGTTAACAACGATGCCCTTCCATCAAGTTTAAATACATGAAGCTGTAAGCTGCTGTGAACCAGTTCTGAACTAGGACTGAGCCGGGACAGAACCAGGACTAGACTGAGTTTGTTGGAGACAAAGATGTGGGACATAACAGTTTCGTCTGCAAACAAAACATGCCTCAAGAAATGAATAATAATAATGGGTTTCTCTTTATTGCGGCTGCACCTGTCTGTAGGAGGATTACTGTGGATCCAGCGATGGCAGCACGTCATTACTCCCAGTGCGTTCACTTGATACTCTCAGAACAGTCCATTAGAGAAACCCACGCTTCACAGAAAAAGAGAAAGAAGATTTCTGCCTCTGAAAAGATTGTAAACGTACATTTCCCATTGACAGATGCTCGCATGTTCAAGGTGAGTATTAATGCAGACGATTCAGACCGTCTCAATGGAATAAAACTGTGAAAAGGGGAAGGAAGTTTATTCAGTCAATATGAAGCAACGAGAGAAAGAAGCAATGTAGTAATAATAAATCTTTGATTGTATTGTATTGTACAATAAGTCACTTTAAATGATCACTGTGTGAAAACCTGCACTACTATTGACACTGTTTCCAATTGACACTTGTCACTTATATAATTATTGTCACTTTTATTGTACATATATATCCTGCATGTAACATGTTTGCACATTTCCTCCTTTTGCACAATCTGAGTGTTCTATCCATGCCAAATGTGACATGTACATTTCTCCTCTGTGAGATAAATAAAGCACATCTTATCTTATCTTATAGCACTTGCAAAAACAGTGTTTACAAAGCGCTGCACAGTCAGCATAAAACGGTCAGATTAAAAAAAAAAATACAGCAGAAAAAAGCAGACACAACATGAAAGACAAAATAAAGACAAAGGGGAACCGTAAAAGACAAGTGAAGTTCGAAACTAGCAGTTAAAAGCTGTTCGATAAAAGTGGGTTTTAAGAAGTGATTTAAAAGAGGATACTGATGGTGCTAGCCTTATCTCAGGCAGGTCGTTGCAGAGCCGAGGAGCCTGGACAGAGTATTTGTATGTACACAAGGACAACAAAATTATACCGACTGAGAGATCTGCAGCCCGTCCATCTAGAAACGGATCCCTCTCTCAATTCAATTCAATCATTCAATTTATTCTTTCATAGCCCCAAATCACAGTTATCGCAGAGGACTTTCTTAAAGGAAAGCATGAGCGGGAGGGAAGTCTGTAGGAGTTAGTGCGCAGACGAAGTGCTCCTCGTTTTATTACGCCTCACAATATAGTACCTCTTTTTATCCGCTGAGAAAATCGATATGTTACATTTCTGTGTTACTATACTTTGTAGAGTAACTGTATTTAAATAGGGAACACGTGGAAGAGTTTGCTAGCTTCTAACGGGAGCTGATTTGTTACTATACAGTCTGTGGAAGAGGCTGCATTTGTGCTCCGTTTGAATGACAGAGCGCACGGACTAAGACCAGACAGGTACATATCAACTAGTCAAAGGTAAGGTAAGAACATATGTCAGTATGTAAAAACGGTGGCCTATTCCTTTAAATCGCCAACACAGATGGGCAGGCTGATGAACAGGCGGGCTACGGGCAGACTGGATCTGAATTGGTGAATCTAAGCCAAAAATAGCTAGTTTTAAAGAAAGCCATGCATGGACTGCTAACTAGTAGTACATAAACAAACAAACTGGTAAAAAGTATGTTCAGATCTGCAGCTCTCACAAAGCAGCGATGAGTTACAGGTGTGCAGTGCAGCCAAGACACTCTCCTTAAAACTGCATTACCTGACTTTATTTTTGTATTCATTACAAAAATTCAATCCATATCTATGCAGTGCATTGGGATATACGTGCTTTTGAAGAATAAGTAGCGCTGGTTTGTGCTGGCGTGTCATTTTATTTCAGATTGAATTTTTGTGCAACAAGGAAGAGAATTTGTTTTGGGACCAGATTGTGACCAATCACAGCGGACCACTGGCCCCCACTTTCTTGAGAAAAGCTACAGGTCTCTGGTTAGCACAGACAGCGAAGGTAAACAAGCGGCGTAGGCTAACCTGAAACTTCCCGTGTCTTTGTTACCGGTTACTGCTTACTCAGTGAAACAGCCGTCCAAAAGAAAGTCTCGTTCCTCCGCGCTTCCCGGTTCTATCATTCTATAGTCACGTGTTGTGGCGAGTTTTATATATTAGAATATATTGTACTAAAATTCACGGATACATTTGCAGATAAAGGCCGCTTGTCCTGCACAAAGAGGCCTTCACTTTCACATGACCTTCGCTGAGGCGACGGTACCATGTACCACTCTTTTGCTCATTATAATGTTACATTTTTGACAGGTGTATTATCATTCTTTTCCCCTCCCTTCTTTTACCTCGTCTTCCTGCATAACTCAACCCACCTTACCCCCACTATGACATGTCTTGTTCTTTGTTCTAGCTTTTTGCAGTACTATATTACCAAATGTTAGATGTGAGCAGACCAGAGAGAGACGACGCAGACTTTGAGTCTGCGTCACTTCTGTCTGACTCTGCAGAGGTTTATTGTGTTTGTTTATTCTCATCACCTTTTAAATAAATTGCACAAAGACAAGCTGTTTTCTCTCGGATCCATTCAATGAAGTATTTAAATTTCCACTACACACGCCTTCCACATTCAAATGTGCGATCCATATTGTGAGACGTGAGCTCCGTAAACAATGAGCACATGAGCACAGGCTGAGGGGTGGGATTAGTGAGTTAGTGCAGCTTTAAAGGACGACTAAACACCTGCCCAGCCTTACTCCGCATGAACATATGAAAATTCTCTCTAAAAATGGCGTTGCCCGGAGGACCAGGGAACAAGAATGATGGCTTAGAGTTGGGTGTGGTCTGGTCACACACACAAAAATCAGACAGTTTACAAAGCAGGAAATCTCATTCCAACCTTGTTTACACAATAATTGTAGAACTGGACACTTGAACCTAAGCCACAGAATTATCTCAGCAGTAGTGGCAGTCAACTGATGTAAGTACATTTCAAACCACTAGATGTCGCCAGAATACCCCAACTCGCAAGGGGGGATTGTCGATTGTCTTGAATGGGTTTATATCACTGGCAGAGAGAGACTCACATCACACTGTACCAGCTGACATCACACATCACTCCAGAGCCAATGGAGAGGCCAGGCACCAAATTCATATGTAGTGGCACCAAAAAGGTAGAGAGGGCGCCACACAGACCGTTTTAGGCTCATTAGTGAGATTTTATCTAATTTGCACTAGCATTTCAAAAAAAGACCAGGACATGTAGAGAGCACTATAAGAAACATATTTATGCAGTTTATGAGTTAAAAAAGTTGATTTGGTGTTTAGTTGTCCTTTAATAATAAACGCTGTCTTAAAGGTATATAGGACGATGTTCCAAAATCACCCAAAATTTCGGAACAATCTAAACAACTACTAAAACGTATCACCAGAATGATTGATAATAAGGAGGACCAATAGTCTAGATGATCCACCTTGTAGTAGAAAATTCTCCTATATACCTTAAATGTAATAGGTTAGTGGTAGAAAATTTCACACATATTGCTATGAAATCATGACAGTAGAAAACGTGAGTCTCTGCAGCACAGGCGAAGCTGGCCACGCCCCCTGTCACACACCTGCAACACAGGAGAGGGAACACGTACACGAGATCCTCACATAACCCAGAAGCCAGATTGATTTGAAGCACTCTGAAGCTGCGTCCCCCCAACGTCAGCCGCATGAGTTTAGTACTGCCCTGCAATAGCAATAAATACAGGTCAGAAGTGGTGGATGGGCTTTGATGCTAATTACTTTAAGCTAGCGGCTTTTCATATAAGGTTTTCCACGAGTGCAGCTCTGCCACGTCTCTGTGTCTGAGATCCTCCAGAGACTTCAGATCATAGCAGAGTATAGCTGTGCCATAGATGTTAGATTTTATTATTAACCGTCAATCCTGGTTTAGCTCATAAATCGGATGTTTGAGTGTCTTCATCTCCCTGTTCTGTTTCCCTGTGACCACGTTTCTGCTCTCCGATTGGTTGCCACACATGCATGGAGCGAGGAAACTGAGTAAATCTCATCTCCAGCATTTCCTGCAAGCGTCTAGTCGCCGTTCCCACCGCCTCTGCCACACCAGAGCACGTACATACCACAACGCATGACACGGTGTGAACAATCAGGAACAAGGCCCCATTTGTCAACTTTTGGTGCAGTAGTAGTATGAATATAGTAGATTAAGAAATCCTTTATTTGTCCCACAGTAGAGGAGAAACTAGACTTTTGTTGGATCCAATTGAGAGAAAAGCACTCACATCTTTCCACAAACGAGCAAAGTGCCAGACAAGATGGATTATAAAACACAGCCATTAATCTGAGCGATCAAACACATGAGGTGTGTGTGAAACCTGTGGATTTTAAACGGCTTCTTATTACTTTCTTTGTCATTTCAGAAAACCTCTGAGTTTGACTGATTTATTAAGCAACGAAATCTTACGCTCTTTTAAACCCACTGCGTTGAAACTACAGCAGGACGAAGCAGACTTTAATATGAAGCAGGGACTGGTCTGGCTCAATACTGTCTCTGAATTGTAAAGCATTACTGTACTACTGCATTACTTTGAAGTTACTTTCCCCAAATATATAAATACTGACGTGGCGTTTTACATTAGATCCTTCACTAACCCATCTCAGGCTGCATGAGACACAGGCGTAGGCCCAAAGTTTTACAGTCTTGAGAAACTGTTTTTTTTAATACTTTGTAAAGAGCAAATTGTTAACAAAAAAAGTTGATTTGTACCGCACAGTTCACACACAAGGCAACTCAAAGTACTGAACAAAACAAGATAGAGACAGTCACACAAGGCATTGAAATCATAATGTAAATTGGAAATCCCTGTAAATTTCTCCATTGTGAGATCAATTAAGTTTATCTTGTCTAAATAATGGCAGTTCATTAAAAGGAGTGAAGATACAATCATTCAACTGTATGCACAGGTAAACAGTTTTTAACCTGTTGAGGAAGAGAAGAAGCCCTCATGGCTCATATATTCTGTTCCAGATTTTATCTGCATGAATCTGCAGTCTCAGCAGGAAGCTAGTCCCACCTACGTTAATCCCCATATTTTATCTCAGGTTTTTATTACTTTTGATTTGCTTTTTAAGACATTTCATTGTTTTCATTAAAGCTTGTTCACCCGCTTTTATTCTGGCCTTTTATGTAAGTGTTTATTTTTTTTATAAGAACCTTCACCTAGTGTGACGCATCTGACTCCTACCTTTCTCTGTTGCATCTAAACCACGACATTCATCACTTGAACGCACCACACAATGTAAAAGTACCAGCAATAAAAAGTCTCTTAACACTGACATGGATTGAGCTCTATGTGTTAAGTTCTCTCTGCAGTTTTAACAGTCGACTTTATAAAACCCTGCAGAGGTGAGTCATCTGTCGGCTTCATACCTGCTGACAGGTTTATGAAGACCTTACAATTGCAAAGCACTCATATCTTGAATATGGTTTGACGGGATGAATGTGTGGGAGGGGGAGCTCTGACAATGAGAGAAAAGAGAAAAATTACTTTTAGAAAAATTGTCTTTCAAGGTGCAAGGTGTCACCCTGAGTCAACCTAGCTTTAGCATCAGCTAAAAATCACGTATTTTTAAACATAAATTCAATTCAATATAGTTTACAGTGTATTGCCCTAAATCACAACAGAAGTCGTCTCTTAGGACTTTACAAAGTTGTCGATTCACCAACAACAGATCAGGGAATCAAAAAGTTTGGGAAACATTGGAAATGCAATGATAACAAACACATTCATCTGAATAAAGGTCCATAAATGTCTGTAATGTCCTTAAATGTTCCAGATCTTCACTGTACTGAAGCCCTCCTGCATCGGCAAGGAAGGGCCTAAGTACACTGAGTCGAAAACTGAACGGGAAAAACTCGTTCCTTGGAGACCCATATCGAGAGGGATTCTTTTCCACAGACAGACCAGACCCAGGACTGAGGTTGTAGATCCTGGACTGAGGACACATTTGCAGAGGATCGAATTATGGATCTAGGTTAGATTTATGTTTTAGGTCACTCACCGCTGATGTTCACAATTCTTTGTTCAGTTTTCATGCAGTTCCAGAGAGTTCTAGTTTGGAAGTTGCCAGCCTAACTGTAGCAGAGCCACGGGAAAGCCTTGGGGAACAATTATATTTTCTGTCATTAAATAAACCTTTCGGCATTCCTAAAAGTGGACTGAAGTTTATTTTGTGTGTTCCGTTGGTACAAAGTTGTATAATAAGCTTTGCCCTGTTGGTACTTCATTTCCGATAAAGACCTGCTTAATATACATTATCCCTTACTTAATAGAGACATGAGTCTTGTGACGTCACTCCGACCACAAAACAAGTCCTAGAAGACACAACTAAAGTCATAGTTTTCTTTCAGTGAATCTTCCTGATGCTGCAGCCGTGACATAAAGTCATCAGTCTGTGTAACTTTAGCTCCTGTGTTGTCTCGCACTCGTTACACTACACTGACAGCCATGTAAGGATGCTGTAGAGTCCATTTTCTTCCTGATACATCTGAGAAAGTTCCCATCAGTCTTTGATCTCGGGTCCATTTTTTTTCTCCAGGACTTTGCAGCAATAACCATAGAAATCTCCTGAGGTGTGACATAATATTAAAACATCCGCAACTTCAAAAAAAGATGCTGAAAAAGCAACAGAAGAAACATCTTTAGAACAGATGATTCAGTCATCAGTAACATCAGTGCCACATGAACCAACTCTGTGGAGCACAGGGACTGGCCTCCTGCTGGGACTCTGAGGCGCACAGGCACTGGCCTACTGCTGGTGCCTAGACTCAGGACTAAACATTAGGAGGTGGCGTTTAAAATGTATGCAGCTAAAATCTGGAACAGTCTTCCTGAAAATGGACAGCTTCTTATCTGACAATTTATTGTCAATATAATATATTTTTATGAACAAAACGAGTCCAGCTGCTTGGATTGAAACAAAACAAAACTGTACAAACCCAGTGTTGTACACTGGGTTTACACACAGACTCTCAGAGGGGCCGCACTCACACTGTGGAGGAGGTGAGGGACAGGAGGGTGCTAGCCAAAGCCACCTCCATCATGGACAACACCTCCCACTGCACAGGACTGTAGAGGAGCTGAGGAGCTCCTTCAGTGGAAGACTGAGGCACCCTCAGTGTAGGAAGGAGCGCTACCGCAGGGCCTTTATCCCCACCGCTGTCAGACTGTATCATAAGTCACTTTAAATGATCACTGTGTGAAAACCTGCACTACTATTGACACTGTTTCCAATTGACACTTGTCACTTTTGTTGTACATAATTATTGTCACTTTTATTGTACATATATCCTGCATGTAACATGTTTGCACATTTCCTCCTTTTGCACAATCTTAGTGTTCTATCCATGCCAAATGTGACATGTAAATTTCTCCTCTGTGAGATAAATAAAGCACATCTTATCTTAAAGTTCAATTCCTGTGTGTGTTTACGTGTGTGTGTAAGTGAGTAACTTTATATATAGGGCATTTTACAGACCAAGGTCACCCAAAGCACTTATGTGTGTGTGTATGTGTATATATGTATGATTTAGAAGCTATAGTTTTGTTTTTAAATGATAAAAAAGAGCTTAGTCCGTGACACCACAGTCAAGCTAGTTCCTGATATTAGCATGTAGCGGACAACTCCAGGTCTGTTTTATCTATAGGGAAAACCAGGTGTGAGTAAATGATCAGATACACACATCACATTGTAGCATTCATAGAGGAGTCCTTTGCCTTCAAAGCTAACAACATTCCCTTTATCTCTGTTACCGTCTTTGAAGCAAGTCCAGACTTTGCTCTGGTTCTGCACAATCCACACATTTGAACTCATCACATGGACTGAATAGGAAAAGTATCGATGGAATAGCCCCGCTGTTGGACCAGAGATAGAGAGAGAGAGTACGCTCTGATAGACCCGGTGGAAGAGACATGTTTTGATCCTGATCCTGAAATTGTCCTTTTGAGCTGATCCCGACGTCAAGAACACTTTTAGTCTCTGATTTATAGTTTCCACAAGTTTGACCTTCTGGTGTCAGCTGTGTGGATTCTTCTGCAACGTTTTGTTCAGTATTAGTTCCTGGATAGATGCCTGGACAAAATAATGAATTAAATGTAAAAATATATATGTTTGTTTTTTTGTTTTATGGCCTAGAATGTACTTTTAATAAGATAAAAGTGTAAATAAGCTAGTGCTGCTTAATTACCACATGCACGCACACACACACACACACACATCCTGTATAGCGTGTGTGTGTGTGCATGTTCTTGTGTTTACGCGTGTGAATTTTTGTGTGTGTGTTTACGTATGCGTGTGTACCTTTATGTATGTGTGTTTACATGTGAGTGTGTTTGCATGTGTGTGCATGTGTGTTTGTTTAGTTGTGTGTGTTTACGTGTGTATAGGTGTGCTTGTGTGTATGTACAACGTGTGTGTGTGTTCACAAGTATGCGTGTGTGTGTATATGTGTGTTTGTCTAGGTGTGTACATGCGTGTGTGTGTGTGTGTGTGTGTTTACATGTGTGTGCTTGTGTGTATGTACAACGAGTGTGTGTGTGTTCACAAGTATGCGTAAGTTTACATGTGTATGTGTGTGCTTGTGTCTGTGTATGCGTGTGTGTGTATATGTGTGTTTGTCTAGGTGTGTACATGCGTGTGTGTGTGTGTATGTTTATGTGTGCTTGTGTGTATGTAAGTATGTGTGTGTTTGCGTATGTGTGTGTGTGTGTATACTTGTGTGTTTACATGCGTGTGTGTGCTTGTGTGTGTATATGTGTGTTTGTTTAGGTGTGTGCATGCGTGTGTGTGAATGTGTGCTTGTGTGTATGTACATGAGTGTGCATGTGTAAGTTTATGTATGCGTGTGTTTACGAGTGTGTGTGTGTGTGTGTGTGTGTTTACATGTGTGTGTCTCAATTGTGTCCATTTTCTTCTGAAGTGTCTTTTCTCCACACAAACATCTGTCTCTGTTATTGTTGTTCTGTGAGGTTGTGTTTGTGCAGGTTTTTGAACAGAACTTTGTGATTGTTTGATATTCCGTCCGTCTGTTGGAACGTTTGTGTTACGTTTGTGTTGTGTTTGTGCGTCGTTGAGTATCTGGAAGCACTGGATAGCCCATGTTTACGAGGTTATCACCGTTTGAAAGCTGTTAAAGCCTCCATTCTCCTCTAATTGTTCCGAAAGCTCGTCGTTGTCGCAGCTGCTGCACACACAGAACAGTCCTCACTCTGGAAATGTATGAAACACTCACACAGAAACAATAATATACACAAATACTCTCAGTGACACACAATACAATATGGGTCTAGTTTTTCCCCCAGCGTTTAAAATGTAAAGCCAAACAGGCAAAAACTCATTGGACTCAAAAGGATTGTGGGCAGGATTTCTCTGCTTTCTCCAAACACTTGAACTCCCAGAGCAGTCCATTTGACGGGTTTTAGTTTATATGTTGTTTATTTCCATGCAATAAATTCTAACTAATCCTCAATTCTTTATTCAAATACAGCATTTATAATCTGTTGGCAGTAAGGCCAGCTGATGGATGGGAAAGACGTTTCAGCATGTTTTCAGCAATATCTGTGTCTAAGAACAATGTGTACAGGTCAAAGCAGATTATTACAGTTCTACGTCATGGTGCTACGTCCCTTAGGACTTCGCTAGTGGGATATCACGTGACCCCCAGGTCACACGCGGCGGCACGTTGGCTGAGTGGATAGCACTCTCGCCTCTCAGCAAGAAGGTCCTGGGTTCGAATCCCGGCTGGACCAGGGCCTTTCTGAGTGGAGTTTGCATGTTCTCCCCGTGTCTGCGTAGGTTTCCTCCGGGTGCTCCGGTTTCCCCTACCACTAAAAATATGTACAATAGGTCTGGCATGTGCCTCCTGTACTGGCACCCCCACTCCCAAAAATATCAATTGTAAACCGCTTTGAGACTCCGATGTGCAGTGAAAAGGCGGTATATAAATAAAAGATTACTTACTTACTTACTTACACGCCAGAGAGATCAAATATATATAAATATGCTATAAAAGCCCCTGCATAAGGCCGCGCCCCCTTTTTCACTCTGGCGGCGATTGAGATCATACTTACATCTACTACATCTACTTTGTCTGCTGAGATGTCTGCCTCGACTGCTCGTCCGATTTCTCCTTCGCCCTCCGGCGTCAGACGTCGTCGTTGCTTGGAGTGTCGGGCCAGGCTCCCGTGCACGGACCAGCATTCACGCTGTTTCTTGTGCCTGGGCTCGGGCCATGCGGCGGAGAGCGCTAGCTGCGCCTCGTGTCTCGCTCTCCCCTGATAGGAGAGGGAGCGCAGGCGTGCGTTCTCCGGTGCTCCAGCGCCCGGAGAACTCCAGCGAGACCCGCAGCCGGAGCGGTTCCCACTGGATCACATGCCCAGTCTCTACTCCTCCGCGGCGGCCATGTTGAACGCTCCTCTACCACCACAGCCGGACCAGGCGGTGGAGGACTTCACCTCGGTGGGCGCCACCACTCGAGGGAGGAGGAGGAAACAACCCACGTTGTGCCCGCGGATGGACCCGATCCTCCATTACGCGACACGTGAGTGGCCAAAGCCCCTAGCAGCCAAGAGGCCTGCTCTGGGGTATGGCATGTACTGCAGCGTGCAGGACTGGTCCTGGGCCGGTGGTGTCCCGGACATCGAGGACTCAGTCCGCATGGCTCTGCTACCCTCCGCATCCGTGTGGCCCGGCGCCAGACCTCTCCTTCCCTCCGAGCGGGACAGGATGTCTTTAGCTATGCTGGACAGGTGTTATGCCAACGCGGCTCAGGTTGTCGCCCTGGCTAACAACATGGCCTTTATCACGGGGGCCCTGGATAGGTTGCTCTCCGCTGGCCAGGCGCTCAACGGAGACCTCCTGACAGAGACGAGGATCACCTTTGCGGCTCTCCTGCGCATGAACCAGGCCTTTGCCGTGGATGGTGGCCGCACCATGGCTGCAGCCCAAGTCGGGGCCACGCACCTCTGGCTTGGGCTAGCAAACATCAGGGAGGCGGAGAAGAGGCAACTGTTGGACCTGTCCGTGTCCCAGACGTCCCTCTTCGGCCCTGGTGGACAGACTCGAGTCTGCCCACCAAGCTGCACGGAGCCTGGACAGAGGCAGAGAGCGCTCGCCCAGGAGGCGCTCCGTTCCCTACCCACGCTCCACCATCCATCGTCCCCCTTCGACGAGACCCCCGGGTCCGGACGGACCCACGGGAGGCCCGAGGGAGCAGCGCACCCACCGCCGGCCTCCCTACAGTAGAGGAGGCCGGGGTGGCAAAACTTTTGCTAATAAAGGCCGTCCGGCATTTCATCAGTACTCGTTGTCTGAGTCTCATTTGGGGGTACATAACATGTGTAATGTGTCTAGGCCTGCAGCCCCCAGAGCAGGGTGTGCAGTGTGCTACGCGGGCTACGAGCTCCGGTCCACTGATCCATGCTATGCCCTCCGAGAGAGGGGTCAAGCGGAGGGATCTGGTGAGTAGTGGTGTGTGTGCTTCGGTCGAACACGTGTTAGCTCCTCTGAGCTACGGGGCTAAGCACGGGGTTTCCCATTCCAGAGGCCCCCGGCGCACACGAGGTGACTCAGGAGGCCCCTCTGCCCTTTCGTTCACCCCCCTCCCTGCTAGGAGCACCAGGAGAGGGCGGGGCTGTGACGTCTCGTGTTCCAGTTCCCGTTCCGCCCCTCACAGACTTCTACAGCATCTGGAGGGAGCAGGGCTTACTGTCGGATCCGTGGCTGGAGAAAACCATGCGCAGAGGCTACGCATTGCAATTCTCCCGAAAACCACCGCCATTCCGGGGCGTGCGGGCAGCAGGCTCTCAGGTACGGGGGTCATTAGAAGTACTGCAAGTGGAGGTCTCCTCTCTGCTAAGTCGGGGCGCAGCAGTAGAGGTAGACCCGCAGGACGCCACCAGGGGGCTGTACTCCCCTGACTTCTTAGTGCCAAAGAAGTCAGGAGGGGTGCGTCCCATTCTGGATCTGCGCACTTTGAGCGAGAGCATTTCCAAGCGTCAGTTTCGGATGCTGTCCACAAAACAGCTCCTGGAGTGTGTCAGACAGGGAGATTGGATGTCCTCCATAGACCTGACAGACACTTATTTTCACGTGGCGATAGTTCCGGAACACAGGAAGTTCCTACGCTTCACGGTGGGAGAGAGGAGTTACGAGTACTGCCGTCTCCCCTTCGGTTACGCGCTCGCGCCTCGGACTTTCTCAGAGTGCGTGGAGGCGGCACTGGAGCCGCTCAGACGCGCAGGGGTAAGGATATGAACCTATATAGACAATTGGTTAATACTGGCCTCATCCAGGGAAGTGGCCGTGAGTCACACGCACTGGGTCCTTTCCCACATACAGCGTCTGGGCTTTGTGGTGAACAGGGAGAAGAGCAGGCTGCAACCGGCTCAGCGCATGATCTATCTCGCCCTCCAGCTAGAATCTGTGACGTTCCGTGCTGCATTGTCCGAGGACAGACGGAGGAACATCACCCGTCTAGCCAGGGAGGTGCTAGCGGGCCCCAGGGTCCCCGCTCGGCGCCTCAGGTCCCTTCTGGGGATGATGGCGGCGGCTCATGCTGTGGTGCGGCTAGGCCTACTCCACATGAGGAACTTTCAGAGATGGTTCTCACGCCTCAAGCTTCACGCCTCAAGCTTCACCCCTCACGGGACGGGGGGAAGCTGATCTGGGTTCCCCAAACTGCAGCGTCGGACATCAGGTTCTGGCTCACTCTGGGTCTTTTGCAGGACGGAGTGACTCTGGTCAGTGCCGTGTCTCACATGGAGGTGTTCACGGACGCGTCACTCGAGGGGTGGGGTGGGGTCCTCGGTCAGAGCTCCATAGGAGGCTGCTGGTCGGACTCAGCCCACCACATCAACCTTCTGGAGATGGAGGCAGTGCACAGGGGGCTGCTGCACTTTGCTCCTCAGTTGCAGGGGAGGCACGTGATGGTTCGCTCAGACAACACCACAGTGGTGTCTTATCTGAACAGACAGGGGGGCACCAGATCCCCCGCTCTCCATCGCATGGCGACGGTGATTCTGCTGTGGGCGGCGGTTCACCTCCTGTCCCTGAGGGCGCGCCACGTCCCGGGTTCCCAGAACGTGGGTGCCGACAGAATGTCCAGGGGGTGCCCACTTCAGGACAAGTGGGGCCTGGCCCCGCGGATAGCTGCAGAGGTCTGGCGGAGGTTCGGTCGACCTTTTCGCCAGTGCAGAGAATGCACAGTGCCCGTCCTGGTTCGCCTTAAGGGCCGCGGACGAGCCGCCCCTAGGGGTGGACGCCCTGGCTCACTCCCCGTGGCCAGGGGGCCTTCTGTATACTTTTCCACCAGTTCGTCTCCTGCCGTTCCTGCTGCGGAGGATCGAACAGGAGGTGAGGTCGGTGGTCCTGGTGGCTCCAGACAGTCCACATGCCCGGTGGTTCCCCTTCCTGAGGGGCATGGCGGTGATGGAGCCTTGGGCCCTCCCGGATTAGTCCAGGGGGGGGGTCCTGTACTGACGCCCGATAATTTGCCGCAGGCTTTGGGCTTGGAGGCTGAGAGGCGGAACCTCGTAGACCTGGGTCTCCCCCCGCCGGTGGTGGAGACTATTCAGGGGGTGAGGGCGCCTTCCACGGTGAGAGCCTACACTACCAGATGGAGGCTATTCAGCGACTGGTGCGGTTCTCGATCCTGGGATCCCAGGCGTTTTCCCCTGGGGGGAGTCCTGGGATTCCTCTTTGACAAAGGGAGGGCTGTCGGTACCCTGGCGGGTTCGCGGCAGTCATTACCTCGGGTCACGTGGTTTCGGGGGGTTCACGGCCCGTTCCCATCCGTTGGTCAAACGCTTTTGCGGGGGGCCCGCAGGTCTGGGCCCCCCCGCTGTCATCTCAGCGGCTGGCACACCGGGTCGCCACGGCTGTGCGGTTGGCGTATCAGGCTCAGGGCCTGGCCCCCCCGGTGGGTTTCAGGTCGCACTCCACGGCCCTCCTCAGGGGGGCTTCGGTCGAGGACGTTTGCCGCGCGGCTTCTTGGGCTTCGTCCTCCTCTTTCGTCCAGTCTTACCTTTTGGATGTGTCGGACCGGTCGGTGGCCCATTCCGTGCTTGGTGCAGCGGATTGAGTTGAAACCGTGAGTTTCCTCATCTGAGGGGGTCTACGGTTTGGTTTTGTCCGCCCTGGTTCAGGAGCTCTTGGGAGAGGCGTCCTGCAGGTGCGGTGTGTGTGTGCTTTCTCGTCAGTTAGGTAGTCCACAACAGGAGCTCTTGGGAGAGGCGTCCTGGGACTACGGGTGACTTTCGGTCGGTGTTACTTGGGGGTGACACGCAATTGGTTTACTTCTGCCCTGAGTCTTCTCACTGTGTGAGAGTCTTGCTCGGGCGGGGCTCCAATCATTCTTCGCTGACCTGCTGGGAGTACATGTTCCTACGGCCTCCGCGTTGTGTCCCACTAGCGAAGTCCTAAGGGACGTAGCACCATGACGTAGAATTAATAGTTACTTATATAACTTAAGTTCTACGAAAAGGTGCGTAGTCGCATAGCTACGAGCCCATCAGGCCAGCCCGGCTTGGCAGAGTTCAAGAGGGGGCGCGGCCTTGTGCAGGGGCTTTTATAGAGGAGGGTTGCTAGTGATTGGAGCATATTTATATATATTTGATCTCTCTGGCGTGTGACCTGGGGGTCACGTGATATCCCACTAGCGAAGTCCTAAGGGACTACGCACCTATTTGTAGAACTTAAGTTACATAAGTAACTATTAGGTATCAGTGATGCATCAGAGTTGTATCCTTTTTTCGCGTTTGTTCCCTCTTCTCCTTCTCACTTTTCAGTCTTTTGGGCTGTTTGGCTGTGTATGCTGTACTTGTAACACCACCACTCCTCATTCTGTGAGTGGAGGAGAAGGTGCGTCACGCTAAGTTTCTACTCAGCACTTTCTATGGCCTGAATCCACACACAAGCTGAATCAAAGAGCTTAAGTTTTCAGTTAAATTGCGGATTTTAATACAACTTGTATGTAGTAATACGCATTTTTAAGAACTTAGATAAATAAATCAGGTATTGCTTCTTTTTCCGCATTCAGGGCGGACTGTTTCAGACGGTGGTATCTGTGACGTGCGGTTCTTCTCCTCCTTCTTCCTTCGTATACTCAGAGGAGCAGGGAACATAAGCCAACCTCTCGCACTGTGCAGTGTTGGTCTGGTTGTTTTGATGCTACGGACTGGTCTGTGTTTCAGTCAGAGGACGTCAATGAATTCTGTGACGCGGTGTCTGGATACATACGCTTCTGTATTGACTGCTGTGTCCCACAGAAGGTCATTAAAGAACATTTTAGTCAAAACCCTTGGATGAACGCGGAAGTGAAACTGAAACTTCATGAGCGTGCGTTGGCGTTTCAATCAAATGATACAGTTGCTTATAAGCTATCCTGTTACTCATTGAAACGTTCTATTAAATCTGCAAAGCGCAGTTACGGGGACAGGTTAAAGAGTTATTTTGAGGAAGATGACCCTCGGCGCATGTGGAACGGTATTAAATCCATCACATCGTGGAAACCTAGTGCTGGGAAAATTGCATCTGTCGGCCAAGCTCTGCCAAACGAGCTGAACACATTCTACTGTCGCTTTGAATCCGCTGATGCCTGTCCTACTGTATTCCCTGAGTGTTTCAATCAAGTTGCCTTCACCATGACCCAGGAGGAAGTCAAAGAGGACCGTGGGCTGTGAGCTTCCTGTTCTGGAGGTTCTTTATAAATCCAGACTTTTAAACAAAGCTCTTAGCATTGTCAATTACTCTTCTGGCCACCCTGGAAAAGCCATGTTCCAGCTTCTCTCTGGCAGAAGATATCTCTGAGATGCAGGACATCTCGTTACGCTAACAGTTTTTATCCACAAGCTGTTATCAGTGTGAACAGAGCACTTTAATGATTTGCACTTGTTTTGAAACTGTTTTAGTCGATCGATTTCACAGTGACATTTGTTTACTGTTTTATTTGTTTTATTTCTGTCTTTTAATGTTGTTTTATGTCTGTATTTGTCTGCGCACACTGGAGACTTTTTGCTAATGTATTCCAATGTGGGTTTTTTACTGCAAATGGCAAATAAACTGAATCTGAATCTGAATCTGGTTGTTTTCCTTGTTTATGCTCTCGGCTAAGTCGGTCTGTACATCGTGAGCACTGGGGGAAAGTTGTTTGAGGACACAGTATTTACAACCCGTGCGATCTGGAACCGGTTCAGCCTCATAACTTTGAACTGTGTGAACCCAATTAGTATCGCTCAGAAGGACAGAGCTCAGGGAGGATTAGGACAGAATATGCTCATAAATATGTCCAATTATCAGAGGTATCACAGTGGAAGAATGGTCAGGACTCTAGCAAACTGTAAAATAATACGCTAGATTTTCATTTATAATGCATCTTTCATCCATCCATCCGTCACGTTATGTGGCCCTCACCCAGCCAGCTTCGGCAAGTGAGGGCGGGGGGAGGCAGCTCTGGATCAGCTCGTTTAAGAGATGGCTATAATCACTAAACAAGTTTTGAGTGTTGTATGGTGTATCAGTCAAATTATTATCACACATGTGCATAGTATGGACTGTGAAACATGAAGAAGAGTGCAATATTTAACCTTTAAAGCTCCAGTGTGTGTAACTTCCAAGCAGCAATGGCTTGAATATGCAGATTTTATACATATTTATAGTAGTGGTATTAACAAATACAAAAGCATGTCCCAGCCTTGAAATTCTACAAACTTTAGTGGAAGTTTGTAGAATTTCTTCTATTGCATGACGCTAATATAACTTTCTACATTCAACGCCAATTAAAACTTAGAACTCCAAGACATTTTAGCAAATCAACTTTGTAATTAGGTCAAATTCTCTTCTGCTCTTTCAATATTTTCAATCAGAATCTCGGATCCTTCTGTCTGACTTTCACTAATGACTCCGTACAGACTGCTGATATTTCTTCTTCTTCTATTGCAAATAATGATAACCCTGTCTTGTAGAGAATGTCTTTGGACGAGAAAATAGTGGATTGAAAAGACGTTGAGTTACAAATGAAGTGATGGAACAAAGACTTCTGAGACATGGCTAGATCAAAAAGCTTTTTGGCCAGAAAATGATATAAAACCATGCATGAAGCAAAGGGCATAGAGAATACTGCTTCACCTCTTCTGTTAGACAACATTAGTGTGAAGTTTTATAACTGTGGGAGCCACGTGAAGTGTAAAAAGTAAAATAAACGGTCAGTTATTGATCCAAATGTTCTGTTTCTATGGAAACAGAGTCTTCCTTTAAAGGATATGCATAAATATCAAACACATAGGAGCCATTGGTTCATGGGGAGAGGGAGGATTGAGGCTGTAGATCCTGCCTCAGTCCTGTTTTAGTCCAGACAAATACCAAACCCTTACCAAACACATACCAAACCCATACCAAACCCATACCAAACCCATACCAAACCCATACCAAACCCATACCAAACCCATACCAAACACATACCACACTGTAAACCCTAACTTCAATCCTACTTCAGATATCAAAGTTATTTTAAATAGATTTTTACCAGTAAGTAGATATTACTCATTTATTGTTAGTTTATTTAAAGCTTGCCTATGTCACTCAGGGTTTTCTTTGAATTGAACTGTTTCTGTTCAAGTAAGCCTCACTTTTGACATTTTGATGTGTAGAGTCTTTAATGAGGCAGGTGTGACAATGACAGGGTGTCTTGGTGGCTGAGTGGGTAGCACCATTGCCTTTCAACTACAGGGTACTGAGTATGAATCCCGGTCGGATCATAAGTAGAAATTTAAACTTTATTGCAATCACTCGAGTTTACTTGATAATATCAAGTAAACGATGTACTCGAGGAATTCAAGTGAAGTTAATACGCAATTTATTTCCATGGTTTTTTCAAGTAAACTTTACTTGTCAGGGTTTACCAAACCCATACCAAACCCATACCAAACACATACCAAACCCATACCAAACACATACCAAACCCATACCAAACTGTTATGTTTGGGCACCTTTTCCCCCCCTTTGGTTTTATGTCTTATCTTTTTTGGTCCAGGTATTTTTTGGGTTTTATAGTTATTTTTGTAAGATTGTGTTTTGTATAAGTATATTTTAAAGGTTGCATTTTTGATAACGTTTTTGTAACTTATTTTGTATATTTTGCAGCTCGGGTCGGGAGTATAAGAAGCGCTGTCCTGGTGCGCTCCCGCCCCTCTCTGCTCTCAGCCTTTTGCAAACACCTGCTGAGGTGAGCGTGCACGCGCTGCGCGCTCCCTCCTAGTCCTGGTTTGCGGCCTCCCCAGACGCCGCATGATTTGGTTAGCATTTTTTCTTGTTTGATCTGGTGGGTCCGGTGGTTACATTTTCGTTTGAGGGTGTAGCTAGTTGGGTTTTGGTTATTCTTTAGTTAGGGTGCCGGCATCGGATCCGGACGGCCCTGTGTAGGGTTGGTTTGGTGTCGGGCCATTTTTGTTTGTTTTGGCTGACCCACCAGGTCCACCTTTAATTTGATTACTTTGGGTTTTTGTATTCTGGACACGGGGTTGGTTTGATTTAATATTCATATTAATTAATAATAACAAACTAGAGTTCAGTTAAAAGAACATGTATAAATAAAATCATTATTTTTGAACTCTAAACCTGTCTCTGTGTCCTTAAAATATGTTTTGTCCTTCGGGTCGTAACACAAACCCATACCAAACTCATACCAAACAAGGACGTCCGTCGATCCAGGGTTAGTGG
Source organism: Knipowitschia caucasica (assembly GCA_964034765.1). Lineage (NCBI taxonomy): Eukaryota > Metazoa > Chordata > Actinopteri > Gobiiformes > Gobiidae > Knipowitschia > Knipowitschia caucasica. The sequence continues at coordinate 15,639,523 of OZ035827.1, read as the reverse complement.
GTAATCCAATAAACAGCTCATCTTTTACAAGCTAACGCCACAAAGACACATTTTGCATTTGAACACACTGGAAACACGGTGATATAAAGTATAGTATCTCACCGGGGAGATAATGTAATCGCTTCTCGGCAAATCTTTATTATTATTATACCATGTTCTACAACATCAGACCTGGATCTATGTGACCTTGTTTTTATTTTTGTTTTTTTTTATGTATATGTTTTGTTTGTCCTTGCTAAAAGTCTTGTTCGTCAATGACCTCTGAGACGACTCCTGTTGTGATTTAAATCTATACATAAATGAACTGAATTGAATTGATATAAATGTGGCTCTTATTTCCAATGAGTTTATTGCCAAAGGAAAAGCCAAGATCAGCTCACGTCCTCATCTGCATCTCCACATCCTTATGCATTACTCTTGACCTCCTCTCTCAACTTCATATGAAATGGGTTTGTCACGAATACTAAAGCGACAAATGAGAAACAAGCATCTTAGAATCCGGGGCCAAGGTTCTGTGGTTCTGCAGCTGTTGGAGAGAGCTACTTCATCAAGTGGAGCTCGAGTGCCTCAAGTCTCATCACAGCGAGGAGAGGAGTGTGAGGCTGACGGAATGGGTTTTAGAATAAATGCATTTGTTCTCCTTGTTACAATGTCAAGTCAAGAGTAATGTTCAGAAAAACAGAGGAACGCTTTGTGGACCTCAATCCCAGTAATGGAAGGCCGTGTCTTTTCTGCCAGAGCAATATTCTCAGTGTTTTGAGCCACAACACCGAGCCACTCTTTTATTGGTTTCATTGTGTTTGTTGGTACTCATGGATGTAGAATATTACTTGGATAGAATATTGCTAGCTAAAGTCGGTCTTCAACAGCTGATTGGTGAAATTCTCCCATGTTACGCTGCGTTCCCCGCCGACGCACGTGAAGTTTGAGTTTATCAAATCTGACGCTCTGGCCTGCGATACTGCTGGGCGGGCTTTGGTGCTAGCAAGTTGAAGTTTGCAGCTTGCCAAGTAAAGTTTTCCTCCACGAGTGCAGCTCCACTTCTTCTCTGCGTCTGAGATCCGCCAGTATCTGCTCAGGAAGCAGCGCCATCAACGTACTATATTAGTATTAACCATTACTTCTGTCTTGGTGAACACATTAGCAGCACTTGTTTACAGTCACAGAAGAATGAAAACTCTGGAGGCATATGTTCCCAAGCACAGACCCTCAGCCCTGGTTTAATCCTGGTTTAGCCCCTGTTGTGCTTGTTTTTCTCCGAGCAACTTGTGTCCCGTGACCACTTTGCTGCTCTCTGATTGGTTGTCGCACGTTCACCCGGCAAAATAGTTGAGCAGTTTTTATCTCCTGCGTGTGCCGCATGCGTGGCGTCGCCCTTACACACCACCGTCGCGCTGCAATAACACATCTGCCGCCGAACAAAGGTGACCAGAGAGAGACCAGAGAGAGAAACCAGAGAAACTAGAGAGATAAGATAAGCCTTTATTTGTCCCACTGTGGGGAATCTTCAAGAGAGACCCTGAAGTCTACGTTCTACTTTTACAAGACTCTTCTGTTGAAAATAGGCAAACTTATTGTTTAGACATCAAAAGCATTGTTTAACGACCAAAATAAAAACTAATAATACATCATGAAAATCTAATTTCACATATTCCGCCTCAGGGTTATGTTCGACATCATTTGCACTTCGTACTTTGACGACCGGAGGAAGGCACTAAACTCATATATACGTCTTAATTTTGCCTCTAACTCTCTAATCTCCTAATCTTATTCCCACGTTTCGCTGCCTCTTGATACCTGTTTGTATAAATCCTTCCGTTATTGCTCTCGCTCCCGATTGGATATGTGTTAATTAGAATTCACGCTGCGTTTAAGTCTCCTCGTTTTCCACAGCGCTCTGCCTGAGGTGACATCTGGACCGCTCCCCTGGGACTGGAACGAGCCCTGGAAGTGTGATTAGAGATAGAGATTAGAGATGGGAGCGATACAGAGAGGAGGCTGATGTGCTAATAAGAGACAAGTCAAAAGCAGTCCTCCCCAAATCTTAATTATTGGTCTGTAAAAAAATTATTGAAATTTAAGTAAAACACGGATTATTCTTAATTTAGGTACATTTTTACCATCAAACATCAGAGTGAGAATATTCACTTTGACAACTTTTTGACAAATGATTTAGATGTAGATTAGATTTTAATTTTTTTGGAACATGGATAGAAACTAGTCTGCGAAAGAGACCAGAGAGGGACCAGAAAGAGCCCAGAGAGACCAAAAAGAGACAAGAGAGTGAATAGAGAGAGAGAGACCAGAAAAACCAAAGAGAGAAACTAGAGGGACCAGAGAGATACCAAAGAGAGGTGAGAGCCTAGAGAGACCAGAGAGAGACTAGAAAGAGAGACCAGTAAAGGATGACTTTACTTTTCCATTTTGTGTGTTTGTGTATTACTGTATATGTCACCCCATGATAGATAGATAGAGAGGTTAGATAGACAGATAGATGGATAGCTAAATGTTGTCTAAGTTTTCTGTGTTTTTAAAGTTCATGTACATCAATAATGAAAGATCCCTGAGGTTGAAGTCAGACGCAGATAAATGGATTCGTACAAGTGGTGTTTAAACATTAATCAGAGAAATGGGGCTAATGTTGCTGCATACAGATTCATTTTAAAAGTTGAGTACGCTAAAGCTACACATGAGTGACATGTGAGACAGAAAAGTCTTGGAACGTCCAAGTTACGCACTAGAATTAAACATTCGTCCATTTTCTACTGCTTTATCTGTTGCCGGGTGGCGGGGGCGGCAGTCTGAGCTGAGACGCCCAGACTTCTCTCTCCACACAGACTTATAATAAAGGATCTCCTAATATTAGTATGTTTTTTTTTTTTATATAGCGCCTTTCACAGACCAATCCACCGCCAATAATCATTATGTATCCAGTCCCTAAACTCGATTCCATATTTTTCTGAGCAACTGGATATGGTTCAGACACTAAACTATTGATGCATTTATATTTCATTCATTGTGTCAGGATCTGCTCCCACGGGTCTCTCCCTCCCCTTTCTGTGTCTGGTCTCTACCTACCTGGGCGTGGCTGCTCCCCGGGTTCCACTGGCCTCTCGTAAAAGAAGCCTGATGCTCATCCAGACCAGGTCAGTTTGTTGTTGCTACCAGTTAGTGCAATGTTTATGGTCCTGAGTGATGTTTAGATGAGTCTCGAGAGGCATCGACACTTTCAGCCGACTGTGACTAACAGGATGTGACAGGGACACCGATGAACACCGTATTAGAAAGGAATGTGCTCAAACATAAAAATATCTTTTAAAGATTGATATGAATATATATACTGTGTATATATTAAGTGGCTTCATTAAGTGGTATGAATTGTGCTATATAAATAAACTTGCCTTGCCTTGCCTTCATAGTGGCTGGACTGAGATGGTTCATGTTCAGTAGTGATGGGTCCAGCAACACTGATACACCGGCGCATGTGCCGAGTTCGTTTAGCGAAACCTCGTATCGGCGCGCGTGTCGCTTTATGAAAAAGCCACGTGACCAATACAGCCGCAGTGTCGCTTGTCACCGACACGGCAAACTGTGTTTAAAAGGTTCCGCATATGCCAGTGTCACCTGTATGAACCGCTGTCAGAAAAAGAAAATAACCCTTTCAAAAAGGAAAAGCATCCCATTTTACAGCATAAAAAATGGAACCTGCAACTAAAAGAAAGTATTCTGCAGAGTGATACTGCAAATAACAGCAAATAAGGCAATGTTTGTATTTTACATTTCACGCTTTATCTACAATCAAGTTTTAGTTTGAAACGCAAAATCTAGTTAGGCATGGTGGATGAGTGGATAGCGCTCTCGCCTCGCGTTTGAGAGAACTGGGTACGAATCCCTGTCGGTCCTCAAAAGTTTATGTTGACATCACAGTCTTGAAGAATAATTTTGAGAAATTGAAGTGCAGAAAATGTCAAAGGTTTTTTCAAGTATACTTTAGTTGCCAGGGTTTACAGTGCACTTTGGACATGCTTATTGTTTTGAAAATAAAAAAAATAAAAAAAAAATATCACTCAATGACATTTTGCTTAATGAATACATTCACAACTATCACTTTAATTTTCACATAAAACAAAATAACACAGACAATGCAGTTACGTAATATTGTGTGCAGACAAGTATGTCAAGCTCATTGAATCAGTGAGTTGGATGCAATGATTTATCAGATCCACCAGGTGTCAGTATAGAGCAGCACAAGCAACACTGTTGCGGCACAGTATCAACACAGTTCGTTGGATGTGCCGAAACGATACGTGAGGTTTCATTTACCCATCACTAATGTTCAGCCTCTTGTGTGACTTTATGAGCTGTGCAATAGGGAATTTATCCTTTAAAGAGCGACTAAACACCTGTGCCCAGCCTTACTCTAACCACAAAAGGGCGTTGCCTGGAGGACCAAGGGACAAGAAGGGGGGCTTAGAGTTGGGCGTGGTCTGGGCTGTGATTGACAGCTCACTAGTCATACACAAAAAACAGACGGTTGTCATTGCTGCTTAAAGCAATAGTTTACACACCACAAAGTCTCATTCCACCCTTGTTTACACACTAAGATAATTCTAGAGCTACACACCTGAACCTAACCCACTGATTTATTTCAGCGGAAGTGGTTGTCAACTCATGTAGTTTGATGATTTTAATCCATTAGATGTCGCCAGAATACTCCAGCCTGCAGCTGGGGCGTGTGTGAGAGTTGAATGGGTTTATATCACTGGCGCAGACAGACGCACGTCACACAAACAAACTGACGTCACACAGAATTACAGCCAATGGAGAGGCCAGGACCAAATTCAAATGTAGTACCACCAAAAAAGGTAGAGATGGCCCCACACAGACGTTTTTAGGCTCAAAAGTGAGATTTTATCTAAGATTTTATCTTAATTTGCTCTAAATTGTCAAAAAAATGACCAGATTATGTAGAGAGCACTACAATAAACATGTATGCAGTTTATGAGTTTAAAAAAAGTATTCCAAACATAGAAATACTTTTTCCTTTTTGCCTGTTCCATCGAGTTTGAGTATATTTGAAATGACACCACACAGTCGGGTCTTCCCCAAATCAGCAAAGCACTTTCTGAATCAGTAACATGGTGGTTCAGGATGGTTCAAAGGTCCTCACTGACATCTCTGTGAGAGAGGGGACATAAAGCTCTGACTAAAGATGCTGCTCCCTCATGACCAGGGGTGAGGGAGGAAACCGATAAACCCAGAGCTTTGCCTTTCGCCACAGATCCCTTCTCACCACACACACCACACACCTACACACACACACACATACCTACACACACACACACACACACACACACATACACATCTACACACACACACACACATACCTACACACACACACACACACACACATACCTACACGCACACCTACACACTAGTTTAAAAAAGTATCATCAATTTCTTTGTTCCAGTGTCAACGTGTTTCTGCTGGCTCTGTTTTTGTGTCTTTTGTGCAATTTGTTTCTGACAAATATCCCCTCTGTCTCTTGTCAGTCGGCCTCATCACGCAGGTTTTTTGTCTGAAAGAAAAGTTCTTTTTGACATTTAGAAATAAAACAGTGAAGACAAAACAAGGAGTCTGAGTTAAATCCCAGTCTTAGTGTTTGTTCAAACAGTGACATTATATGTTCTTGTATTACTCACCAGTGCAAAGGTTGTTGGCTCAAGTCACACATCAGTCTGAGTCATGGACCGTGTATTACTGAGCAGGGGATAGCCTGGTTAGTGCTGTGATGGGAGACCTCGAAGAACACCAGGTGTCACAGTGGGGCGGCTGCGGCTGTCAAGTGCCAAACTGTGGTTGTGTCCTTAGGCAAGACACTTTCCCCATATTAGAATGAGTCTAGTGTGTGTGAATTGTTGGTGGTGGGGAGCCAGTGGCACAGACCAGTTGCCTCACTTCTGTCAGTGTGCCCCAGGGCAGCTATGGCTCGCGTCTTTGAGTGTACAGAAAAGTGCTTTATATAACTAATGTATTACAGTAACAATGATCTTATTGCAGCTGTGATTCTGTTTAAGCTGAAATTTGCTTTCATACATGGATTTGTTCTGGTTTCTCTCTCGGGGACACAGTTCTAGTGACGCATGAGGCACATTCTGACATTAATTAGATTATTATTGCACAGAAGAAGACATTTGAAAACAGCCAAAGCAATATTGGTGTAGCTGGAGCGACAAACATGTAACATGGAGCTTATTTATACTACCTCAGTAAAGCAATAGAGCTGTTATGTATTCCAAATGTGTTTAATCATGCTGTTTTCAAAAGACAGACACAGAGACAAGATGATCTCTTTTGTCACATTACACGGGGTATGGAAAAATGGAAAAGTACCTCTGCTCTGTTTTTCACAAGGTCGGGCTCTACAAGCTTTGTGTACGAACCAAATAAACACAAATTGTTAAAAACCTGTTGGTTCAATCCCACTCCTCTCCGATGCAGAGCGATCGTCCACTCTGCTTCTCCGCCTTCGTCCTCGCACCTAAATGGACGGAACTGTGCGGTGTGTGTGAGAGTTCTTTTGATCACTCATATAAAAGCCTTGTGTGCCTCGGTCTGCGGCTTTGTTTGTGTACACTGCGGCGTTTCAATGAGCACAAGGACAATACGGTAACGTGCAGTTCTTTGGGAACACAGAAAGGTCAAGGCGAGGGGCAAAGGTGCTTCTGCATGGGTAAGTTATCTCCGTGCCAATGTCTGCTTTATTTCACAGGTTTACTTTCAAATGTGCAACGAGTATCTCTGAAAAGTATATTCTCGCAATCTAGTATCTCTTAAATGTGTTGCTTTTGTGTTTGACAATCAGTATTTTTCTTGTTTTATTCTACCTGTAAATGTTACTACAGTTCAGTGTTCATGGTTTCACACTGGCCCAGACCAGAGCAGTGAGAATGGTCCCAACCAAACAGATCAAGTAGAAATCCACTGTAAGTAGTAAGTCATTAATCTGTCTGTATATACTGTACTGCCTTTCACAGACCAGAGTCCCAAAGCGGTTTACAATTGTGGGCATCTGTCTCTCACTCCACACAGAGGCACCAGTATAGGAGGCACAGATCTATTGTACATGTCTTTAGCAATAGGGGAAACCGGAACACCCAGAGGAAACCTAGGCAGACACGGGGAGAACATGCAAACTCCACTCAGAAAGGCCCTGTTCCAACCAGGATTCAAACCCAGGACCTTCTTGTTGAGAAGCAAGAGTGCTATCCACTCAGCCACCGTGCCGCACTGGAGGAATGCTATCTTTGTTTTGAAAAAAGAGAGAACCGAGTGACCAGAGAGAGAGAGAGAACAGACCCTTTAAGACATTTATGGACACTGGTCATCCGTTCCTTATGAACCATTGGCTCTAAGTGTTTTTATTGTTGCATTTCCTGCTTTTGAACTGTTTTATTCTCTGATCTGACTTTGTAAATCCTTCGAGATATCCACAGTTGTGATTCCGGGCTAAGCAAATGGCGACATAGAGATGAGATTTGAATCCTGTCGAGCCGAGGAAGAAGCAGCATCTCATCATCAAAAACAAAACAATTTATTTTCTGTAATTCAATTCATGTTTGTATTCAGTCTTTGTGTCTCTGGGTGATTGACAGTTTCATCTTTATAGACACAGATGTTCATACTGGTCCTTCTCCAACACAGAGGCCTGGACTTTCTCTAGTTCTGAATCTCATAGAAATCCCATGGGACCAGCGGAGTGACTGTGTAAGGACAATAGACCGTATCTCTGAAGTGGACTAGCCCAGCGTTAGCCTTGATGAGGAAGAAATAGATTTGAACGTAAGCTAGCTGGAGCCGATTTTTTTTTCCGATGACTTTGGCTTTGGGGGGTTACAAGGACAAATAAAAACTAATGTGTTCCCAGGACAGTTGCTAGGAAAAGTAGAAGTGGATAGGTTGATCCTTATGGCGTATATATGACATTCTGGCACAGATCAGATATTGTACATTTGAGAGCCAAGACAGACCAGAGAGAGACCCGAGAGAGACCCTAGAGAGACCAGAGAGAGACCCGAGAGAGACCCGAGAGAGACCCTAGAGAGACCAGAGAGAGACCCTAGAGAGACCAGAGAGAGACCCGAGAGAGACCCGAGAGAGACCCGAGAGAGACCCTAGAGAGACCAGAGAGAGACCCTAGAGAGACCAGAGAGAGACCCGAGAGAGACCCTAGAGAGACCAGAGAGAGACCCGAGAGAGACCCGAGAGAGACCCTAGAGAGACCCGAGAGAGACCCTAGAGAGACCAGAGAGAGACCCGAGAGAGACCCGAGAGAGACCCTAGAGAGACCAGAGAGAGACCCGAGAGAGACCCGAGAGAGACCCTAGAGAGACCAGAGAGAGACCCGAGAGAGAGACACAAGAGAGAGAGACCAGACCAATTAAATGCAGTTATTGATGAGTACAATCTGATTCTATGTGTTTTTTATCATTGCATTTCTTGAGTTTGAACTGTTTAATTTTCTGATCTGTGTTTGCAACTTCAAAGATTTTGTTTGGTTAAAAATAATAAATAATAATTTTAATCGATTTGTGCCTGCATAGAACAGGCTTAAATAACCATGTTGTTTTGTTCTCACTTTTATTTGAACTTTTCCCTCCTGTTTCCTCAGGCCTGGACATAATGAGTGTAGTACGACAATTTCGGGCGACCGTAGCTCAGTTGGTAGAGCATTGGTCTTTGAGCCAGAGGGTCGTGGGTTAGAGCCCAACTTTCACCATTGACTCCCACTGTCTGCTGTTGTTGTGTCCTTGGCAAGACACTTAACCTCTGGGAACACCAGCCACAGTGGGGCGGCTGCGGCTGTAAAGTGCCAAACTGCTGTTGTGTCCTTAGGCAAGACACTTTACCCCCATTGCCTAGAATTAGTCTGGTGTGTGTATGAATGGTTGGTGGTGGTCGGAGGGGCCGATGGCGCATACTGGTTGCCTCGCTTCTGTCAGTGTGCCCCAGGGCAGCTGTGGCTACAGTAGTAGCTTATCACCACCCTGTATGGAGTGAAAGAATAATGAAATGTAAAGTGTCTTTGAATGTCCAAAAAAGTGCATTATTATTATTAATGCTAAGTCCAGCTAGCTAACCGTGGCTCACACGCCTCCTCCCACTGCAGGATCCAGAGATCGATCTGAGCCTCGTCATCCATCTCTGAGGCAGACGGCTCCTATAAACACATCACCAGGCAATTACCATACTCCACACACACACTGCAGGTCCAGGCGTAGACACGAATACACTCACACACTGCACTGTAGATCCAGGACTGAGGCTGTAGATCCAGGACTGAGGCTGAAGATCCAGGACTGAGGCTGAAGATCCAGGACTGAGGCTGTAGATCCAGGACTGAGGCTGAAGATCCAGGACTGAGGCTGAAGATCCAGGACTGAGGCTGTAGATCCAGGACTGAGGCTGTAGATCCAGGACTGAGGCTGTAGATCCAGGACTGAGGCTGTAGATCCAGGACTGAGGCTGTAGATCCAGGACTGAGGCTGTAGATTCAGGACTGAGGCTGTAGATCCAGGACTGAGGCTGTAGATCCAGGACTGAGGCTGAAGATCCAGGACTGAGGCTGTATTCCCCTCTGTGTACCATGCGTGAGTGTATTGTCGTTGTCCTTCAATGTAAACAGGAGGAGACCCAACAGACTTCGATCCATGCTCCATCGATTTCCAATGTGTCGACAGAGACAGCCGCCCACTCAACACTGGACTAAACTCGCTGTGGGCAAAGGCAAGGCAGGTTTATTTGTATAGTGTACTTCATCCACAATAAAACTCAAAGTGCTGAATAAAACTAGACACACACAAGGCATTAACATCATAAATAATTGATCATAAATCAAGATATAATCCTTCAGTTGTACGCACAGATTAACAGAACTGTTTTAACCTGGATTGTCAAAGAAGAAGCTTGTCTCACATTTTCAGGAAGACTGTTTCAGATTTTAGCTGCATGAATCTGAAATGCTGCCTCCACATGTTAAGTCGGGAATCGGACCAGCAGGAGGCCTGTCCCTGTGCTCCTCAGAGTCGCGGCAGGAGGCCACTTCAAACCTGTGTTAATGAACTTAGAAGCACGGCTAACCACCACAAATATTAAAGACGATAGAAGCCTGGCTAATGTAGTAATCAATATTTTTCGTATTAATAGCCATGTCACACTTGTACTAATGAGTATAGAAGCATAGCTAACCATGTCACACCTGTCCGAATGAACTTAGAAGCACAGTTAACCATGTCACACTTATATGAATGATACATAGACATGTGGTCATCCAGATGCACACTGAAACGTGAAAAAGCATAAAAAATATAACTCATTCAACCAAATCCGTATCTCCGCCTGTAATAGAACCTGGCATGCGTGATCTGCGTGGTCCAACAGTGCGCCCTAGTGGCCTAAACATGTAATTACAATAAGCTGCAGATGTTATATCGCCTCATGGACAGCAGGGGGCAGTGCGCAGCAAAAAAAGACAACACTACAGATACGATACATCAGAGGGGAGGGATTTTACAATGATAAATATTGCTGCAGATTTAACATTTGTCTTTGCAGTTCGGGAATCCCTACGGAAATACATTTGAACACAAGTCTCTTCAGGGCATTGTCCTCTCACCGTTTCTCTTCACCATCTACACCTCAGATTTGCAGTCTGCAGAAGTTCTCCGACTCCGCCATCGTGGGCTGTGTGTCTGAGGGGAGCGAACTGGAATATCGGTCGGTTATCACGGACTTTGTCGACTGGTGCGAGAACAACCACTTGTGCTTGAACACCAGTAAGACAAAGGAGGTGGTCATCGACTTCAGGAGAAAACCACTTTCCCACACGCCCCTGAACATCCAGGGGGAGGACATTGAGCTGGTGGACAGCTTCAAGTACCTGGGTGTTCACATTAACAATAAACTGGACTGGTCCCATAACACTAACGCTCTGTACAAGAAGGGCCAAAGTCGCCTCTTCCTTCTGAGGAGGCTGAGGTCCTTCAGAGGGAGCAGGCCTCTGCTCAGGACCTTTCATGACTCTGTGGTAGCCTCAACGCTGCCGTGTGCTGGGCCCCGGGCAGCACAGAGCGGGACAGGAGCAGACTGAACTGGTCAGGAGGGCCAGCTCCACTCTGGGCTGTCCCCTGGACTCTGTGGAGGAGGTGAGGGACAGGAGGGTGCTAGTCAAAGTCACCTCCATCATGGACAATACCTCCCACTGCACAGGACTGTAGAGGAGCTGAGGAGCTCCTTCAGTGGAAGACTGAGGCACCCTCAGTGTAAGGAGCGCTACCGCAGGGCATTTATCCCCACCGCTGTCAGACTGTACAATAAGTCACTTTAAGTCACTGCATTAAGACTGAAAAAACCTGCACTACTATTGACACTTCTTCTTATTGCCACTTTTTGTTCATAATATGTCCTGTTTGCACATTCTTACTTTTTGCACAATTTTTAGTGTTTCTATCCATGCCAAACTTGACATGTAAATTTCTCCTTTGTGAGATTAATAAAGTACATCTTATCTTTACTTATCTTACGTGAAAACGAGAGATAGCAAGATACAATTACATGTGTAGTTAGGTATCCCAGCTTTAAGTGAAGCTAGAATGAGATGCATAGAAAGTAGGTCAAAAACAACAAACACATTCATTTAAAGTGCAAAAGTTTTTATTTAACAGCTTTTCAAAAACGATTCACAACATGTGACAATCCCTATTTAAAGGCACCACCATAAAAGTTAACCTCAAAAAGAACTAAATTACATAATTTAAAAAAGTACATAATTTAGCACAAATACAAAAAGAAATTCATGTGTAAACAAATACTTTTCTGACGAGTGTCATCCTGTGTGGATAAACAATGGTTGGAGTCATCACATTACTTTTATACATTTTAATCAATGGAATGTGGAGAAATTCCTCCAAAAAAAGTAAGTATTTTGATAATTTTTCACAATCTTTAGGGTGAATTACAAGAAAAACAGTTTGTTGAAAAGCTAATGCTAACTGCTAATCTGTGTGTTTCTTGTGCAAAAATAAGTCAAAAATATTTGCCAATGGGACAAAGCCAAATGATCCTGTTTTAAAAAGATAATAGAAATGTTTTCCTTTTAATGAAGAAGAAAGAAACTAACTGACCAAATGGCTTTGTCCCGTTGGCAAATGTTTAAAGACAGTCAGAATGTTCTCAGATTTCTCTGGAGGAAAACTCTGAACCAGAGTCAGTTCAAGACCAGTCCAGAACCAGCACCTTCGAAGTGTGGTTATTAAGCGAGCAAAAATGGCTGCCTTTAAATTTGAATGAATGCAACTCATCCATCCATTGTCTTCCCCTTAATCCATTTCTGGGTCGGGGGGGTGGCAGTCAGAGCTGCACCCAGTCCACAGAGCACCAGCCCCTCACTGATCCTCCTGCAGGTGGTGAGTCCACAGGAGCTGAGATCTTTCAGTGGGTGCTTCAGGCAAAGTGGGGTTAAGTGTCTTGCCTAAGGACAGAACGACAGCAGTCACCAGTGGGAGTCGTGAAGTAGGTCTTACGGTGGGCTTGAACCCACGACCTTCAGGCCCAAAGGCCAATGCTCTACCAACTGAGCTACTGTCGCCCCAGTAGCTCTGTTGAATGCAACTCAACATTTCCAAAATAAAAAATCATCTAATAAAAAAGAAACAAAAAGGAACATAAAAAAGTTCAGTGGACCAGCGCACTATAAGTTTGCACTAAGGGCCTCGTCTATCACTCCAGGTGCTTATCTACTGCTGCAAATGTCAAGACTACGAGATTGAGAAATAGGAAGTAGAGAAACATGTGCCATTTCCCTCGTTCCCTAGTTGTTTTTGATGAGACATTAACATCATAAGTTTCCAATGTTTGGCTCGAGACATTGTGTGGCCCCTTAGGGCCATCAACAACGTTTACGGCCCTACGTAAACAAAAAACACATCCATAGCATTTATATAACCATAAACATGGAACCCTGAATGCAATAAGTAACACATAAAAGTAAACATTGTTCAACCCAGTCCACAGCATCATTGGTTTGGTCCAGATTTGTTTCAGGATGCCTTTAGGATTCAGGTTTTGGACAAGAAGGGGGTTTGAAAACTAGTTTGAAGTTACTGAGGTTAGTCGTGTCAAACTAGGCTCCACAAATTCTTATTGAAACGCGACTTTCATTATTGGAAAAAATTATATTGTCAGGTCTGAAAAGTAGCAACGCTGAACAGTTAGCTTAATGCGGTGTGTTTAGTTATTGTGAGGCTAAGTCACCGCACGGGAGGGGGATTAAACGTCCAGTAATGTCAGTACAGTAGCAGTAGCAGTGGAAGGACTTTTTATTTTGGGCAATAATGTGTCCAAGGGGGAAAAAAATTTGACCTAACATAGACCCTTGCGACAACCCACAAATAATGAGGGCTGTTGAGGAGGCAAGACGACCCATCTCAGAAGACAGACATCCTACTTGCCACGATTGCCAATCTTTCTTTTGTTGCCACTTTTTTTGTTGTGCAAATTATTTCCTGCACAGACTATATTTTCAACCTTTAACATGTTGCACACTTCTGTCTTTTGCACAATCTGAGTGATTCTATCTGTGTCAAATGTGACATGTACATTTCTACAGTGTGAGATCGATAAAGTCCATCTTATCTTACACAGACACTACAAGCTTTCTCTGTGGCCAGGAATGATTGAGGACAGGCGGGCTCCAGAACGCAAGCCTCAATTTCTCTGTTTTCTGTGGACCCAAAACAGGAGCCCGTTCTCAGGTGAGTCAGGGGCGATGATCGACTCAGCGCAGATAGAGAGCAGAGAGTCATAGATCCGGATAGCATTGACACAGATGGATACGATTACATAGGTTGGGTAGAGGATCATTGTAAATCTATACAGCTTCCCCCAGACTTTTCCTCATCGGGCTAACTCGACTCTTGAGACCTGAAGGTACAACTTCGGGATGACATTTCCGCGGCGCTCCTGCGGACACAGGTGCAGCCCACAGCTAGCTTGTAGGTGCATAGGCAGTAGGTGACGGAGCCGGTGGTGAGGTTCCTCTTAGGCTGGGTAAAGTACACTTGGACCTGGATGGCCTCAGACTTCAGACAGGGATCCAGACACTCGTGACAGTACGCCTCCGGGATGTGTTTGTCGAAGTGACTTGGCCTGCAGAAAAATAGAAAAAATACACAGACTGAAAATAATGATAATAATAATGAAAATTTAATAATTGCTTGCATCAACTGGTTTTAACTTAAATTTGAGTTCATTTTGACTGTCTTTCAAGAAATGTCTCCCTTGGAATGAGAAAATAAAGCAACAGTTTTTGAAATAAGACTCAATGGCTTTTTCCCGTTGGGGATAGACAGATACATTTTGCCCAATTTGAGCAATTCCGCAGTTCCGTGGCCGTTAAAACTGTATTTTTTAAACACTTTTTACGTTGTCATTTCTATTCACTTCAAACACAGACAGTTATCATAGTCACTAGCAATAGCCCTGTTTCCACCAGCCCTACTCGGCTCTACTCTACTCTACTCTACTCTGCTCTACTCTACTCGTTTGTGTTTCTTTTATGCTTTAGTATCTTGTAGCGTTATCCTAGCCACAAACACACATCAAACCCAGTATGACTTCGGACATTCCTGGGTAGCCATGGCTTTCAGCAGTACTCTGGCCAATCACTGTCAGTTAGAACACTTCAGTACCAGAAAACCAGAGTATAAAAGCATGTGGTACCAGTTAAACATGGCGGGGGTAGATTAAAGTAGAGTAAGGCCAAATCGGGCTGGTTGAAACTAGGCTTATGTTAAATTATAGACTCAATCAATTTAATTTGTTTGTGTATAGCCCTAAATCAAAACAGTAGCTATCTTGCAGGACTTTACAAAACTGTTGATTTCGTGAAGACAAATCAGAGAATCAAACAAACCAACATAGAGCCATTGGTCCATAAGGGACGTATGAAAGTCAGAATGTACTCAAACTCAAATTAAGATAAAAACCTCTCAATTCAAGAAATTATTTTATTTTATTTTATTAGCTTCTATGCTCTGTGTCTGAGTGGGGGCAGATACTGGGGGTGAACTGGTCACTCACTTGAGAGTCCATGGGGCGATGGACTTGTTCTGCAACTCCAGGACGTGACTGAATTGCAGGTGGCGCTGCTGTGTTGTCGTTGGATGACAGCCACGATCACAGACCTCCGGGTGCACCGGGAGGGCACAGACCAGGCCCAGGATACAGCTCTGGAACACACAAGCACCACGTTAATCCTGATAGTAATAATGATCATGATTATAATGGAACACAGCAAAAACGGGTGAAAAATAAGTTTAAAATTACTCAGATTTGGCTAAACGTATCAGTCAAAACACTAAACAGCAATCAGACAATCAACCTGTCGATGGTCTCACGCACGCGCTTTCGGACCAGGGGAGACCGGTCCTTCCAGGCAGTTGCGCCTAAGCTCTGCAACAATCTTCCGCTCTCTCTGCGACTGATGCGGTTGATTCATTCAAAGGTCAGCTAAAAACTTATTTATTTGGGCAAGCATTTACATAATTTTCTTGCGGCTGTTACAAACCTGTCACTGAGTTGTCTTGGCCATTATATGTGTCTTTTTTGTACGCACATTTTAAATTGTTTTTTGTTTGTTTTAACTGTGAAGCGCTTTGTGGCCTTGGTCTGTGAAAGGCGCTGTATAAATAAAGCTTACTTACTTACTTACTTACTTACTTACTTACTTACTAATAATAGAAAATCAAAATGCTTCTGATTGTTTGGAAAAGTCAAATCCTGTTTCCATATTCTTTTAGTATCAATATTTGATCTAAAAAGTCTTTAACTAGTTTCCGTGGTTAATATCTGAGTTGCTACTGCACAAAGTGATGAAAATAAGTCTAAAAATGCACAGTTTTGGCTTAATTTGAGCCCATTCTGACTGCCTTAACACAGGCAGCTGCGGCTACAACAGTAGTTTATCACCGCTGTGTTTGGAGGGAATGAATGACATGTGAAGCGTCTCAGAGTGTCCCGAAAAGTGCTGTATAAAACCAATGCATTGTTATAAATGGCTTTGACCCATTGGCAAATGTTGTTTTAAGAGTCAGAAAGCGCTCGATTCCAAGACCAGTCCAGAAGAACCGTTCCACTGCCGCAGAAATCAACTGAAGATTATTTTAATTTTAGTTATAATTCGTTCATCATTCAATTTTAGTTATAGATAGAACCACTAACATTGGACATCAAAATGACATGAAATAAACTCGTAATAAAGACACATAAAATGAAAAGAGTGAGTCCTTAAGCCCTGATGAGAAATAGAACGATAAACAACTCTTGTTTTAGGGAATAACACTTTTTCGATTTTAACCTTTTGAATTGGAGTTTTTAAAAGGTATTGTTGTTCACGCACTTCAGTACCCCAGCTTTAATGTTACCTCAGTCTCAAAATGTTTTATATATATTGCAAAATGATACACTGCAAAAAGTCATTAAAAATACATTTAAAAAAGGTTCAAATTTGGCAATTATTACCTCAAATTTTTATCATTTTTGCAGTATAGATAACCCCCAGCTGGTGGATTTTATCATCAAACATTCACAACATGCATGTGTCTGTGTTGTCCATGTATTGTGTGTGTGTGTGTAATCTCTATATGTGTGTGTGTTTGTATGCGTGTGTATTTTGCATGTGCTGTCTCTGTGTGTGTGTCTAAGATTAAGATAAATTTGAGAGATCCTTTATAGTATTTCAAAACATTTGCTGCACGTGTGTGTCTGTGTGTGTGTGTGTGTGTATGTGTGTGTGTGTGTGTGTGTACTCACCATCAGAGCAGCGACAGCAGCAGCAGTGGCAGCACTAGTACAGGTCATGTTTAGATTGAGAGGATTCCGTTTGGTGCTGACTCTGGGGACTCCTTCTTATATTTAGCTGCGATGTCACAAGGATTTCTCTCTGTGTGACATCATATCTATTTTAAGCCACAACTTTCCTCATACGCCGCGTGAAGTTTGATCCTGTGCCCCAACCCATTATCAAAGTATTTACAAGGGGAGGAGTTCTGGATGACTCCAAAGCTCTAAAGAAATTCAAAAAAAGGAAATCTAGTGATTCAAAATCAGTGACGCAAGAGAATAAGGCAACACCAACTAATGAGCTAAAGATAGTTACAACAACAAGTGAGGAAATCCTTCCTTCAACCATTCATTCATAACAAAACACGTGCCTCAAGCATTCAGACACACACAGAGACACAATGTAGGACGCACACGCACACATTCATACACACAGAGATACAGTAGATACGTATTAGAGAGATACAGTATTTGTATACAGATATTTAGAGCAATTTATGTATATATATATATATAAGAGAGAGAATTATTTTTCATCACTTTTACTACATCTATAGTTGTTGCTGAGCAAATTAGAGCCAGTAGCAAATGTGTTGTTGCTGCACAAAACTGCATGAAAACATCAGCGGTGAGTGACCCAAACATAAACCTAACCTAAATCCATAATTCGATCCTCTGCAAATGTTCCTTAAATGTCCCGTAATCTTCTTTTCGCAATCGCTTTTTCTCGCATTAAAACAGTATTTTAGTCATGAAAACGCTCACAGAAAATTCTGAAATCCTCCGTGCACATGTGTGAAGAATGTATATGTGTAATGTAACAGTTAATAGTGTTGATTGATTGGTATTTTTGTTTATTGAGCGTGGCTAGCTCGGGAGTGTCTGGAACTACCTGCGGAGTAATCTACACATCTGAATTACAAGCAGAGGGTGCGGGTGAGAGGTCCGCTATCAAGAAATAATGACCGGTAGAACATTTTGGAATTACATTCAAATCAATGGAGCGTTCTACTGCTGCTGCGAGGAGCCGTGCAATTATTGATCTCACGCACACCTTCAAAGGTGCGGGATCCAACTCTGAAGGTGCCGGATCTGGTTCAGACACGCAGAGGTGTGGTGCACGAGTAAAACTGTAGACCACAATTATTATGCTAAAGCTAGAGATGTTATTTCATTTTAGTATAGAGTCGTTCATTTCTCTTCTGCTGTGTGCTCCTCATTCCTACTGCTCTGTAACTGCTGATGCAACATTGACATTTTCCCACTGTGGAATGAATAAGGATCCCTTCATATTAATCTTTCCAAAATATTTAGTTATCGATGTTTGTAACAGTGTGAGGATATCATTGTATTGTGTTAGTGTGTGATTGTGTAGTTAGTTTTGCATTAAAAAAACAAGGCCTGATAAGTTGCATGGCTTCTCAGTGACTATTGTTTCTCGTACTTTTTTGCTTGTTTTATGTCCGTATGCACTTGTCTGGTGCCCAGTGGGGACTTTAGCGCAAGTATTCCTTGTTTACTGCAAAACAGCAAATAACTGAATCTTGTATCTTGATAAATGTTTGGAATCCACTCGAACGGCTATTGCAAAAAATTGCTGAGTTTGTGACATTGTGACTGCTTTGAAAAAGATTTGCCAATGGGATAAAGCAAAATACAATAATAATACAATAAAAGGAAATGTCTCCCTTGGAATGAGGTCATAAAGCAACAATTCTAGCAATAAGACTAAATGGCTTTGTCCCATTGGAGAATCTGGTTTTAACACAGTCAGAATATGCTCAGACTCAAGTAAAAAAAACAATTCATTTCAAGCAATTATTACCTTACATTTTATAATTGAATGCAGTGTAACAATTGCAAACACATTGGAGGCATTGGGCCGACAGTGGGTTACGTCGATAGGAGAGAGGAGGAGACGTGGTTTCAGGTTTCATCATCAAACCAAATTACCAGAGACCAAGTTTAAAAAAGGGTTTAGTCATAGACGCTCTATCACTTGGCGGCTCCAGCTACTATTGTTGACATTCCACAGAATCAGATTATTTAAGCAAAAGTATAAGGGGTGATTTAACACTAAGTTTATGAATCACTGGGCTTTTTTTAGTTTCATCACACTTTCTATGTATTTAAGAATCTCGCACTGGAATATACAGTATTTTAAACTTGCTTCTTTATTATGCTAAAGATAGACATTTTATTTCATTTTAGTTGTTGTTAATTTCTCTTCTGCTGTGTGCTCCTCAGTGACTATTGTTTCTTGTACTTTTTTAGCTTGTTTTATGTATGCACTTGTCTGGTGCCCACTGCGGACTTTAGCACAAGTATTCCAATGTGGTTTTACTGCCAAACATCAAATAAATTGAATCTTATATCTTGATATAGTTTTGGAATCTACTGCATAATGCAAAAAGTCAAAAATGAGTCAAAAATTGCTGTGTACATTCTGATTGCTTTGAAACAACATTTGCCAATGGGATAAAGCAAAATACAAATACTGTAATGTCTCCCTTGGAATGATGTCATAAAGCAACAATTCTAGCAATAAGGCTAAATGGCTTTGTCCCATTGGAGAATCTGGTTTTAACACAGTCAGAATATGCTCAGACTCGGATAAAAACCACTGGATTTGAATGTTTTTTATCCCATATTTTCTAGCTTTTTGCAGTGTACTGTGCTCCTGCAAATGCATTATGCATAAACCATTTTCAGTAGCAGCAGAGAAAGACAAATCTCCTCTGGAACTTCAGCGTGTGGGGACTCGGCGAACACAACTCAAGCTGATGAAACGTGTTGGCACTTGCCGAGGTGTGGCGAGGTTTAGCAGAAATCGGAAGTCTTTAAGGCACAATTAGCCACGTCAGTTCTTTTATAAGTTTGTCTTTGAGGAAGGTTGAAGAAGTGTGAGCACATTCTGGCTAGCTTTGGACAAAAACATTTAGTCTTATTGCAAGAGCTGTTGCATGGGGGGTGGCAGCTCTCGTTGCGGGTGGCAATGAATCCTCTCTGTCTGGACCAGTGCAAAACCATGAGCAACGACTGTTTCAGAGCTACTTAGGACTTGCTGCAGTTTGAGAAGGTCTTGTGCGGGGATCGCAGTGAAAGGGCCACAGCTTTGGAACACGTTACCTGCAGAACTGAAAGCCCTAACAGACTTGAAGGAGTTTAAAATTAAAGTCAAACTATGGCTCAAAAGGACCCAAACTTGTGAGCATAATGCAAGACTGTCATCATTTATTGTATTCTTTTTTTTTTTTTTGTATTTTGTATTGTATTCTTGTTTATTATTTAGTATAACTTATTACTTATTTGTTTAATATAATGATGTATGTATAATGTAAATGTGATGTATTTCTAGGTTTTAGGGACCAGGTCTGCAAACTAGCTGTTAGCTATACGGCCTATGAACACAGCATCGGTTCCTGTAACAATGCTTCTTGTTCTGTCCCTACCAAATAAACAAATAATAATAATAATCGAACCCACACCCATCAGGCCCAATGGCCAATGTTGCACCAACTGAGTCACTGTCACCCCAAATGTTTGTAACAGCCGATGGCATTTACTGGTTCCCTTGCTTCTGTCAGTGTGCCCCAGGGCGGCTGTGGCTACAACAGTAGTTTAAAACCAGTTTGTATTGAACATCGACATGTGAAGTCGAGAAAAGCCCTTTTAGACAGGTACAGAGGCAGTGGAGCGCAGACCCAGTTGCACAATTCAAGTGAAACCTGGATCACAGCACACCTCAAACTGCAGGATTCTGTAGTAATTCCATCATGACTTTCACAAGGAATCAAACAGTTATGACTTTTGAAGAAGACAAAACTATCTCTGCTTCTGTCCTGGTCCCAGGGCAGCATCAATCACCAACTGCACTCACAGAATCCTTTGCAAAGAAACTGCAGCGACAAACGACAAAAACTCTTCATTATTCTCAGACATTGAGACTTTTTTGATTATATCTCTGAGCCCGTCTTGCAAACCTCCGACTATACAATAAGATAAGATAGACTTTATTGATCTCACACTGGAGAAATGTACATGACACATTTGGCACAGATGGAATCACTCAGATTGCACATTTTTGTCTTTTGCACAAACATGTAGAGGTTAAAAATGTAGTCTGTGCAGGATATAACACTATACTTGGCATCTGAACCTTTCCCACAGTGAATGATGATTGATCTATTGACTGTGAGACAATCATAGGATCTCTTCTTCTTCATCTTCATCTTGAAATTACTTTGACATGACATTCGTTTTTAAGAATGAACTTTTATTTCCTCATATAAAAATCAATCACACATCCTGAAGCATTTCCAGCTTTACCTCTGTGTTGTGTGCTCTTACTACACTGCAAAAAGTTATACAAAAGTAAGTCCAAAAGTTCTCAAATTCTCTAAAATGCGTCTTAATTTGAGCACATTCTGACTGCCTTGAAAAAAGTTTTGCCAATGGGACAAAGCAAAATGATATGAAATAAAGCA
Source organism: Knipowitschia caucasica (assembly GCA_964034765.1). Taxonomy (NCBI): domain Eukaryota; kingdom Metazoa; phylum Chordata; class Actinopteri; order Gobiiformes; family Gobiidae; genus Knipowitschia; species Knipowitschia caucasica. The sequence continues at coordinate 15,618,136 of OZ035827.1, read as the reverse complement.
ACAGCTCTTGAAGTAAGGCTAAGTGGCTTCGTCCCATTGGAGAATCTTGTTTAAAGAATGTACTCAAATATAAAAAACACTTTGATTCAAGCAAACATTACCACATATTTTATCATTTTTTGCAGTGTACTGTCCTGTCTGTGCGCTGCAACATTGACATTTCTCCCCTGTGGATGCATAGAGGTTTATCTTAATCTTCTGTCGTTAGCAGAGAAGCTCGAGCCAAAGAGCAGAGAGAAAAAGTGCTTCCAACTTTGTGTAGCTCAGTTCACATTTCATTTTTATTTTGTGCTCCTCTTTCCCACTGCTTTGTAACTGTTGATGCAACACTGACATTTCTCCACCGTGGGAGGAAAAAAAGATCTCTTCATCATCATCTTAAATTGAATTAAATAAACGTACATTTATCAATCTATTTATCGTATTAGCCCAAATGCCGAAGCAATTATAATGCAGTGTGTGTCATGGTGGTAAGTTTTAGTTCCTGTTTTAGTTTGTATTATCTATTCTCCTGTGTCTTTTTGAGTTTTAGATACGCACTGGCCACCGTTCTCATAATCTCACCTCATTTTTTCCATAAGCACCGAGTCCCCCATTGTTTGTCCTGGTTTAGTCTTGGTTTTTGCTGCTTACAAGTGTCTTTGATTCCTGTTTTGACTGGCTTGTGTCCCTGGTCTCTTGGTTTGTGCATCATGTGAGGAAATTGATTGATCATCCATGGATCTATAATAATGTCTGGACAGGGTATTACTAGCTTTATGCCCGTTTGGCATGAATGGAATCACTCAGATTGTGCAAAAGACAGAAGTGTGCAACATATTAAAGTTTAAAAATATAGTCTGTTCAGGATATCATTTGTACAATCAAAAATAAGCAATAATAAGAAAAAGTGCATTAGTGACTTAAAGTGACTTATTGTACAGTCTGACAGCAGTAGTGATACAGTTGCACTTATCAGCAGCACTGATTGGTCAGAACCATAGACTGTATATATTAACGGACAGAGTCACGCCTATCTCCGCCGTTCTAACTAATGGGCCAAAAAATGTGCTCTACTGGAGCAAAATGGCCGCGAGTGGTCCCGCCCACAAGAAATTTGTGAAAAAATGCATCTGCGCATGCGTCAGTCGGCGCAGCTCCATTCATTTGAACGAGAGACTTCAAAAATTCACAGCGAGTAAACTAGAGTGTTCCAAAAAAATTCACCCCCCTCAGCATTGACACACATGTGGAACGGAGCTTTGGGCCAAGAGCCAACTTTTGGTCCATCCTGTAAAGACATTTTTGAGAGGTCTGCCAATGCTATATGTTAGCATTGGCTAATTCTTCTTCTGGGTCCACCCCCATCGGCCCGGGGTGGTATTGCAAGCATGTCAGCGCACGTCATTTTGGCCACTTTTAAGCTGGGACCCGCCCCCACCGGTCAGAACGTGGCCGTGCTTCTCTGTGCACGTGCAGGATAGCCACACATGTCATTAGTAGCAGCTCCATCTCTGCTGCTGTGACCCAAAGCACTGTTTCTTACTTAACTTTTTAGAATGATGAATCTATTTGTTTTGTTTGTGTGGATGGACGTGTTTTTGCTGCTACTGGACACCCAAATTTCACCCATGGGGATCAATAGAGAATCTAACTAATAAACTATAGCATTCATATTGGACGTACGATTTTAGTGTCACTGCTTTCAGGCCATAACCTAATATTAGTGATGTGAGTCTGAGCTCTACAGGTCTGAGGGGTCAGCAAAAACACTGAAAACAACAAAAGAGGTGAAGAATTTCTAACTTTTTTCAAGGTTTTATATAACTTCAAAATGGCGTGGAAGAAGTCTGTGTGAAGAAAAACCAGGGACTAGTACGAATCCATAAATGAAAAGTAAAATTGGCGGCAAAACTTCAGACCATTATGTCAGACTTCCTGTTGGTCCCAGAGCGAGGCTCCAAGCGAGTTTTAGACTCGTCTCCTAGATATCTGTCACTCATCCTAGTTTTGTTTACCTACGGCAAAAAGAATGTACTGGCTCTCATAGGAATTAATCATTTGAAATTTCCAGGGGGCAGTATAGAGTTACCTTTTTTCGAACAATCTCGAAAAGTTAATTTTATGATTTTTTTTTTGCCAAACTGGTCGTTTTAGACCCCCAAGTGCGAACAGTCGTGCATGTCTTCAGGGTTAGTTAGTATAGTTAGTCTGTACATTTCCACTTGAGTACATCCAAATGTTACAACATACATTTACATCAGACGGTTGTGACAGTCGTGGCGCAATACATCATCAGTAGTTTGAAAGACGACCATTGGTACAGAAGGGGTGGGTTTGTACCTGTTATTAGCGGAAATACTGGGATGAAACATAAGTCAAAAATTATTCAGAGAATAACACAATTCAAACACAGGAAATGCAATGAAAACAAACACACAGAGCCATTGATCCAAACAGGGCAGAGACCAATGTCCATAAATGTTGATGAATTAAACTTTTAAATGAAGAATAAACCACTAAAAACTAAACTAAACTAAATGTTGTTGAATGTCCTGGATCACACCTGTCTTTGGAACAGAGGAATGACTCAAAACACTTGGTGAGAAACCTTGGTCTGCTCCCACAGAGAGGAAACAGGCGTGTTGGAACAGTGTTAAAACTCCAAAAAATCAGATACCCGTGGCTCTGATTCGGATGTGGCTCAGCTTTCTCACATACAGTGCAAGTTCTCCCACTTATAACAATGACAGCGGTCTGTAATTTTCATCACAGGTACACTTCAACTGTGAGAGACAGAATGTGGGAAAAAAAATCCAGGAATTCACATTGTAGGATTTTTAAAGAATTTATTTGTAAATTATGGTGGAAAGTAAGTATTTGGTCACTTCAAACAAGGAAGATCTCTGGCTCTCACAGACCTGTAACTTCTTCTTTAAGAAGCTCTTCTGTCCTCCACTCGTTACCTGTATTAATGGCACCTGTTTCAACTCGTTATCTGTATAAAAGACACCTGTCCACAGCCTCAAACAGTCAGACTCCAAACTCCACTATGGCCAAGACCAAAGAGCTGTCGAAAACCAGGAAAAGAATTGTAGACCTGCACCAGACTGGGAAGAGTGAATCTACAATAGGTAAGCAGCTTGGTGTGAACAAATCCACTGTGGGAGCAATTATCAGAAAATGGAAGACATACAAGACCACTGATAATCTCCCTCAATCTGGGGCTCCACGCAAGATCTCATCCCGTGGGGTCAAAATGATCATGAGAACGGTGATCAAAGATCCTAGAACCACACGGGGGGACCTGGTGAATGACCTGCAGAGAGCTGGGACCAAAGTAACAAAGGTTACTACCATCAGTAACACACTACGACGACAGGGAATCAAATCCTGCAGTGCCAGACGTGTCCCCCTGCTGAAGCCAGTGCATGTCCAGGCCTGTCTGAAGTTTGCCAGAGAGCACATGGATGATACAGCAGAGGATTGGGAGAATGTCATGTGGTCAGATGAAACCAAAGTAGAACTGTTTGGTATAAACTCAACTCGTCGTGTTTGGAAGAAGAAGAACACCATACCTACTGTGAAGCATGGGGGTGGAAACGTCATGCTTTGGGGCAGGACGACTGATCCGTGTTTAGGAAAGAATGAATGGGGCCATGTATCGAGAGATTTTGAGCCAAAACCTCCTTCCATCAGCGAGAGCTTTGAAGATGAAACGTGGCTGGGTCTTCCAGCATGACAATGATCCAAACACACCGCCCGGGCAACGGAGTGGCTCCGTAAGAAGCATTTGAAATTCAGTTTTTTATTTGTGAAAAAAGTTTAAATTATCCAATATATTTCGTTCCACTTCACGATTGTGTCCCACTTGTTGTTGATTCTTGACAAAAACATTATTTTTATATCTTTATGTTTGAAGCCTGAAATGTGGCGAAATGTTGAAAGGTTCAAGGGGGCCGAATGCTTTCGCAAGGCACTGTATTTATATTCTATAGGGGCAATAGTAGCTCAGTTGGTAGCGCATTAGCAATTGAGCCTGAATGTCATGGGTTCAAACCCACCACGGAACCTGCCTCCACTAACATCTGCTGTCGTTGTGCCCTTGGGCAAGACACTTAACCCCACGTTGCCTGAAGCTCCAACTGAAACACCAAGGCTGTGTCACTGCTGACAGAGCAGTCGTCTTCCTGTGGAATCACCACCTGCAGAGGATCAGCAATGGGTTGCAACTCTGATTGTCACCCCCGATCCAGAAATGGACTAATAAAGGGGTTGAAAATGAATGAATGAATTTATATTCTGTATGCATTGTATATTTTCTTTTACTTATTGACAGTATTGTATTGTGTCCTTAATAAAAATGTATAATAATACTATGCAACAATAATAATACCAAACAATAACAGACAATACCACAGCCAGTAAATTAAGTCATTTTTACAAGTGGGGAAATAAACAACACAAAACTCAAACCGTTGCAGATGTTGTAACAAGTTTATTTCCATGAAGCACGAGAAAAGCCTTCCACAACAAGAGACAGAGCGCGATACAGTCAGACTAATAATAATGTGGCGAACACACAACCAGCAGAAGCTGCAAAACTTAAAATCCCCAATGTTATTTTTATGCTAAAATTGGCTTTTTTGTTAATGAATACTGATCAGAGAAGGGCCTTCTCTCTTCTCTATTTAAGATTTGTCAATTTGTGGGTTTATGTGTGTAGTTTCAAAGTTGAAAGTTGTTTGTGTTTTTGAAAAAATTGGGGGTAAAATGACACGGTCGATTGTATAGAAGGTCAATGTTTTGAGAGAAAACATGGCAACGCTTTAGATTAGCCCTAGCTTACAGTTCACTAAATGCTAATCAGTGAACCTTTAACCGTAACCTCTAATCCAGGCATGTCCAAAATGCGGCCCACTGTGTCAGTTTATCCATTAGGGCGCTTTGACAGTGTCATCCAGCCAACTCAAGCTCCACCAATGTAGCCCTGCTGTAATGCTGGGAACCTTTGGATCAAGTCATTCACTTTAATTGCATTTCCAGACTTGTGTTTGTGACTGTGTAAAGCTTCAAACAGCCTGAATCCAGACACAAACGTTTTACAATCAGGGTCTAGATAACTCTGTTGCCCTCTTACTACAATGTTTGGACACCCCTGCCTAACTCCAACCTCTGACCTTAATAGCCCTGATCTCTAACCCTAACCTCCACGTGTCAGTCAGTGGTTAGTTCAATGTCTGTGGTCTGTGTTGGAGATTTCCTCTGAGAGAACTACTGTTGTGATTTAGGGCTATTGAATTCAATTGAATATAGAATAAGAACTAATAAATGCTTAATAACTACCAATTAACGGCTACTTTAAAAATAAATTCTACACTCTTTAGAACTGAAATAGCTGTTATTTAGTGAGGGCTAAACTAAACTGTCTGAAAACAGATATGAACACAACAGAGTTCACATCTAAGCCCCCTCCCCCACAAACAACCCCAAAGCAGAGATCTTCTATGTGTTTTGTTATACTTGCATTTCCTGTGTTTGAACCGTTTCTCTGATCTTTTGTTGGTGAATCGACAACTTTGCCTAGTCCCCTGAGACTGCTGCTGTGATTTAGGGCGGAACAAAAATTTATTGAAATGAAGCATGTGTATGTAGCAATGTAGCAACTTCTATAAACAACGTGATTGCAAAAAGTATAAATAAATCTTTATTAATCTCAAAATATGTCATTTGCTTCTGTTTTTGATTTTCAATAAAGCTGGGGTACCCAAAATTCAAACTAATGAGATGAGGACAGAATGTACTGGTTTATATGGGGATAACAATATATATCATTTAGGATACAATGAAAGTTTTGTTCTCCCACTTTTAAAACCAAAAAACCTCATTAAGATATTTCCTTCCTTCTATACTTTCAATTCACTTTGATTTTCAAAAGATGAAGTCAAAATCAAACACAAATGAAACATAATCATTAACATTTGCATTACACAAATATGTTTGGACAGCCAGACATAGCCTTTAACATCTGGTTTCTTATTGAACAATATAAATCGCCTCAAACGTGTTCCTGGATTGCTTAGATGTCTAGGACGGCTGTAAGTGCCTGGATTTGACTGTTTAACTGCCCCCTCCATCCTATAAAAAAGATATCCCATGCCTCTCCCCACCTAGAATAAATATATCCCACATTTGTAAGTTGTTATATATAAATTATGACATATCGGAATAACTCGCAGCGCTATAAAAGGATGCTGTGTCCAAGTTTTTTTTTTAAAGTTTTTATCCACAAATGTGTCCTTGTCTGATTTTGCCCAAGTTTGCAAGTTTAAAAACCAGCAGATCTGTAAATAGCAAGTGATTAAAAAAAAAAAAAATTAAACAGAAATAATTGATAATAAAAGATTTTGAACACAGTACAAGCATGTGATGTGTGCGAGTGTCAGGGGGAGGGGTATTTTACAGAGATACATTCTTTGATTTCCACTTTTGACGAGGGCTAAAGCTGCGTTCGTAACTAAAATCAGGAGCTTTGGTCAAAAAGAGGCTTCTGTGCCCATGGTCTGATGGATCAAGAGATGATTAAAGTTGTAATAATGGAACAAGCTTCAAGAAAATGGTGGATTTTGTTATAATCCAGTTTTCCTCTTGCAGTAATATCAACTTTGTTTTGTAAATGTCCTCGCTGTGGGACGAATAAAGGATCTGTTCATTTTGTAAAGTTAAGACTAACTGAGTCTTTTAGCGAAAACCTTTGATTCTCCAACTGAGAAACGTCTAAATCTTGCCTTTTTCATTCTTTTTTAACCCTGTAGCACCCTCTTTTACAAATATGAAACATACAGTCCTAAGACTAAGGCAAAAGAAGTCTAAGGTTAAATGAATTTACTACTAATGCATGTCCCAAAGAACCAAAACAAGCTAACATGCTACTTTGCCCATTTTGGACATTGAATGCTGCTTCCCACAGATAACACAGATAATTCTTATCAACAAATACTTTAATGTCTGGGTTCTACACTGGGGGTTAAAATGCCTAAACAGATCTGAGATCAGCATTCCTGAGGACTTTGCGAACAGAGTTTCATTCCCACATCATTCAAAAGTGGTCATAACTCACACGCCACTGCAAAATGTGATGATGATGAGTCATAAATGCCAACATTTTGGCAAAATTTATCTTAATTTGTAGCACATTCTGACTGCCTTAAAATAAGATTTGCCAATGGGACAATGAGCAAAACGATATTGTTTTAAAAATAAATGTCTCCCTTGGAAAATAAAGAAAAAGTTCTTGAAATAAGACTAAATGGATTTGTCCCAGTAGAGTATCTAGTTGTGAAGCAGTCAGATCGTACTCAAATTAAGATTTTAGCAATTACCACCTCATATTGTCACACCTTTTGCAGTGTCCATGTTTTTCCATTGGCAAACAAGACAGAGTCAACACATATTGGAGTACTTTCCATCGAATTACAGTTGTAATCCTTAACAACGATGGTAACTGTACACGGAATGTTCAAAAAAACCAACACAAAAAACCCTGTCATGGCAACGCTTTAGTCTTTTTTTTAACAAATGTATATGGTAAGATGGTTGAGCTTTGAGTCTGAGTCATTAGAATCGTGAGAATGGTCTTTTCTGGGTACAACAGATTTTACACATTTTTTGGTTGTTGAACATTGTTGCACAGCAAAAAACTATTTCCAACACCACAGAAAGATACTTCAAAGATACTCTGAAGTTATTGGTCATCATACAGTCATACAGTAATGTTGAAGTACATTTAAATAAAAGTAATGAAACAAAATATATATATGTACACCAGTGGACAGAGCACAACAACAGAGAGGTGAAAAAGTGTACACTGAACCCTAAAATATATATATGTACACAAAAATAATAATAAATATGTTTTATTGGCATAAGTTTAGCTATTGTTGCAATGCTAATTTGATTGATCTAGCTAGTTAGCATTGTCCATCTGCATACAGTCTATGGTCAGAATATATCATCTAATTTTAAGTTGCCATAAATGATAATAAATATATTGAAAATGACATAATTTTAGCTAAATGTTTGGCATTTTCACGATACAATTTGTTAAGGTGAAATTGTGCTGATGGGGTCAAAACCATAGACTGTATATTAGGAGTAGAATTGATTTGAACCTAAGCTAGCTGGAGCTAATTTCCTTATACAGGTATTTGTTCTGACGGCGTTAACTTAGCACCGTGATAGAGGCAGACGTGTTGCTACCATGGTTGCTAAGGCAAGAGCGTTAAACTAACAATTTTTCGAGCCCAAAATGGGTTGAGGAGCTTAGTTTTCAATGCCAGTCAATCGGAGCCAGAGCGAGGAGCAAAACTTTGTCCAAGAGCACTTCCCCATTGGGCTTCATTGAGCTCGCAGGTTAGGATTGTCCATTTGTATACAGTCTATGTCACAACACTTAAAACAATTAAATGCCAAATTTTTAAATACAAATAGTGATGGCTATTTTTTTGTTACGGTTTTTTGAGTGATTAGTTTGACCACATTTATGCAACATTTTGAACTACATATAATCAATTCATAATAAAAACGTTGAAATATACACAAGACTGCAAATATTTATATTAATTTAAGTCATACAAATTACTAGGACGTAGGAAATCTTGTCATAGAGATAGAGAGATTAACATTTCTTCTATAAAAAATATATACATTTACATTGTATGTTGTATACCTTGTTCTTGTCTATAAAACACTAATATATTAAGACAAGCAGAAATTCAAACAAGACATGAGAATGCCTACTTAAAGAACTACAATACCCATAATGCCTTGCCAAATCTCATTATTTAGGAGACGTAGCTGCATCTTGCCATTTGTTTAAACAGATTGATAAAGCACATACTAAATGGTCAAGTAATGATTCAAAACATTTTGTATTTATAGACGAAGCCGACAAAACGCAGAGGTAGGATTTCTGAGATATAGTTTTAGAACATTGATTTTAAATGTTTAAAAAGTGTTTATTAAAAACTAATAAATAAAACTATTACCTGTAATACAGACTGTAACCTGAGAGTTTGGCAGTGGCCTGAGCTTTAGTTAATACAATCATAAGTAAAAAAGTTAAAAAAGAAAATAACTTTCCAACAATTTTAGGACTTTTTAAAATATATTTTCTACGTAATATATTATTATTGTGTAGGATGCGAATATTTGAAAATTTAGAAGATTCTCAAGTGCAACCAATAATGATAGTGGTACCAAAAGGTTTGATACTGGTTCTGCTTAGAATATGTCCGATTTCACCCGTTCAAATCTGGGGTACCTTACTTTAAAACCACAGAACATTTTTACTTGTGTCATTCATTTTCTTCTTCCACTAGTTTTCACAAATAGATTTTGGCCTTTGTCACATCTTTAGATCATTTTTTTTAGACAGAAAATAGCCAAAACGAGAAAACCACCCTCACAGTGGCTCAAAGGGCACTCAGATTAATAATGCTATAATCTGGGACAGTTTTAATGAAAATGTGAGACAGGCTTCTTCTTTGACAATGTTCAAATCAAGCTAAAAAACAGAGTATTTATGATTTGAATGCCTTCTTGTCTCACTAGTGTAGAACTGTGCTGTACAAATAAACTTGCCTTGCCTCTGCTGAAGATGACAAATAAGTTTCCTAATAAGTTTAAGATTTTATGTTTTAGCCTCTTTTTGTTGGGACTACTATATATGATTTCGGAAATAAAGACGTTCGGTGGATCAGCTTTAAGACACGGCAAGAGAACAGTAAGTCGCTGTCAATCGCTGTTTTAGAACTGAGTTTTCAGTTTAGTTTTAGTTTGAGTCCTGTGTTGTTGCTTGTTCTCCCGGTCACATATTTTCACCTGTCTGTTGTGGCCTTGAGCACAGAGCGTAGGTGGAGCAGGTGTAAGAGAAACTGCTGCTGACAAATAACGAGGGTGAGGACCGGGTGAAAGGGCTCGATGTTAAGTCTGGGGAGAAAAGAGAAGAGAATAGATTATTAGCACAAGTGTTATTCATTTAAATTCAATTCTGTAGAGATATAAATGATAAGAGTAGTCAAAGACAGGAAATGCAATGAAAACAAACACATGGTACATATTGGTGGGAAGTATATAGACCAATATTGTATTCATATTTGTATTCATACACTGGACAGTCTATACTATAAGTAAGTAAGTAAGTAAGTAAGTAAGTAAGTAAGTAATCTATATTTATATACCGCCTTTCACAGACCAGAGTCACAAAGCGGTTTACAATTGTGGGCATTTGTCTCTCACTCCACACAGACCTTTGCTATTGTTTCTATGACTGATTTTAGAATGAATGTTGTTGTTTGTGTTTTCACATTTTCTATTCTTTGTGTGAAGAAAAAATATGCTATTTGTGGTTCTTCGGAAAGATAAGCCCCAGTCCTGGATCTACAGCCTCAGACCTGGATCTACAGTCTCAGACCTGGGTCTACAGTCTCAGACCTGGGTCTACAGTCTCAGACCTGGGTCTACAGTCTCAGACCTGGGTCTACAGTCTCAGACCTGGGTCTACAGTCTCAGACCTGGGTCTACAGTCTCAGACCTGGGTCTACAGTCTCAGACCTGGGTCTACAGTCTCAGACCTGGGTCTACAGTCTCAGACCTGGGTCTACAGCCTCAGTCCTGGATCTACAGCCTCAGTCCTGGGTCTACAGCCTCAGTCCTGGATCTACGGCCTCAGTCCTGGCTCTACAGCCTCAGTACTGGATCTATAGTTTCAGACCTGGATCTACAGCCTCAGACCTGGGTCTACAGCCTCAGTCCTGGATCTCTAGCCTCAGTCCTGGGTCTACAGCCTCAGTCCTGGATCTACAGCCTCAGTCCTGGGTCTACAGCCTCAGTCCTGGATCTACAGCCTCAGTACTGGATCTATAGTTTCAGACCTGGGTCTACAGCCTCAGTCCTGGATCTCTAGCCTCAGTCCTGGATCTACAGTCTCAGTCCTGGATCTACAGTCTCAGTCCTGGATCTACAGTCTCAGTCCTGGATCTACAGTCTCAGTCCTGGATCTACAGTCTCAGTCCTGGATCTGCAACCACATTTGTCCCCACTTGTAGATGGAGGAGTGATGATCTGGGACATTTATAAACATTTCTGGACAGTTTGATTATCTGATCTGTTGTTGGTGAATTGACAGCTTAGTAAAGCCCTCCACTCACTGCTGTGTTGATTTTGGGCTATACAAAAATACATTGAATTATACAATGTAAGTGGGGTTTGCGTTTATGCCTGGTGCTAGTTTGGATGGAATAAGTTTTGGTTATTAGCAACAGTAACGATTGGAAAGGATTACAATTACTCCAATAACAACATGTACGTGGCTTTAGTTTTCCTTGGTTTTGTGAGTTGTCCTTGTTTGCATGTTGATTTCAATAATATAAGTTAGAAACCAATCATTTACTCACACTTTGCATAGTTTCAGTGATAGATTTCCATGCAGCAGAAAGGTCCGCTGCATGGAAGGTTTGGCCTCAGAGAAACTATTGAGAAGAGGCCTGGCTGAATTGGTCATGGTGCAGAACTTTGATGATGATCTAATTTCAAGAACTGTTTCTTTATTTTTTCATTCCAAGGGAGACTATTTATTTATCTTTTTGCAACTTTAAATATTTGTTGATGACACTAAACAAATGAGATAAATGGGGAAGTCTAAGAACGCCTCACAGACTATTTGAATTGTTCAAAATACAGGGCTCAATATCACAGTTCACCTTTCTTCGCCTTGTTTATTGTTGTGTGTGCCGAGAACGAAATTGCCTAATGAGAATGAATAAAGTGAACCATAACCTTAATTCAGACAGGTTTAATAGAGCGAAACTTAAAAAAGCGCTAAAATATGAGGTGATATTTGCTGGAATCAAGTGTTTCTTAAAGTAGCACTATGTAATATTTGCATGTCAAGTCATCATTAAATGGCCCCAATATTTCAAAAGGCGTAATTAAATCATGATCTTTTTGAATACATCTTTAACTGATAACAGCAGTTCAGCCAAGATATTTGAAAATCAAAATTAGTTTTACGACCCGTAAAAGTTGTTATTGTTTTCATTACGATGTCCCACCCACCGCCGTTTCGCCAATCAGGAAGTCTGAAATGTTCTCTGCCGCAGAACTAAAAAAGGTCTCGTTATGATTCTCAAATCATTAATGACAAAACAAAGACTAAAACGAGGATTTTGGGACGCCTTTGAAAACTTGAGACAATTGAAGGCGGATACAAACTTTCGTGATGCAGAACTTGGTGCTTTGAGTCAGTGCCTGGAATTCCCTAATCCTTTATATGTCAGGGTGGCCTAATGGTTAAGTCATAGCGCTGGTGCCCCAGTGGACGGGGTTCAAATCCGTGCGAAATATGCTTTGGATTAAACAATGTATGATTTATTCTATGACGGATTGTTCTAAATCGGTAAAAGGTAAAAACAAGCCGTTATTTGCAGATTAAAGCTTAATTATAATAAGAATCATTTGAGACCACATGTACCCAATTAAAATAATGTTAGTGTCTTTTTGATGTGGGATTTATACATGTATGTCTAAAAAAATAGGGAATAAAAAAAGTCGAATGGTGATGTCCTCTGGAGGAAACCCTGATGTTGATACGCTGAAGAAATATGTTCCAACATACATTCTTCCCACTCCTATTTTGGACATCAATTGCTTATTTTTTTTGCATAATCTATGTATAATTAAATTGCTTTTATTTTGTTTTTCTCATCTCAAATGTTCAAATAAAATAAAATAAAAAAAACATGAATTCAACATTAGCACGGCTATCATGGCAATGTGAACGGAGACAGACAAATATCTGATAAAATAATTCCCTGTGTTTGCTGCTGGATTTGGTGTGTATCTGGCAACCTGAGACAGGGAGAGTGGGAGAGGACTACAAAATATTGACTGTGACTGCAGTACCACTTTTGGCCAGATTTTTACATACTGCTCCTTTAAAGATGCTATACCCAATATTTTTTTTTATGAGTTCTTAAAAATACTACATACAAGTTGCATTATAATCCGTAATTGAATTGAAAACTTGAGCTCATTGATTCAAATTGTGTATGATTTCAGGCTGTAAAAAGTGCTAAGTAGAGACTTAGCGTGACGCCCGCTCTACTCCGCTCACAGAACGATGCCGCATCCTCTAGCCGCTACAGCGCTGCTAAACACATTAGCATGTTAGCAGAATTGGCTATAACTCCTCTGGCTGTAACTGCATACAACAACAAAACAGCCCAAACGACACAACAGTGAGGAAGAGAAGAGGGAACTAAAGCGAAAAAATGATCAAAGAAGAAATCAAGCCCGGGGTGAACATAGCTAGCTTACATCAGTCTATGGGAGAGACCTGCGGGACCGCCTCGGACTATCTATGCTCGGACTACATTCGGATGCGGAACTAGCGATAATCTACCAGTTATATATTTTGTTAGCAGTGCGTTGCTTTTCAGCAGTGATTGTTGTACAGCTTAAGTTGCGCTCATGCTGATGTTTGCATATGTATCAGATCGCAAATAAAACTAGATGGCTCCGTGGGATGAGAGCGTAGGGGAAATGAGAAGCCTGTGAGCGAGTTGAACATTCAAACCTTGCAGAAACGGGTATAGCTCCTTTAAAGGAGCAATATGTAAAAATCTGGCCAAAAGTGGTACTGCAGTCACAGTCAATATTTTGTAGTCCTCTCCCACTCTCCCTGTCTCAGGTTGCCAGATACACACCAAATCCAGCAGCAAACAATGGGAATTATTTTATCAGTTGTTTGTCTCTCACATTGCCATGAGGCGTGATAATGTTGAATGAATGTTTTGATTAATGTTTTGTTATTATTATTTGGATATACGAGATTTAAAAAACAAAAACAAAATAAAAGCTATGTAATTATACATAGATTATGCAAAATAGAAAAGCAATTTATGTCCAAAATATGAGTAGGAAGAATGGATGTTGGAACATATTTCTTCAGCGTATCAACATCAGGGTTTCCTCCAGAGGACATCACCATTATATTTTATTTATTCCCTATTTTTTATGTATATATATTATATGTATAAGTCCCACATCAAAAAGAGACAAACATTATTTTAATTGGGGTAAATGTGGTCTCAAATTATTCTTTTTACAATTAAGCTATAATCTGCAAAAAACATCATGATCTTAGTTTTTGACAGTTTTTTTAGTGATCTGTCAAAAAATGTGATATTAAACAATCAAATTCAAACTGACTCTCCTCGGACTCGAACCCGGGTCGTCGGAGCGCCAGCGCAACAATCTAATCTAAAATTTTGATATTAAAATATCTTGGCTGAACTACTGTGTACAGTTAATAAATATATTTGAAAAGAGCATGATTTAATAACGCCTTTTGAAATATTGGGGCCATTTAATGATGACTTGACAGGCAAATATTATATACTGCTACTTTAATCTAAGTAGATTCTGTGTTAAAACAAGATCCTCCAACAGGACAAAGCCATTTAGTCTAATTTCAAGAACTGTTTCTTTATTTTTTCATTCCAAGGGAGACTATTTATTTATCTTTTTGCAACTTTAAATATTTGTTAATATTATGGCAAGTATTGCACCTTTGCACTTTGCCGCTGCATCTTGTGAACAGAACAGGACGCCTGCTCCTCTGAAACTGATCCTTCTCGTTCCGACTCTCGCTCCCTTTTGCCAGTGACGCCCCCTCTGGCCTGGAGGTGCAATCCTGCGCAAACACAAAGTAGTGGTTCAAAAGTGATGTTAATTTAGGCAAAATCAAACCTTTATTCGTCCCACAGTGAGAACATTTTACATGATTGCAGTATTTGCTATTTACAGGGTGATATGACATGTACAGGATCAGCAGTTCTTATTGTACAGTCTGACAGCAGCAGGAAGGAAGGACCTGCAGAACCTCCTTCACACAGCGAGGGTGAATCAGTCTGTCACTGAAGCTACTCTCCAGAGCAGACAGAGTGATAGACTACTGTAACGACTTGCTCACTATTTTGTTTTCTTAAGCACTTTTGAGTTGCCTTGTGTATGAACTGAACTATACAAATAAACTTGTCATGCATTATGCACCATCACTGACCTGGATGTTGAGGCACAGCAAACTCATGGTAGATCCTGCTGCTGGTGTCTGGCACTGTGTGGTATACTGCGTGAGACAAACAAGGAAACGTGAGAAAAGAAATGCATTGAAATACAGCATAAAAGCACTGGTTATGAATGTACATAGTAATGGTAATGCATTCTGCTATCACTGAAAAAATCAAATATGAGGTAATTGTCACTTTAATCTAGTGGTTTTTATCTTAATCTGAGTACATTGTGACCGTCTTAAAACAAGATTAGCCAATGGGACAAATATTTTCTCATTCTAAGGGAGACATTTCTTTATATTTTTAAAACAAGATAATGTTTTATTTGTCCCATTGGCAAATCTTGTTTTAATTATGGCAGTCATGTGCCTTAAAATAAGATTTGCCAATGGGACAAACCAACAATTTTCTTGTTTTAATACGATACAAGAAATGTCTCCCTTGGAAATGAGAAATTAAAGCAACAGTTAATTTAAAGTCAGAATGTACGTAGATAAAAAATACTTAATTTAGGCAAATATTACCTCATATTTTGTGATTTTTGCACTGTAGGGATGAGGAAGGCAGTCCACTAAATGGGTCCAACTCAAAAACTGAAGAGATATTTGTCAGTCCTCACCATGCTGCTGCTGCTGCATTTGTGGCTGTTGTTGCTCCTCATTGTCAAAATTCATCAGGATGCTACCGCTGCCTTTAGCTGTAGCCACCGGACTGCCTGATGCACTGCTCCCTGGAACTACAAAATAATCAGATAATTGTGAAATTATTTTCCTCTGCTGCCCTGAGAAATTAAGCAAAAGTGTAGGTTCAGCCTGGAATACAGAAGCGTACATTTGTGCAGCAACCCTCCTCCTTCCCATCACCGCTTTGTCGGCCGGATCAGCTCTTTCACCCTTCTGCTCGCTCCCACCACCAGGGTCTAGTCCACCTGGGATTTGATTTTATAATCTCAATATCCATTTCCCCTTCTGCATTCGTCATACAGTTCTCGGCCGGGGTCTACACTTTAAACAATCAATCATGAGGTAATAATTAATAATTGCTTGAATTGAGTGATTTTATCTTAACTTTAGAACATTCTGACTGTGTAAAAACCAAATTTGCCAATGGGAGCCATTGAGTCTTATTTCAAGAACTGTTGCCTTTTTTCTCATTCCAAGAGAAATTTTTTTTATCTTTATAAAACAAGACAATTTTGCTTGTCCCTTTGGCAAATCGTGTTTTAAGACAGTCAAAATGAGTTCAAATGCATAAAAATCCTAACCCTAACCCTCAAAATTGGCAAAAAATGAGATTCATGTCTCACAAGCTCCACCGCTTAACCTCATATCCAGTACAGCAGCAATAAATGTAATCTTGTAAACATCGTCTTCGGAGCTGTAAGTGCTGATTCATGTAGTTTCAGACTCATTTCTATCCATAACATCCAACCAGTAAAACCTCAGACACTCAAACAGAAGCATTCACAAAAGCTTTTCATAGTTCATAACATGAAATGTAACAGTCTTCCTGAAAACATGAGACAGGCTTCTTCACCTGGATTTGTTTGTTGAAACAGTTCTGTTTAGCTGTGCAGACAACTGGAGGATTGGATATTCACTCTTTATCATTCACTGTGATTATTTATGACTTTAATGCCTTGAGTTTCTATCTTGTTTTGTTGAGCACTTTGAGTGGCCTTGTGTATGAACTGTGCAATAAAAATAAACTTGTCTTGCCTAGAAATAAAGTAGCACATCTTCTAGAAGGAACCTTGATGAGCTACAGTAGCGCACTGTAAAGTTATGGATACAAATGTATATCAGATTACGTGTGAAATGCTTTCTGTTAGAAGTAGAGCTCAGTGGCTGCAGTTAGCATCAAATTGATTTGGATACTGCACATTCCACTCATCTCAACAATCTTTAACGAAACTACAAATATCACAGAGTTGTTTGATGACTAAGGCTTTGTGCACATGTTTCCTTGTGGAGGTGATGTGATGTATACATAAAGCGTATCCATGGAGACCTAACTCTGACCACTTTGTAAAAGACACAAGTGACACATTCGACTATAAAACTGTCATAAAACGGTGCCACATTGTTAAACATCACAATCACAATCAATGTTTATCATGTCACTGCTCTGTCATTTCATAATTTATTCTGTGTTTTTCCCATTCAAATCTTTTGTAAATGAGGTCCGAAACTACTACTGCAATTTCGACTGCTACTACTTTCTTGGACCCTCAGATGTAACAGTGTGTGTTGTTGTTGCTACCGTTGTTGTTAGCTCCAGGCTGCTGCTCTCCAGGAGAATACACCATCATCGCCCCGTTCCCGTTCCCATTGGTCGACGGCACGGACGCCAACAGACCTGCCAAGACAGACACCGATTTTATTAAACAGATGCACCATTTTCTTCACCCACTCCCACTGATGTCTCCTGTCGTTGGGCAAGACACTTAACCCCACTTTCCCTTAAGCCCCCACTTAAAGCTCAAGGCACAACACAACAGCGTCCTCCTGTGGACTCAGCGCCTGCAGCAGGATCAGTGAGGGGCTGTGAAGTGGGTGCAGCTCTGACTGCCACTCTCCCCCATAACAATTATGTTTACTGTGAGTCATGATTTCAAGAGTTTCTGTTGTCCTGCTTCCATGATAATGATTTTGCAGATTCATCTTAACAATCTTTAACAAGCGGCAAACACCAGAGAGAGCAATAGAGAGCTGGTGACGAAGCTCGAGATCTCGTCGGTTTTTAAAGCCGCAATAAAACGCTGTATAACTGATAAATGTTACGAGAAACAATAATACCAGGTGTGATTATTGCGCATTGTTTAGAGTAGCAGGCATGTCCAAACTCATTCCTGCATGGCCTTCTACCTCGCTAACCCAAAGTAATCATAAACATAGCCAACATACCCATCATCCAGCCAACTTTAGCGCTGCCAACGTAACTTGTTGTACCTTGTTGAAAAGAACAGGATCTCTAGAATCGAGATTGTTTGACTGTACTGATATTTGATTTTTAATGTATGGCATTAATGTATCTGGAGAGTAAGCATTTCATTGAATCCACTTCAAATCCATCGCAAGTGGACAATTATAGCTGTGCCACACCTTATTTTAAAGCTCAGAAACACTAAGCCCCCCCGGACAATTTTGTAGAACTAAAGAGATCCTCTTGTCAGACATGGCCTTCACAAAATGGACATGGGACAAAGACATAACATTCAAGTGATCCAGCCTTTTCAGGTCCCAGTGACTCCAGTCGTGTCTCTGTTGTTTGGACCAACTAATATGGGTTGGCTATTTTGGTGTGACTCAAATTGTCCTCTATAATGCTTTCACTGACTTAATTCTGTCTGGAAAAAAAACTGCAGAAACTAACACGACTTACAGACGACTCCAAAAAGAGATCAGAGAGAGACCACAAAGAGAGACACCAGAGAGAGGGCAGAGAGAGATAGAGAGCTCAGAGAGAGAGACCAGAGGCAGACCAGAGAGAGACCACAGAGAGGGACCAGAGAAGTAAACTGATCTCAAACCCAGCCCTCTCATGCAGCAGCAGCGGTGATGTGGGTTTCTTACCCAGGCCTCGGTATCGGCTGAGCTGCTGGTAAATTTGCTTCATCCTCTCAATGTTGAGCCGGCTGGCCTCTGCGTGGTGCACCATGGGTTTGGGGTAGTGCACACCGATCACGCACTTGGCGGCGGTCTGCACCGACTCTGGGGCGTTCCAGGGGTCGTAGATGTATTTGGCCGGGAAACCTCGGAGGACAGGTAAGTAACGTCTGAAAGTACAAGAGAGATCAGACGTGCCGGCTTGTAATGAGAGAGAGAAAGAAGGCGAGTTTCGGATTCAAAAAGCAACGAGAGAGACTGGAGAGAGATACCAGAGAGAGACCAGAGTGAAAGACTGGAGAAAAACAATGGAGACAGAGACCAGAGTGAGAGAGATCAGCGTGAGAGAGATCAGAGGGAGAGAGACCTGAGAGAAAAGCCTGAGACCAGAGACCAAAATCAGCAAATACATAGAGACAATTCTGCTGACAATTCTGTCACATCGGTTACATTTGTAACTTAAAATGAAAATGAAAACAAATAAAAATGTATGTATATATCCAAAAATGTACAAATTTTTAGACATCAGAACGTCAACAATGTCAAAAAGTAGCAAAACCTAAGCAGAAAACAACATTGTACATTAAAAAGGCTTAAGTAATCTGTATACTTTATGTGACAGAAGTAAAAGTAGACGTCGATACATACATTTCCTGCAATATTACATTTTTATGGCCCAATATGAGAAATGTAGCATGCAGTTATGCTTACAGTGTATACGGCAAAAATGAAAAGCTTCAAACATTCACACAGCACAGTGCACGGACTCGAGAAACAAGGGCTGTGGTCCCAAAC
This sequence comes from Knipowitschia caucasica, assembly GCA_964034765.1. Classification (NCBI taxonomy): domain Eukaryota; kingdom Metazoa; phylum Chordata; class Actinopteri; order Gobiiformes; family Gobiidae; genus Knipowitschia; species Knipowitschia caucasica. The sequence continues at coordinate 15,598,620 of OZ035827.1, read as the reverse complement.
TGAAGCAAAAGCAGTGACTCAGAGTTCAATGCAGCCACAAGGATCTACTTCTGAGTATAAATATCTGTGGGAGTCGGCCAAGGAGTCGGAGCCAAAGACATCGCTGCTGGGTTCTTCAAAGTCATAACAACAATATCGTTAGGGCTGGGAACATGATAACTGTGAAAAGGTGCTGACTCTGAGGTCTAAGATCCTGAGAAGTTTTATTGTTTTTGCGTTTCTGTCTGAGGCTATAAACAGGGGTGTAAAAGTAATTTTGTCATTTTGTTAGAATCATGTTGGATTAAAAAAATCGTTTTGAAATAAGTGTGGATACTTTTCCGGTAGATTTGTCTGAATATAATGAGTTTACGGTTTGGATTTAACAAAAGCTCGAGAGACAAAACGGAGGCCGGAGAGGCCAGAGAGAGGCCAAAGAAAGAGGAGAGAGAGAGAGTGAGAGTGAGAGTGAGAGTGAGAGTGAGAGTGAGAGTGAGAGTGAGAGAGTGAGAGAGAGACCAGAGAGAGACTAGAGAGAAAGAGACCAGAGTGAGAGACCACAGAGAGAGAGAATGTGACCAGCCATTCCCTTTCGTGCCAAATTTGCAGAATTACTAAACGATCTCTTGAATCCAGGACACTTTACAGCAGCCTGGCTTCCCGACATCAAACATTCATATATTTAATTATGTCTGTTATTAATTTTAAGTTTCAAGTTTCAAACCTCCATCTTTGTACCGTCTCCAATCAAACATCCAGAAAGCCATAAGGTGCCTAAAGCAGTTATTCATTACATCGTTATCCAACAATTTGTCAAAAAAAAACAAACAGGTATTATCAGAACAAATAGAAGCTTTATCTGTTTTCCTATAAGACAGTACCCAGCCCTAACAATGTGGTATTCTCCCAGGCTTTGGACAAAAAACATCCACCTACCTAGTTGGTGTGAGCTTACCGAGAGTCCGAGAGCGAAGGGAGACAGACAGAGGAGGGGAGCTGTGGAGCAGCGGAAAAAACAAACCAATACAACAAAAAGGGGAGAGGAGGGGTGAGAGAGGAGAGGGTAGGGGGGAAGGAAGAGGTACCGCTCCGGAAAGGGGAATGGACCGCCAACTGTGACCCGCAAGAGCGCAGTCTGCCGGCCGCTGGAGCTTAGGAGGCCTCTACTGTAATACGCAGTTAGAAAGCAGAGAGTCACCCACCCCTTCCCCCTGTGAGGAGCCATGCACTTGGGAACAGTTCTGCAGGCGAAAAACTAGTTACAGCAACAGGTTTGATGTTAGCATGACGTTAACAGAGAGAGAGAAGTAAGTGAAGGTGTACTAGAGAGCAGAGGCATCAGTAGTGAGAGAATTCAATTTGTGGAGGGAAAGGCATCATTTGTTTTATTTTGAAGAATACAAAGTTTTGTGTCCCAGATATTTATTTTAATGTTAGTGCCATATGAACCAACTCGGACTCAGAGCAGGGACTGGCCTCCTGCTAAGACTATGAGGAGCACAGGGACTGGCCTCCTGATGGTGCAAAGAGTCAGGACTCAACATGTGGATGCAGCATGTCAGCTTCATGTAGTTAAAATCTGGAACAATCTTCCTGAAAATGTGAAACAGGTTTCTTCTCTGTTGTTTAAATCTAAATGGTTCTGTTTAGCTGTGCATAGAACTGAAGGATTGAATAATCACTCTTTTTAATGCACTGTGATTATTCATGATTTTAATGTTTATTTTCTTTGTATATTTAAATGCGTTTTACAAATAAACTTGCCTATTTCATTTATGGAAGAAAATTGGCTTAATTCACTTCTGTGCCAACTCAATCAACGTTAGAACTCAGTCATAAGGAGAGGAAAGACGGCACTTTGGAGAGACATGGTGATTTTTATCTTAATTTGAGAACATTCTGTCTTAATTCAAGTAAGTAAGTAAGTAAGTTTTTATTTATATACCGCCTTTTCACTGCAGATCTGAGTCTCAAAGCGGTTTACAATTGTTAATTTTTGGGCATTTGTCTCTCACTCCACACAGAGATGGGAGGGGCCAGTACAGGAGGCGCATGCTAGAACTATTGGACATATTTTTAGTGGTAGGGGAAACCGGAGTACCCGGAGGAAACCTACGCAGACACGGGGAGAACATGCAAACTCCACTCAGAAAGGCCCTGGTCCGACCGGGATTCGAACCCAGGACCTTCTTGCTGAGAGGCGAGAGTGCTATCCACTCAGCCACCTGGTGGCTGAGTGGCTGGTGGCTGATGGGACAAGATGTGTCGATGGGACAAATCCATTTAGTCTTATTTCAAAAACTGTTTCTTTATTTTCTGATTCCAAGGGAGACATATCTTGTATCTTTTTTTTAAAGATCATTTATCTCATTGTCCCATTGGCAAATCTTGTTTTAACGCAGTCAGAATGGGCTCAAATATAGATAAAATTGCTCAAATTTGGCATAATATATTGTATGTCATCATTTTTTGCAGTGTAGCAGACCAATAAATTGGTCAGAACCATTTTTCACCTAAGAGGGTGAAAACTTGAAATCGCCGGCAGAAGTGCTCCTCTGTACCCAAGGCTCCGTACCCCAAAACCCCTCCCCAGGATCAGACATAGGAGGAGTGAGAAACAGCTCATGCTTGCTCCCCCTGGTCCCCTAAGACTGTGGTGGTTTTATGCTGACTGTTCCCTCCCACAGCACCAGCATGGCGCTCTGGGTTGGCCAACTAGGAGGCCCCCTCATTTCACCAAAAAGGACCAAAACCCTTATGCCAGGAAGATCCGCAACCTGCCAGTGCTAAGAGGCCCGGGAGAGGCAACGGGTGGCAATGGGAGACTGATGGAGTGAGGTGTTCACAGCCGAGAGTGTAGAGAAAGTAGAGAATCTGAAGCACAGAACGAGGCCAGAGAGAGGTCTAACGTTACCATCACACTCGCCTCTGGAACTCTTCATAAGAACTATCTCAATGAACATCCACAGGAAGTTTGATGTATTGTGCGAACAGCTTCTGCGTCTGTTAAAACTGTACTTTTTCTGACCTAAAGCAAGTGTGTGTGAAGCTAGATGTACCCTTTTGTGTGGAGCATAGGCCCGATTTCAGCAGCCCTACTCGACCCGGCTCTACTCTATTCTTCTCAGATTGCGAGTGTTTCCACCGGCCCCGTTTAGTGCCAGAGCGTTGGCGGTCTGAAAGCACCATTAGCGACAGTAGCTCAGTTGGTAGAGCATTGGCCTTTGAGCCAGAGGGTCGTGGGTTAGAGCCCGACCTTCACCATCGACTCCCACTGTCTGCTGTCATTGTGTCCTTGGCAAGACACTTCACCCCCATTGCCTAGAATGAGTCTGGTGTGTGTGTGAATGGTTGGTGGTGGTCGGAGGGGCCGATGGCGCATACTGGTTGCCTCGCTTCTGTCAGTGTGCCCCAGGGCAGCTGTGGCTACAGTAGTAGTTTATCACCACCGTGTATGGAGTGAAAGAATGTAAAGCGTCTGTGAGTGTCCAGAAAAGCGCTATATAAAACCGATGCATTATTATTATTATTAATTCTCTGATCTGTGTTGGCAAAATGACAGCTTTGTAAAGTCCTTCAAGACTGTTGTGTTAGGTCTATACAAAAATGAATTGAGACACTAAGAGCAACACAACCAGGTAGAGCAGAGCCGAGTAGAGTCATGTCAGGGTTGTGAAGACAGGGCTATAGATGGTGTTGCCAGCCGCTGCTCCAGGGCCACCCGCACAGACAGGGTTGCATTCCCCTAAGCAGAGCACCACTGAACATTTCACAAAGGGCTGGACGAGGGGCTTTGTCCAGCGCTCGGACAGTGGACCGGCAACGGCAGACAGCTGGTCCAACGCCTCTCTTCACTACCCTCCGGTGAATGTTTCATAGTCCTCTACCTTAAAGAATGCAGGCCAGGCGTTTTCGTATTTCCCTACCAAGCGGTCAGAATCCCTTTTGACAAAATGAGACTCCACCGAGTTTCCAAACCTGCCCAGAGGGTGCTGCTGGGGCGCGAGATCGAGAGTGTCGCAAAGATCCACACACCCTGGGTCCAGAGGAGGGTGGGGAGGACAGCCAACCAGCTTAAAAGCAAATCCACAACCATCAAGGAGGAGAGGGTGAACAGATTCACTTTTTTCCCAATCCCCCAAAAACAAAATACAAAATAAACCAACACTTTAAAAAGAGAACTACGTCTGCCTTCAAAGGAATCACTCCACAACAAATATATAAGAACAGAGGAACAACAAAGCGACACGCAGCGCACGGACTTTCACACACACGCTCAGACTGCCCCCACAAAGACTGGAGAGAAGACCGACATGTTTAAACTATGGATAAAGAACAGGGCGATTGTAAACATATGAGTTCGCCTTACTTACCAAAGGAGCACGGAGGAACCCCCTCAGACCCCTCTCTTCAGGACTCACCCTATCCTACTGAATACTAGCAGAGTCTGGAGGCAAATATCGTCTTTTATCCATAATTTTTCATGAGTTCAAAACCACATTCTTCAGATCTTATATGGATCTGCGTGACATGAGTGTAGATATTGTTTTTTTCTCTTTTGCTATGTGAGAATGTGAATGTGAGAGAGAGAGAGAGAGAGAGAGAGACTGGGGAGATAGAGATCAAAGAGAGAGAGCTGAGAGAAACCAGAGAGAGGGAAGAGAGAGAGACCAGAGAGAGAGGCTGAAGAGATTGAAGTTGTGTTTATGGCCTCAAAAACTACTTTAGCGAGGTTAGCAAGGCAGAGGGCCACATAAAATTACACAGGGCTGATTCGTTCCAGGGACATGCCTGAACTAAGTACTGTAACATAATGACTTAATAGTTATTAGAGATTATGTATCATATCATGCGTCTATGAATCATTATTAGTCATTATTTCAGTCTCATATTTTGTTCCAGACATGTTTTGCATAAGTTTGTATACCTGCCATTTCACAGCGCTCTTAATATGTGACTATCACCATACTTTGAATTGAGTTCCACTAAGACTTCTATGAGGTCCAAGTTTTATCTGTGGGATTTCCCTTTAGATAAAGAGAGAGCAACAATGTTCAAAAATATGATCAATCAAACTTATTTGTTTTTTTTATAATGTAGCAGACAAAAGCACTATTTCAGATACAGGTTACTGGCCATTTGCAGTAAAACCACACTAAAATACATGTTCTAAAGTACATACATGACTTTATCTTAAAGTTAAATGTTAGAGCACCTAAACCTTAAAGGGAATCTTACTTTTCTACATGTAATATACAGTACAATATGTATTGTATATTAGGGGTGCAACGGTTTGAAAAAATCACGGTTCGGTTCGTACCTTGGTTCAGAGGCCACGGTTCGGTTCATTTTTCGGTTCATTTTTCTAAAAAAAAGTTTTGTCTTTTTAATAAACACAGCTCATGTGGACTCTGCGCCTGCTCTGACTGCCCCCCCTGACCTAGAAATGAATTAAGGGGAAGGAAATGGATGGATGGATGGAAGGCATATTCCATCCATCCAATTATGTCTATTTAACATAATTAATGAAAAACAACACAAAGTGCAACATAAGAAGGCACTTTATGAGGATATTTACCCTCATATATTACACCACCTTTCTGATTCTCCCAAGGAGGGGGTCCATTCTGGGCCCAGCCTCATTCACTGCATTTATTTAATTTTTGGCATTATCAGTTGTGACTGGGATATTAGTACTGGGCCTTTGTCTTCCATTCCTCCGCTGCTTGTGTCAGTACCTGCGCTGTGTGACAGTGTGACTGTCGTAAAGGGGGCGTGTCTTCAGCGCCAGACTTTTCATCTCCCAGTCTGCGGTGATGAAGTGAGCGGTTCCGCTCATGGATCTATTATAGGTTCCGCGGGACGTCCAAGCGTCAGTCGTGAGCGCAGCTGAGGATGCGCGGGAGAGTTGACTTTAGCCTGGTCTGACTGTGCGTAAAGGAACTGCTTAAATGCCGCGACAATAGGTGGTCGTTGAGACGCTTTTTTCACTCATGTCTTTCTTGTGCCACAGTGCTTACACATCGTGACAGTTTTGTCGAATATTAATTATCAGTGTAGTTACAGTGAAGCCAAAATGCTCTCATACTGGGGATTTAAATGACGCGGGGCTTTCAAGCTCCTCCGTTCCTCCGCTCGCAATGACCGCGCTGTGTGTGGACTAAACAACGTGCGCACAACTTTTTTTTCATAAATCAAACCGCGGATCACGTCTGTACCGAACCGAAGACGTTGAACCGAACGGATCACGGATCAGTGATGAACCGTTGCACCTCTATTGTATATTCATATACTTACTAACTTACTCATATAGAAGTAAGTAAGGTATATTTATTTATATATAGCGCTTTACAATCATTGTGGGCCTTTGTCTCTCACTCCACACAGAGATGGGAGCGGGGTGATCATACAGGAGATGCATGCCTGTTTATATATGTTTTAGTTAAACCTACGCAGACAGGGGGAGAACATGCAAACTCCACACAGAAAGACCTGAACCAGAACCTTCTTACTGTGAGGCACAAGCGCTAATAATAATAATAATAATAATAATAATGCATCGGTTTTATATAGCGCTTTTCTGGACACTCAAAGACGCTTCACATGTGTCATTATTCATTCACTCCATACACGGTGGTGATAAACTACTGCTGTAGCCACAGCTGCCCTGGGGCACACTGACAGAAGCGAGGCAACCAGTATGCGCCATCGGCCCCTCCGACCACCACCAACCATTCACACACACACCAGACTCATTCTAGGCAATGGGGGTGAAGTGTCTTGCCTAAGGACACAACGGCAGTTTGGCACTTTACAGCCGCAGCCGCCCCACTGTGGCTGGTGTTCCCAGAGGTTAAGTGTCTTGCCAAGGACACAACGATAGTAGTCAGTGGGAGTTGATGGTGAAGGTCTTGAGCGGGGCTTGAACCCACGACCTTCTGGCTCAAAGGCCAACGCTCTACCAACTGAGCTACTGCCGCCCTAACCACTGGGCCACCTTTTTTTTAAACGTACGGACCCTATTAATTAATAATAATATAATAATAATAATAATAATTCATAAAGATTACTTACTAACTTACGTTAAAAAAAAAATCAACCAAAGGGGAAAAGCACAGAGCAATATGGCAGGACTGAAACGCTCGCAATGTAGACCGGGTATGAGCAGTGGACTGGCACAGTGCTGATGTCACTACAGCGTTAGCCTTATTGCAGAAGTACCCAAATTGAGAAAGCTAGAGCTCCCCCTGCTAATGAGAGCCTCTGATTGGTCGATCCTTAAATGGTTTGTATCTGGATTTAAAAAGACAATATTTGATCACCAGGATTACAGAGAGCACTAAACCATGTTTTTTTAAGCACAAAAGGGTGAGTGTGACACAATCGAGCTACGTTACTGAGCTAGAGGAGTTTCACTTTAGAATGTAAATTAATAGGAGCCAGAGCGAGTTGGAGCAAAACTTTGTCCAAGAGCACTTCCCTAAACTTGTTTTATTTGTTTCTTCATTACAAATAGTGTAATTTAATTGTCTTATATATTTATTAGTTATATTTCTTTGATTTTCTAAGTGTATTGCAGTAATTTACTCTCTTTTGGCAGACTTGGAAGACGATCTGCTTTGATTTTCTACTGTATGACTCCAAATTCATATTTCTATGCAGCACAATGTAAACAGTTATGACATGTGCTCAATAAATAACCTGGATTGAGAGGGGGGAGAGGAGAGTCCAGTAGCAGCAGCAGTAACAGCAGCAGCAGCAGCAGCACCACCTATAGGGGGAGAGGAGGGGAGCTGAACCCACCTGATGAAGTCCCCGTTGGGGTCGGTGCGGCGGCCGAAGCCCACGGGGCAGTAGCAGTGGAAAAACTGCTGGAAAAAGGAACTGCAAGAAAGCCACATCCAACTCCCGGCGTTCACGCTCCAGTCGGCGTCCAAGAGCAACTCCTCAAACACCTACGAGAGCAGAGTGTACATTTATTGAGAGAGGAACACTTTATACAGACGGTTAAACAGACTTATTCAGGAACCAATGATTGTTTAACAGTTTAAATTCAGACTTTTAAAATGGTTTGAATGTCAAAAAGTGTGATGAGCTACAATGGGTGGGATCTGGCAAAAATGTGACGATTTGATAGTTTTGCAACTGTTGGGCCACAATTCAATATTATTGCGAATCTTAACATGTTGTGTGATACAGAGAGACCAGAGAAAGAGAGACCAGAGAGAGACCAGAGAGACCAGAGAGAGAGACCAGAGAGAGACAAGAGAGAGACCAGAGAGAGAGAGACCAAAGAGAGACCAAAGAAAGACAAGAGAGAGAGAAGAGAGATCAGAAAGAGACTAGAGAGACCAGAGCGAGAGACCAGAGCGAGAGAACAGAGAGCGAGACCAGAGAAGGACAAGAGAGAGAAACCAGAGAGAGAGGTCAGAGAGAGAGACTAGAGAAATACCAGAGAAATAGAATTATTACCTCATATTTGATCCTTTTTTGCAGTGCATTTATGGAAATGATTGACGCAAACAAAAATATCCAGCACAGGTCCTTCATACCTTCATGCCCTCCTCCCAGCTGATCCACAGGTCTCCGCGTGTGAGGAAGCAGGCCACGGCGTGTCTGGCCAGGTGATGGATCCAACCCTCCTGCCTCAGCTGAGTCATGATAGCGTCGATCCAAGGGAAACCTGTCTTGGCCTCCGCCCACTTCGCCAGCGCCTCCGGATTTCGGTCCCAGGGGATCCGCACGCAGATAGGGTTACCCTCCATCTTGTCGAAGCGTGGGTTGTTGGTGGCAGCGGTGTAGAAGAACTCACGCCAGAGGAGCTGCCCGTACAGAGATAAGGGAGGGGAGCTGTTTTTCTTCACCTGAAAACAAGAGATAAACCGACTCAATTCAACCATTTCGTTTTTAGTTCATACAGGCAGGCACAGACTAAACCATCTACAGCTTCATCCAACTATAACATGGCCACGCACCAAAGTGATATGTAAGTGCCATATGAACCAACCACAGGGGCTGGCCTCCTGCTGGGACTCTGAGGAGCACAGGGATTGGCCTCCTGCTGGTGCCCTGAGTCAGGACTAAACACGAGGAGGCTGGAATACTGTATACTTCTGAATACACCTGCTGTGATCCCATCTATTTACTTCAGCTTCAACCAACAATGATTCGGTTCAATATTCACCTGATCATGATGCATCTGATTCAAATGCTGAGTTTAAATGAATACATGGTATACATTGTTTTATTTTCTCAAATGGCATTATAAAACAAAACAAATAGATCAATTATCTGAAGATAATTGAAGATAAGACAAAACCAACTTCACTCAGCAATAGGCAACTGGAGAGGGCGCTTGTCCGAAAAACAAAGTTACTATAACATCAGTTAAAGTGAAATGTTAACAACACTTCATGAATATTGTGGTTAGCAATGTTTCTTGGTGTCAAATAGAGCTTAATGTGGTTAAATTCAGTGGTTCTATCAATGTATACAATTGTACCAAGTGTTTCTTTCTACATGAGACGTAACCAAGTTTTCCTTTGAATAGGGACAGCATAATGAAAAGAAAAGGAGATATATCACCCTTTTATTCGAAAGAGACAAATCAGGTGCAGATCATGATCATCATCTATATTGACCCCCCAAATAAACCTTTGCCACCCATATTTGAAAATCTCCGCCACTGGTCACAAGTTGAAGCTTTGGGATGAGAGCGGATAGGTTGGCAAGAGTGGTCCTCTCTTTTCCCTTTTCTGTCTAAAAAAGTTGACATAAAGCTAGAAATGTTGCAAAAGTGAAAACTAGAGATGGAACCAAACTGTTTTGAGAGTGAGTAACTAATTATATGGATTCTATTACATTTTCTTTGATTATTGTGAAATATATGTGTCACAAAGCGAGCAGACCTTGCGGTAGAGGTCGGTGAGTTTGTAGTAGAAGAGGCGACAGGAGAGGCACCCGAAGCGCAGGTATGAGCTGAGGCCGGTGGGACTGGCCAGCAGAGAGTTAGCGTTCATCCTGGGACGCTCAAAGTTAGCCACCCAAGCCTGGAACAAGAAGAGAGAGAGAGAGACAATATTATTAATACCGGCATCTCGTTAACTTCAAAATATCTGCACTTTGTCCCATAACCGGAAGCTGCCAACATGGACAGTCTCTTATACTTGCTTCTTTATTATGCTCAAGTTTGAGATTTTATACACTGCTAAAAGTGATGAAAAATTAGAGAAACAGTACTAAACATTGTCAAAATGTATCTTAATTTGAGCACATTCTGACTCAATTAAAACAAGACCCTCTGACCCTTTGAGCCAGAGGGTCGTGGGTTCGAGCCCGACCTTCACCATTGACTCCCACTGTCTGCTGTCGTTGTGTCCTTGGCAAGACACTTAACCTCTGGGAACACCAGCCACAGTGGGGCGGCTGCAGCTGTAAAGTGCCAAACTGCTGTTGTGTCCTTAGGCAAGACACTTCACCCCCATTGCCTAGAATGAGTCTGGTGTGTGAATGGTTGGTGGTGGTCGGAGGGGCCGATGGCGCATACTGGTTGCCTCGCTTCTGTCAGTGTGCCCCAGGGCAGCTGTGGCTACAGTAGTAGTTTATCATCACCGTGTTTGGAGTGAAAGAATAATTACATGTAAAGCGCTCTATAAAACCGATGCATTATTATTATTATTATTATTAATAGTAATAGTAAAATTAGCAAAATTATCTTGTGTTAAAAAGATACAAGAAATGTCTTCCTTGGAATGAGATAATAAAGCAACAGTTCTTGAAATAAGACTAAAAAATGGCTTTGTCCCATTTTAAGACAGAATGTACTCAAGTTAAGAGAAAAAAAAAACCCAATTCACAAAATTATTGCTTCATATTTTATCATTCAAAAACTGCTGTTACGATAAAATACAATAAAACATTAATTTGAATAGAATAAAAGTTGTTTCTGTCATGACAATCTTTTTTTCCAACATATATCTAACATACTAATGTGACTGAATAAAACTGACAGTGAAAGTAACGTGTATTTGCTGCAGCTGTAGCAGTGGTGCAGTACCGACCTTTCTCTCCAGATGGCGCTCTATCCTCGTCAAAGCTTCGGTCTCTCCTCCGGGCCACACGGCTGTAGGAAGGCCCTCAATGTCAAAACCTGAAGGCAAACAAACAGAGAAAGGAATAATAAAATAATACTGCGAGCTTTAACCATTTTTACAAAAGTTTTCTTTTTCATACACAAATATGACAAAAAAGTAAGAGAAAATCATGCATTATTTGGCTGTTTTGGCCCTAAAACAGGATCTTAAGAAAATCAACTTTAGCCAACAATGCGTTAAACTATTTTGTATTAAAAATAGCATGTTCCCACAACTAGAAGTAGAACATTAAGATATAATTTTGAAATAAGATAATAAGCTAAACCTTATTTCATCCCACAGTAGGGACATTTCTGTGTTGCAGCGCACATACAGGGCAGCAGTAAGAGCACACAAAATACGTATATAAAATTACATAAGATAGACTAGCTAAAGATTTAGATACAAATATATTCAGACAGCTTTTTCCACTGGCAACTGCAGAAACATACTTAGAATGAATTACTGTAATTGAAATCGATTAGTTGATAGATTAATTGTTTGGATCCTTGAGGGTTGGTAATTACTATCAAAAACAAATTATCTCCTCTTCTTAGGATGTTTTAGTCTGTAGAAGGTTCAAAAAACGATTCATCAATCATCATATTAAGTGATTCATATAAATTTAAATGCTCTTAACTCGATACAGCCAGAGTTCATTTACTGTTTTCTAATGCGACTCTACGTCTCCACACTGAATCTTGAGCCTAATTTTAACTCGAGTTCACAGAGAAACAGACAGCAAAGAGCTTAACCAGGCACCAGGCTGTCATGGTCCTAAAACAGGAGCTCTATGGCATATGTCGCAGCTGATCCATTCACACCGATCATTCCTCGACAAAGCACACAAGTCTGGTCTGTGCACCTGTGTCCTCACTATTCTTACACTATTCTCACACTAATTATTGCATATAATCCTGATCTATTCTCACCCTATTCTTGCTTCTATTCCTGGCCTGTTCTCTCCCTGCTCGGGCCCTTTTCTTGCATAATTCTATGTCCTATTCTTGCTTCTATTCTCTCCCTGTTCTTGTCCTATGCTTGCCCTAACTGCTGAGTGAGGGTAGTGATATGACAGAGGCCAAAAATACATTTTGATGCATCTTTTATAGGTAGTTCTTAACATTTTAAGAGAGATTGCTTGCCATATGACTCCATTTAAGCAATTTCTCCTCTATTTCAGTCCATAAGACTCCAAGTCCATAAGATTCCAATTCAATACTAAACTGATGAAATATGAGGCAGTCATTGCTTGAATTGAGTTGTTTTATCTTAATGTGTGTACATTCTGAGTGTGTTAAAACAAAATTTGCCAATGGGACAAAGGCTATTTAGTCTTATTTCAAGAAATGTTGCTTTATTTTCTCATTCCAAGGGACCCATTTTTTGCGTCTTTTTAAAACAAGATCATTTTGTTTGTCCCATTGGCAAATCTTGTTTAAAGTCAGTCAGAATTTGCTCAAATTAAGATAAATTCTGAAAAATTTGAGGAATTTTTTACTTCTTTTACATCACTTTAAAGAGACAATCCAATGTACAGCTGCACTCAGTATTTAACATGTGCTGAGACTTTTGTGAATGGACCAAATGTTCATGGAAACTAGCAGCAGGTGAAGGACTTTAATCCAATTGTGCCGATAAGGGACTAAATTAGACCTACACCTATTTAGAGCTTCAGACTCAGCGATTCTTCGCCACATCATGATCTGGTTTACTTCACAGTAAAAAATTCAATTCAATTAATTTTAGTACAGCATTAAATCACAACAACAGTTTTGCAAATGTGTCGATTCACCAGAGCTTTCTGAGCCTCAACACTGTGCTCTCAAATAAATAAAAAATACAAATATCTGGAGGACAACCCTGGCACAATGGCACATATCCTACACATAGGTGTGTTAGCTCACCCAGCTCCTCCAGAGACGGCACTCCGTACTTGTCCCCGTGGTCCTCAGAGACAGGAGTGACGCAGCGTCCCATCAGCAGCTCGGACAGCGCCTCCACAGGCTCCTGAGGCGGCTCCATGCGGCTGATCAGCGTCTGGAACCGTTTGTACGTCAGAGGAGGCTGCCCGCCGTTCAGCTCGATGATCCTGCCACAAGGAAGTCCATTTAATTAGATTCAATTCATTTTTGTACAGCGCGGTTGTGTACTTGTCCAGGTAAAGTTTGAGGTGTGTGTATATATATGTCGGTGTGTGTGTGTGTGGTTGTGTGTGCGTACTTGTCCAGGTCGAAGAGAGTGTGTGTGTGCGTGCGTGCGTGCGTACTTGTCCAGGTCGAGGAGAGTGTGTGTGTGTATGTGTTTGTGTGTTTGTGCGTACTTGTCCAGGTCGTAGAGAGTGTGTGAGATCTGTACGTTGACCTCCACTCCCGCCTCCATTGCGAGCTTCTTGATGGCTGCATCTCTCTCTTTCCCGAACGGCTCCGAGTCGTACTCAAAGGTCAGACGGTTGATTTTCCACTCCTTATGAATAAATAAATACAGAAATAAATCAAATCAAATGATACACACCAACACCCTGTCCCATTAGGATCAACCAGTACCAATCATTCCTCCCATAAACACAATTTGTTAGAGCCAAACTCAAATGTTATCTGTTATTATTCTTGCTTCTTCTATATCCCCACTGTGAGACCAATATATGATCTCTGCATCTTAATATTAAAACCAAAAAAGGTATCTGTATTACTGTATGTCAACCCGGGGGGAATAACAATTCTGTTCAGTATTGTGATATTTATTCAAAAGTTTGCTCTGGTCATTCACACCTGAGGTTTATGCGACTCTATGATGGCTGCTTGTTGTCACTCTATGATGGCTGCTTGTTGTCACTCTATGATGTCTGCTTGTTGTCACTCTATGATGTCTGCTTGTTGTCACTCTATGATGTCTGCTTGTAGTGACTCTATGATGTCTGCTTGTAGTGACTCTATGATGTCTGCTTGTAGTGACTCTATGATGTCTGCTTGTAGTGACTCTATGATGTCTGCTTGTAGTGACTCTATGATGTCTGCTTGTAGTGACTCTATGATGTCTGCTTGTAGTGACTCTATGATGTCTGCTTGTAGTGACTCTATGATGTCTGCTTGTAGTGACTCTATGATGTCTGCTTGTAGTGACTCTATGATGGCTGCTTGTTGTGACTCTATGATGGCTGCTTGTAGTGACTCTATGATGTCTGCTTGTAGTGACTCTGATGTCTGCTGCTTGTTGTGACTCTATGATGTCTGCTGGTTGTGACTATGATGTCTGCTGGTTGTGACTATGATGTCTGCTGGTTGTGACTCTATGATGTCTGCTGGTTGTGACTATATGATGTCTGCTTGTTGTGACTCTATGATGTCTGCTTGTAGTGACTCTATGATGTCTGCTTGTAGTGACTCTATGATGTCTGCTTGTTGTGACTCTATGATGTCCGCTTGTTGTGACTCTATGATGTCTGCTGGTTGTGACTCTATGATGTCTGCTTGTTGTGACTCTATGATGTCTGCTTGTTGTGACTCTATGATGTCTGCTTGTAGTGACTCTATGATGTCTGCTTGTAGTGACTCTATGATGTCTGCTTGTTGTGACTCTATGATGTCTGCTTGTTGTGACTCTATGATGTCTGCTTATTGTGACTACGATGTCTGCTGGTTGCGACTCTATGATGTCTGCTGGTTGTGACTATGATGTCTGCTGGTTGTGACTCTATGATGTCTGCTTATTGTGACTACGATGTCTGCTGGTTGCGACTCTATGATGTCTGCTGGTTGCGACTCTATGATGTCTGCTGGTTGCGACTCTATGATGTCTGCTGGTTGCGACTCTATGATGTCTGCTGGTTGCGACTCTATGATGTCTGATGGTTGCGACTCTATGATGTCTGCTGGTTGTGACTCTATGATGTCTGCTGGTTGCGACTCTATGATGTCTTGTCTGTAATAAGGTCCTGTGTCCTGAATGTTCAAGGATTACTTTTTGCGTTACCCTCCTAAATGTTTGCCTCAGTTCATGTGCAGACCATAGTAAATGTCACAGAGGAGTTGAGTCTTGGGTACCTCCAATCACAATACTGGCTGTATCGATATTGCATTGTGGCCCAAATATTGCAATACTATTGAATTCTCACATTTATGCCTATTCTCACTCCTAAAGAGCCCAATGAGTCACTATTCAACTCTTTGGGCTGAGAACGGATTGGCTGAGTGTGGTTCGCTCAGAAAAAGCTGATTAAAAGATGTAATAATTAAAAAGAAGTGATAGAACCTAACCGTTTGAAAGCTGGATTTAGTTAAAAGATGTTTCTGGTTTTAAAGGTAAGGAACTCAAGCTTTAAGTTCTTGGCAAAGACTTGGTTTAGTCCAGGATTGGGATTTTTCCAATATTCTATCAGTTTATTTTGTTTTGTTTTTTACCTTGAAAAGCCTCGGGAACACATTGGCCGGTTGACCTCTGATGACGAACAGGCGTGAGTTCAGCTTCCTCAGGCTGGAATCCAGGTCTTCCAGACACTGTAGCAGAAACCTAAAAAGAAAAACGGCAAATTCAATGTTTTTATGATGTTTTTACACAATTTTTACTGACAGAATAGTGCCCAGTTCCATTGATAAATTACTGTGACACATAAAGTGCTCTTCTGCAAGAAGTGAGAATGGAAGAACACATTGGAATGGAGCGACCTTAACTAAAAATTACAGAGAGAGAGACAGTCTTTCACCAGGAAGAAAAAACAGATGGAGACCAGAGAGAGAGACCAGAGGGACCAGAGAGAGACCAGAGAGAGCGAACCGAGAGATGGACCAGAGAGAGACCAGACAGAGGGACCAGAGAGAGAGAGTCCAGACAGAGAGAGAGAGAGGGACCAGAGAGAGAGACCAGAGAGAGAGAGAGAGAGAGGGACCAGAGAGAGGGACCAGAGAGAGAGGTCAAGGTCAAGTTTATTTATGGTGGAAATGGTGACTTTTTGCTCTCAGGTTTAGAGGTTAAATCCAGTGTTTTGGTGCTGGTCAGGTACTTTATTGAGGCTTAGATCCCACTCACTAAACGCTTTTCTTAATTATTACGTTTTGATGTAAATGGATTTTAGACATTGAGAGAGAGACCAGCGAGAGAGACCAGAGAGAGACCACAAAGAGAGACCAGAGTGAGAGACCAGAGTGAGACCAGAGAGATAGAGAGACTCCCATTAACTAATCCTTTTGAGTGTAAAATTGTGTTACAATATGGCCCCACAACCTCAGAAGGAGAGACCAGAGACCAGAGAGATGGACCAGAGAGAGCGAGAGACCCAAGAGAGACTAGAGAGAGTGATCATTATTTGCATAGACCAAAAACAATGCCAAATGTATTCTTTAAAGTTTTTCAGCAAATACTAAACAGAAGGTTGGTCTTGTCACCGTCACTGGTTGAGAGTGAAATTCTCAAGAAAAACCATTGAAACGTTTACAATGAGAAGTGGAGAAAACCGAAGAAGTCTCAGCTACTTCATACCACTGACCCCAAAACATGATATAACCAGATACAATCCAGCGAGGGTTACTAAAACTATCACAACAACAAAAAGGAGAGAAACCAGAGCAGAGTAGATAATGACTGACCAGGCCACAGGGAGACTCTTAACAGACCTCCAAAGAGATGGTCCTGATTAAAACCTTTACTTTTGACCTACTTTTACACCAACACCAGCAAAGATGAACCATTTCTCATAACTCAAGACGGGAATTTCTGAGTGGAGTTTGTATGTCCCCGAGCCTGAGTATATTTCCTCTGGGTGCTCCGGTTTTCCCCTACCACTAAAAACATGTACTTTATCTCCTCTCTCTCTGGGGCCAGGACTACCTTGAAAAAGGGATTCTGAAAGATTTGGAGCCAGAGCATGCTGGAGCAAAATTGTGTCTGTGAGCACTTCCCTTCCCCACTTTCGTTGAGCTTGCTGGTTAGCATTGTCCATTTCAGCAATTCTCTAACACAACCTACAACTACTGCAGCGCCTAAACCACCAGGTGTTGTCCGTGTCAATGCTGGATTTTCTCATTCAGGAACAAGAGTCAATCACCCATATGACCCAGTGTCAGAAGCCAGAAAACCAGCAAACAAGATTGTAAACTTTTTTTCAACTTTATTTGACCTGTCTATATCATGTATAGACTGAGTATAGATGGACAATGCTAGCTCATTGACGCCCAATTGGGAAGTGCCTTCTAATCTCTTCATAGAGATTTTGTCATTTTTCAATCTAATCTCCCAGATTTCCTAAATATTTCCGAAGCCTGTGAAGTGCTTCTAGTGTGATTTATGGCTTGACAAAGTAACTTCTTGCGAAATACAGACTTCACCATAACATTTCTGAACTGGTATGAGTCAACGTGAGAACACACCTAAAACGTTTTAACCGAACCCTCATTCATTCATTTTCAAACCCGTTGATTAGTCCAGTTCTGGGTCGGGGGGGTGGCAATGAGAGCTGCCAATGCTGATAGCACCAGTCCCTTGCTGATCCGCTGCACGTGGTGAGTCCACAGGAAGATGGCTGCTCCGTCAGTTATGACACAGCCTTGGTCTTTCAGCAAAGGCTTCAGGCAACGTGGGGTTAAGTGTCTTGCCCAAGGACACAACGACAGCTGACATGAGTGGGAGCAGTTGGAGTAAGTCTTGTGGGGGGATCAAACCCATGACCTTCAGGCCCAAAGAGCAATGCTAACCAAACCAAATGCTTAAATGAAAGCTTAGCCTAACCTCCCACAATTTAATTTCAGTTTAATCTATAGCTTATATGAACTTGAACCCGGTTCCAGTAAATGGAATACAGGCCATTATCACATTTTGTGCACATTTTTTTGGGTTTGTTCTGACCCTGATTGTTAGTGGAACAGTGCTAACCCCGTCCCGCTGCTGTCTGTCAGCTCTAAATCCGTGCATGCTCCCAATCCTCATACACAGAAACCAAAGCGCGGCTTCAATCTCCTGCACGTGCTGCTGTCGTCCTGTTAACTGACCTCTGCTGCTCACACAGAGGGGAGGAGGAGGAGAGGGACTTTTTCCGCAGTGAATGGGATAAACCAAGGGTAGATCAGGTCGAGATGTCTGGGCAAGATTCCGCCTCCAGGCGCTCCAGTTTCCCCCAGCACCCAAAAAAAGCACCACGAGTATTGTTTTTTTTAGTGCATTTTTTGGGCACTCTAAGACACTTCAAATATCATTATTCATTCACTCCATACACAGTAATAAACAATTACTGTAGCCACAGCTGCAGTAGTGCCTACACGTCTGCATTTAGTGCATTTCAGAGCCGTGTGCCTGGTCCTGCAGGGACACAGGGTCTGCACTCAAAGACTCCTCTCAGACTAGGCTAAGACATATATGCAAAATTACGGATTAATACAAGCCTTCATTTGGTAAGATAAGATATACTTTATTGATCTTTACTCCGATTAATTGAAGTAAGAAAGGGACAGGTATGAGCTGTGATGGGTCAGGGGGAAGCATAGATCAGTGGATCGAGCCAGTATTTACACGTGTTATCCGAGTGCCAACATCTCTGTGATTGTTTCCCTTGTGAATACAGTATTTGCTTTAAGCGTGTGTGGACTCGGTGTGTTGACTTCCTGGAGTCTTTAAGCCTGATGTTGCAGCGTCATGTTTGGGTCTTAAATTACTGTGCTGGCCTACATCTGTGCCCATAGTCCGTTAGCCTCGTAACCTCCTTTCAGGTCCACACAAACACACACAGATTTCCTTTCTCATTTCTCTCTGCAGAAAGGTGAAAAAACCAATGCATTTTTCACCTCCCTGCGGAAGTTCTGGATCTACAGCCTCAGTCCTGGATCTACAGCCTCAGTCCTGGATCTTTTTGCACCAAAAATGAAACTATGAAACTTGCAAACTTCCACTTTACGCATTTTTGAAATAATCCACAACAATTTATTGATATCTGTGGGTTTACACGCTTTAGGGAACAATTGATTGGAATTTTACAAAGTAGGTCACGAGTCCGCCTCTCCTGGTTTCTGGCGTTTGGAGGCTGCTCCAGTTGGGAGTTTGCTGAGTGGGTGCGTGGGCCACTAGAGCTCGTGACTGCAGCCTCCTCTGAGTCACTGTGTTGGTCTGACGTAGTTTTGGAATATTGTGAGCAATGGACCATAATGTTGCAACAGTACTGTGTGTGAGGTTTAGGCATAAGGCAACACACATCCTGGATTATGGGAGAATAAACTGGCAATAATTTAAATGGCACACTCCATCCTGCTGTACAAGTCACAGCTCTTGTCCTTGTATATATTGTATATATTAACAGATGTGTACTATCCTATTTTCTCTGTATTTTATACTGTAAATGTGTACATATTCACAGATATGTATTTTCCTGAGTACTTCTATCCAGATTATTCTATTCTCACAAATTGTGAGCATAGATTTTTCAATTCTCACAAATTGTGAGCATAGATTTTTCAATTCTCACAAATTGTGAGTAACTTTAACGTTATTTTTTTATTTTTTTATTGTGAAATACTATGCAAGCTACTGTGACAACGCAATTTCCGCTATTTCCCTTGTGGATCACAAAAGCCTTTCTAAGTCTAAGTCTATTCTGTTTTTCAATTGACTATAACAATTACATATTTCACATGAAAAAGTAAATTCATGTTAAGTACAAATCTGGGGTCCTTTCCCCTTGCATTGCAGGCTCGAATTATTAATCAATCATTAAAATACAAATCAAAATGATCAAATATGAGGTAATAATTTCTTGATTCAAGTAGTTTATCTTATCTTAATTAAAGATAAGAGTAAATTCTGACTGTGTTAAAACAAGATTTTCTAACAAAGCCATTTGGTCTCAAAAACTCTCGTTTTATTTTCTCATTCCAAGGGAAACATTTCTAGTATAATTTTGCTTTGTCCCTTTGGCAAATCTTGTTTTAAGGTCAGGCCATTTTTGCCAAATTTCAGATTTTTTAAACACATTTTTCGTCACGTTTTGCAGTGTACAGAGCCAAGCGGGGAGGCCTCCTCATAAATAGGTCATCATCACATAACTTTTCCGGCACACTAACCCACATGTTCACCATGCGCCAATTTGTGCGTTTCTTCAGACTTGGGAGGGCAGGAGAATTGATTTTCTACACACTAATAAGCACTGTTTTTCACTGCAGCTAAATGCACAAGAGTGGTTCCATTTGCCGTTTTTTCACCCTGGTTTGGTAATCGCCTAATCTTCCAGGTCAGACAGGCCTCGATACAAACGCCAGAGAAAAAAATGTGAGCCCAAAATGCAGTGGTTTAGTAGTGACGAGGAGGTCATGTTGGATTCTCTCAATGGCCAGATTTAAATTACAATTTTTTTTTTTTACATAAAACAATAATTATTAATATGTCTATCTACTGTATATAACATTTTAACATATTTAACCTGGATACTACATGGACCCTGAGCCACAGTTTGCCACAGCATAATCCACTGACAACATCAAAATCCTCAGGTTTTTGGACTTTTGCATTAATCACAAGAGACCAGAGAGCAGACTGAGAGAGACCAGAGAGAGAGAAACCAGGGAGAGACCAAAGAGACACCAGAGAGAGACACCAGAGATAGACCTGAGAGAGAGACCAGAGACAGAGACCAGAGAGAGATCTGAGAGAGACCAGAGACCAGGGACAGAGACCAGAAACAGAGGGGCCATCATGTGCATTGATGAACTTGAGAGTCAGGGAAAACAGGGAGAGAAAGAAGAAACAGTACACAGCAGGGCAAGCAAAAGATAAGTGAACAAAAACTCTATACTAAAATAAAATCTCTAACTTTAGAATAATTAAGAAGCAAGTATAAAATATTTTTTCTGACTTTCTGTATGATTTATTTGTCAGCTGATTCAATGTCAGAATGTGATTATCGAAAGCCTGACCAACATCAGAATCAGTGCCACAAGTCATCAGTCTGGACTGTGGCGTCACAGGTACAGTACAGTAGTCCGCTGTAATGTATGTTTTTTTTTTGTGTGTGACTCGTAATAAAGTTTAATAATAAAAAAAAAAAAACAAGTCTATAATCCTCAACTTTAGTCTAATTAAGAAACAATAATGAAGTATTGTATCTCTAACTATAGCATAAGCAAGTAATAAATACTGAATCTTCTAGAGCCAAAAATGTATAATTGTATATTTCCATCTGTACATGTCAGCAGCATGAGGGTTAGCAGCAACACACACGCATTCACAGGTAAAACACAAATTCATAACAACTAGATAAAAAAAGAGTTATGCAGCCTTTTAAAAACAATACTTTTCTAACATGACTCAGCTATAGGTCACTGACTTCTGCAGACTGGAGAGGCCATTCCTGTCACACATATAGCAACAAACCAAAGCTTCCAGCAGAGGATCATGGGGCGATATTGAGTTTTTTTACCACCTGCCGAGACTACACACAACCTACAAGTGTCCTCACGTGCGGCTACAACCAGCTCTCTCCGTGCAGTTGGCTTGATAGATCTATTTCAAATTTATTCCCCATCTGAACTCGCCTGGAGACTTCCTGCTGCCTTAGATAACCAACTAAAAAACTGACCTGATATAAGGGCGTTATGTGAGCAGGGCAAGGGAACCACGTGAGGAGAAACTAGTTCACTTCTCTCTCAATTCAATTCAATTCCATTTAATCTTGTACAGCCCTAAATCACAACAGTAGTTATCTCGGAAACTGCTGAATTCGCCAACACAAATTTGAGGATAAAACCGTTCAAACACAAGAAATGGAATGATAAAAAACACAGAGCCATTGGTCCATAAGAGGCAGATGACCAATATCCATAAATGTTGTTGAGTGTCCTGGATCATCACCTCTGCCCTTAAACCGCCCTGCATTGTGCCCTAAACACCGGATTATTTGTCAATTAAATTTGGGGTACCAAACTTTTTGGTTTGATGAAAACATGGTGTTCAATTTTGTGACTATATGACACCCCAACATTTCCATCAAAGGTCAAAGCAGTGGGAGTCGACCATAAAAACAATTATACTGACCAGTAAATATAATAAAAAAGGTGAAGTATGTGTTTTGATGGAGAATCATCATTTACATTAGAGACCAGAGGGAAAGACCAGAGAGAGACCAGAGACCAGAGAGAAAGACTAGAGAGAGAGAGACCAGAGACCAGAGAGAGACCAGAGGGAGACCAGAGAGAGCAACCAGAGAGAGACCAGAGAGAAAAACCAGAGAGAGAGACCAGAGAGAGAGACCAGAGAGAGACCAGAGAGAGAAACCAGAGAGAGAGACCAGAGAGAGAGACCAGAGAGAGATCAGAGAGAGACCAGAGAGAGACCAGAGAGAAAGACCAGAGAGACCTGAGTGGTTCATTATTTTTTGCTATCTTGAAAGAGTTGGTATTGCCCTCGATCCCACATCCTTGTGGGTAGCCCCATTCATTTAACGAGTGCCTTCTAAAGTCCAGCATTGACACGCATCTGGAACGTACCTTTGGGCCTGTAAAGCTGTTTTTGAGAGGTAAGAAGACGCCATACAAAGGCATTGAATAATTCTCTTTCTGGGTCCACCCCCACTGGCTATGAGTGGTATTGCACTGGTGGAGCTCAGCGAAACGCCTCAGGTGGAGCATGGCGGAACTACAAGAATAAAATCTCTATCATTAGCGTAAAAAGGAGTTACCTGTAGTCTTTTTTCACAGGTTATTGTGACAGAATCAAACCCAATCTGGGAAATAAATAAATCCTTTGTCAGCCAAAGGAAAAGGCCAAAGTGACTCCAACGTGTGAGAATCGACAAAAATACTTTTTCTTGAATGGCACACTAGGGTGGAGAGAGCAGTAAGGGGCCTCATGACCTCGAGGCAGAGAAGTGGCCATTAGCATGTTCCAAACATAGTCTCCAAAGGCTATTTTCTTTCAGAGATAAAATGGGAGAAAAGGTGTGACCAGGTATATTATTACACAGCGTTGAATGCATCACAACATCAGGTCAAAAGAAAGAATACAGAGATCCAGGAGGGTCTAAGGACAGTGGACATGCATCAACATTATGGACCAATGGCTCTATGTGCTTGTATCATTGCATCAACAGTTTTGTATAGTCCTCTAAAAAAAACTGCTGTTGTTAGAGCTTAAGTTATTTTTTAGACTGTGCAGAAATTAGGGCTGAAACAACTAATCGATTAATCGACGACTAATCGATTATTGAAATAGTTGACAACTATTTTAGTAATCGATTAATCGTTTTCTGGTTCACACGGACTCAAACAGAGCAAAAATGACATGATACGGCATAATTTGGTGTGTGAATTTCAATAGATCTAGCAGGTTCTTGCATAAAATAGTCAAGATTGTTACTTATTTATATATTATAATCTAGTATATATATTTGTAGTATAGTTGTGAGACAAATGCTGTAACATACATCATTTATGTATGTTACAGTAAAGACCATTTACAGTTAAAGCAAATAAAGAAAAACATATTTAAAATATTTAAAAAACTCACAAATGTTGAAATCAAAGCCTGGAGCAGTTAGACATGGTCATTATTTATAGTGTCTGAGAGTTTTGTGCAGGTACATGACTTCAGTAAAAGCAATTGTTCGTTTACAAAGCTGGTCTTGCCATTTGTTGACGCTCCCTAAGCGCTTTTCTTTGCGCTTGCAGTGAACTGGATGATTCAATGGATTTATGTTCATTAAAACAGCACATTGGATTTGAACAATTAATGTAAATGGTCATTTTGGCACAATTAATTTTGTTTAACAAAGTAGCTTTCGTGAGCTATTGACCGCAGAGGTCCGAATCTGACGCTAACTTTCCCAAACTTCTGATGTGATGATGCTGCGGACACGGCACACGCTGGCGCTTCGAGCCTACGCCCCTTTGACACGGATTGGCCAAAAGGTAGACGCTCGTAATAATACGAGGTGCGCTATGTCCGCGCACTAACACCCAAAGACTTCACTCCCGCTCACTTCCGTCAATAGAAGCAGTATGACTTGTTGGAGTTAGTGCGCGGACATAGCGCTCCTCGTATTATTACGCCTCACAATATAGTACCCCTTTTTATCCGCTGAGAAAATCGACATGTTACATTTCTGTGTTAAATAGGGAACACGTGGAAGAGTTTGGTAGCTTCTAATGGGAGCTGATTTGCTACTATACAGAATGTGGAAGAGGCTGCGTTTGTGCTCCGTTTGCATGACAGAGCACACGGACAAAGACCAGATAGGTACATATCAACTAGTCTGAATGTGCTCAAATTAAGGAACATTTTGGGCAAATATTGACTTATTTTTCATCACTTTTTTTCAGTGTAAGCATCTCTTTCAACATGTAGTCCGATTGGACGATGATCTTACCTCCACCGGTTGACGCCAACGTTGGAGGAGCCGGCGAACCACGGATCCAGGAAGTAGACGCAGCGCACAGTCCCTGCCCCTTGGACTGCCTCCCGCAACGCAGGGTTGTCATGGAGACGCAGACCCTTCCTGAACCAGTGGATGGAGTTCGGAGCCATAGTTTACTGTTAAAAAGAAATACAACGTTGTATAAGACATTTTTGACAGTGGAATTAAGAACATTTAAATTATTACTTTCGAGAGAACATGTGTTTTCAATTCAAGTCAATGTATTCTTGTATAACCCTAAATTACAACAGGACTTTACAAAGTTGTCAATCACCAACACAGATCAGAGAATCAAACAGTTCAAACACGGAAAATGCAGTGATTTAAAAAAAAAAAAAAACAGCTCTTGGTCCATAAGGGGCAGAAGAGCAATGTCTATAAATGTCCTGAATCATCAGCACTCAGGGCCTCCTGCATCTCTAAAATCCAGTGGGAGAAAAAGACACCTTGCCAAGGCCCGCATTGAGAAAGGCATCCGCTCCCACTGATCTACGGGCTGTAGATCCAGGACAGAGGCTGTAGATCCAGGACAGAGGCTGTAGATCCAGGACAGAGGCTGTAGATCCAGGACAGAGGCTGTAGATCCAGGACGGAGGCTGTAGATCCAGGACGGAGGCTGTAGATCCAGGACGGAGGCTGTAGATCCAGGACAGAGGCTGTAGATCCAGGACGGAGGCTGTAGATCCAGGACGGAGGCTGTAGATCCAGGACGGAGGCTGTAGAATTCAAATTTAGTGCCTGAGCCTGGTTTTAAAATGTCTACATGACGAGTGGTTAGCACTCTTGCTTCGCAGCACAAAGGTCCTGGGTTCAAATGCCGGTCGGAACATGGCCTCTCTGAGTTTGCATGCTCTCCCTGTGTCTGCTCAGTTTTCCTCCGGGTGCTCCGGTTACCCCTACTACGTGCAAAACAGGTCTGAATATAATGAGTGAGTTAAGAGATGGTGTTTGGTCGGAGGTTTTTGAACACCAGTATGTTTGCTGTCTTGTCATTGTGTAGAGAGAATGAAAAAATATCCAAACTCTGACATTTGTAAAGCGCTTTGGGTGACCTCGGTCTGTAAAAATGCACTATATAAATACACATAATTTACTATTATTGTTGGTACTTAATGCACGTGTGCATAGCAGTAGTTTTAATACATGCCTTTACCTTTTTTCTTGCTTTCCTTCTTCCTGTTATTACAATGGCAATAAAAACAATTCTGATTCTGATTAGTAAACGCATCGGAAAAAGTAACATTTATATGATTAGTGCAGCTTTATACTGAAATATTTGGGCATTTTTCTGGTGGTTATAAATGATCCACAGCGAGATAAAATGTAACAAAGCCTCACACCCAACGCCTCATCAGGAGCCAAGAGTGGGCTGCACCGAGAATAGACCAAATCACAGCCAAGACATAAATATAGCAAATATAGCACATGCTTCAAAGGCTCAAGATTTGATTTGAAAGAGAAATAAAATGTGTGTTCAACAATGTGAGAACATTTTTTGAATGATGTGTATTTTGATCGTGGCAATAACAAAATTACAACCATGTTTATTGCATAATATGGTGACAATTTTACTTATGTACTTATGTTAGTGCCATATGAACCAACTCTGACTCTGAGGAGCACAGGGACTGGCCTCCTGCTGGTGCCCAGGCAGCATTTCATATTGATGCACCAAAAATCTTGGACAGTTTTCCTGAAAATGTGAGACAGCTACAATGTTCAAATCCAGGCTGTACATACAACTGTAGGTCTGTACCTTCACTCAATTTAATGTACTACTAGTAAATTTCCTTTTTTTTTTTTCAGCTGGTCGGCAGTATTTTATTTGTTATATTTGACAGCTTAACTCCACAAACATCAACTACATAAAGCAAAACAGCAAGAGGCAGATGGAACTATCAGGGGTCCATTCGATCCGACAACGCTTCCATATTCAAGTCAAACAAAAGAGAAATCTAGCCATCTCTGTAAATAGCCAGTGATGGAAACTAGGGCATGATTATTGATGAAGACTCGGAGTCCTGGGCCACCTGCCGGTCCTGTTCAGCCCGACCTGGACCGACATGTGGTGTGGAGCAGGTGGTGGCGGTGATACAGGGACGACGTGTGAGACCAAGGAGAGAGAGTGACCGCTATCACCACCAACAGATGGCCGGGACACCAGCAAAGGAGAGCCGCGCTGATGGGAGAGGTGATAGCCCCAGGTGACCTATTTGGGAGCAAAATCCAGGGGACCTCAATGGGTGGTGCGCAAACTAGGGTAAGATTTCAAGATTCAATAGATTTTAAGGTTTGTTGATTTTATACAACGCTTTCCTGGACACTCAAAGGCGCTTCACGTGTAGTTATTCTTTCACTCCAAACACGCTGGTGATAAACTACTAGTGTAGCCACAGCTGCCCTGGGGCACACTGACAGAAGCGAGGCAACCGGTCAGTGCCATCGACCCGTCCAACCACCACCAACCATTCACACTCACACCTTAGGACACAACCACAGTTTGGTACCCACTGTGGCACCTGATCATCCTAAAGGTCTCCCATCGCAGTAGGCTACGCCCAGCGCAGCTTCAATCCAACAAACCTGATTTTGATGAAGAATATTTGACATGAATGAAATGCCGTGTGTAGGTTGTTTTGTCGACATCTGGTGGCTGCAAGTGCACACTGCAGCTCTGAGTCTCCAATCTGCATCTGTGGAACTATTATCTTGCCACCCTCTTCAAAGCTACTCATAAGGACAACTTTATGAGTAAATATAAAACCCCTTGGAAATGGGTCAACTTTCTCCATGTGGCTTTGTCTTTTTTTCCTGTATTTTCTGTTTTTTTTTTTTTGGGTACAACAGTGTGTGTGTGTCCAACCCCTTTTAAAAAGAAAACTATATTTTTCAAATTGAACATCTGTATATTGTTAGGTTTGTTATGTTGCACAAAAGATATTTGGCTAGCCCTAAATCACAAAAGTAGTCTTCTCGGAGGACTTTATCAAGTTGTCAATTTACAGATTAGTTCGAACACAGAACTGTAATAATAATGTTCAAAAATGTTAATAAAAGACCTGTATCACCAATGGCCTTATAATAATAATAATAATAATAATCTTTATTTGTATAGCACTTTTAAAAACAATGTTTACAAAGCGCTGCACAGTCAGCATGATAAACAATAAAAACAGTCAAAATACAAGGTCAAAATAATTAGATACAGAAACACAAAGCAAACAGAGCAAAACACAAAAGAGACACAACAAAGACAAAGCAGACATTAAAATACAGCATGTGAAGTTTAAAACTAACAGTTAAAAGCTGTTTGATAAAAGTGGGTTTTAAGAAGTGTTTTAAAAGAGGATACTGATGGTGCTAGCCTTATCTCCTCGGGCAGGTCGTTCCAAAGCCGAGGAGCCCGGACAGAGAAGGCTCGGTCACCTTTCGTCCGGAGCCTCGACCTTGGAACAGTCAACAGGGACCTGCCCGAGGATCTAAGGCTGCGGGGGGGCTCGTAGGGGGTTAAAAGTTCATAAATATACTGTAGCTGGGTGCCAGACCTAAACGAGCTTTAAAAGTAATCAGTAAAATCTTAAAATCAATTCTAAAGAATTGCAGGAGGCCTTAGACCCTCCTGCAAACATCTGCAAGGAACGACTCAATATCCCAATGGGAAGAAAGGCGTGTAGACAATAGACGTCACGTCACGCCATTGTCAAGATGGCGCCGTGCCAGGGCGCCGCTGCAAGAGCTCCGTTGTGCACCGTGATTTTTATGCTGTTTTTATATTTTCACAAAACACTTGCCACTGTGGTCTACGATCGACAGACTCTTATGGACATACGGGACTTGGCCTGTGAGCCAGTGTTGCCTGCTCTGAGGTGTGATGGCTTTGACGAGTGCCCAGCTCGAGGAGAGCGGCGTGCGGACCGCGACAGAGACGGGGAACAGGGCGATGAGGCCGGGCACCTCCCCCGTGTTCACCACCGTGCGGAGCCGGGTGTCTCTCGCCGACGGAGGAAGCGCAGACACCGGGGAAAGCGTGGCGGGCTTCTCGTGCGGAGTCGCGCCCCCAGGGTCCCACTGCCACCCATTTACCTTGCGAACGTTCAGTCTCTCCCGAACAAGTCGGATGATCTCCTGAGCCGAATCCAGTACCAGCGCGAGGCTCGGGACTGCGCAGTGTACTGCCTCAGCGAGACGTGGCTGCATCCGAATATCCCGGACTCAGCTGTTCAGCCGCCGGGATTCGCCATTTTCCGCTCGGACAGAGAGAAGGAGAGCACAGGAAAATCGAAAGGCGGAGGTGTGTGTCTTTTAATTAACCAGCGCTGGTGCATGGACAGTTGTATTGTAAACAAAACATGCTCTGCTAACCTGGAGTGTCTGGTTTTGAGATGCCGCCCGTTCTATCTTCCCCGAGAATTCTCAGTGATTTTCTTATGTGCTGTATATATTCATCCTCGGGCTGACTGTACAGCTGCACTGAATGACTTAAGTGACATTTTGCATAAACATGAAGCTGCTCACCCCAATGCTGTGATTATAGTTGGTGGTGATTTTAACAAATGTAACTTAAAGTCTGTATTACCGAACTTTTATCAGCATGTGAGTCAGCCTACCAGGGGAGCTCACATCCTGGATCACTGCTATAGTAACGTAAAGGCAGCTTACAGGTCCAGTCTCAGACCTGCTTTTGGGAAGTCTGACCACTCCGCTGTTCTCCTTCTTCCTTCTTATACACAGAGGAACAAACAGCACAAACCTACTTCCCGCACTGTGCAGTGCTGGTCTGAGGAGGCTAACATGAAGCTGCAGGGCTGCTTTGATGCCACAGACTGGTCTGTTTTTAACTCTGAGAATGTTGATGAATTCTGTGAGGCTGTGACAGGATACATACAATTTTGCATTGACTGTTGTGTCCCCTATAAAGTAATCAAAGAACACTCCGGCCAAAAACCTTGGATGAACACTGACGTAAAATTGAGAATTAATGAGCGGACACTGGCGTTTCAATCCGGTGATGAGGGTGCTTACAAGCTGTCCTGCTACGCTGTGGAACGCTCTATAAAAGCTGCTAAGCGTTCCTATGGGGACAGGTTAGAGGGCTTCTTTGGGGAAGAGGACCCTCGACGCATGTGGAAGGGGATCAGTCTTATCACGTCCTGGAAACCAAGTGCAGGGAAAATTGCTGCTGGCCAAACTCTGCCAAATGAGCTCAACGACTTTTACTGCCGCTGAATCTGCTGATCCCCTGCCTTTTGTCTTCCCCGAATGTCAGGGTGCCTTCACAGTGACTCAGGATGAAGTACGGCGGGTCTTGTCCAGGACCACAGCTCGGAAAGCCGCAGGCCCGGACTGCATTCCTCCTCGTGTCCTGAAACTGTGCTCCGAGCAACTTGCCCCTGTTTTAACGGACATCTTTAACTTGTCACTCAGGAGCTGTACGGTGCCGGTGAGCTTTAAAAGGTCCACCATTATTCCAGTTCCTAAGAAGTCTCCAGTGACATGTCTCAATGACTACCGCCCTGTGGCCCTCACGTCTGTTCTTATGAAGACTTTTGAGCGGCTCGTGCTGGACTTCATTAAGAGCCAGATCCCTGTGAGTGTTGACCCGCTCCAGTTTGCTTACAGACAGAACAGGAGTGTGGAGGGTGCCATCTCCTTTGCTCTGAACTCTGTCTACACTCATTTGGACACTAGTAAATCTGTCGCGAGAATGCTTTTCATTGATTATAGCTCTGCTTTTAATTGTCTTGTCCCAAGCATATTGGTTGAAAAACTTATGTCCCTTGGTCTGAATGTTGCCATGTGTAAATGGATTTTTAGCTTTTTAACTGACAGATCTCAGAGAGTAAAAATCAATGACTGTCTTTCTGATGTTGTTTCTGTGAGCACTGGTTCTCCTCAGGGATGTATTTTGAGTCCTTTGCTTTTTACTTTGTACACTCACGATTGTGTGTCCTCCTCTGACTCTAACTTGATCATCAAATATGCTGATGACACCACCATCATCGGTCTCATCAGTGACAATGATGAATCCTCTTATAGAGCAGAGATCGAACATGTTTTTCAGTGGAGTAAAGTAAACAATCTCCAGCTGAACACTGCAAAAACATGTGAACTTGTCTTTGACTTCAGTCATAGCAGTTCTCACACTCCTGTAGTTATCGACAACTCCCAGGTGCAGATCGTAATAATACTGCATTATTATTCTTTGTGAAACAATTGTTTCCTTTAGTTTATAAAGTGTTCAGAATGTTTTATTGTATACAAGTTGAATATATGGGGGTGTACATAAGAGAAGCCTTTATTGTCTGTAGGCATTGCGTGTACACATTACTTCATTTGTTTACAATCCTTTAACATTAAACATACAGTGCACTTGAAAATGTGTCTTTCATACCTTGCTTGTCTAGTGGCAGTCGGCCGTTTGGCAGTTTTTTTTTTTTTTAAGACAACGAGAGTGACAAGAGTAAAGTGGACTGTACGTTGTGTACAAGGCGGGTCCAAAACAAACACGTATAACACCAGCTACTTGATCAAACTCACCACCACACAGAGAAACCTTTGCTAGTACAGGAGCTAGCAAAGGTTATTGTCATATTCCAATACCATTTGTAGTGGAATAGGACAGTGGCTAATATTGTTAACTGTTAGAACAAATGCTAAAATGTCTAAATATTAAAGTAGTTTCTTATTGTTGAAATGAAAAATAAAACATTTTAAATTTCAGTTGAATTAGTTTTATGAAATCTCAGGGATAACACAATATCATTAATGTATTCGGTTGCGGCAAGTGCTCAAATTAAGGTACTCGTACTTGTATCGGTTTTGAAGAAAGTGGTTTCGCTGCATCCCTAAAATAATAATTTAACTTTTGTCTGAGTCTACTCTGGTCATTTACATCAAAGGTTTATGTTCCTCTATGATATCTGCTTTTTGTGACTCTAGTCTATTGTGTTAGAATAATTAAGTAAGCAATCTTTATTTATATAGCGCATTTTACAGACCAAGCACTGTACAGAGTTCAGATATTTATCCATTCTCTCCGCACAGTGTTGACGGAAGCATCAAAGCCTTCCACCAAACACCATACATTACATTTACCTATTGCACTTGTGTTTAGTGGTAGGAGACACTGGAGCACCCGGAGGAAACCTACGTAGACACAAGGGGAACATGCAAACTCCATTCAAAACATCATTCAAACATCAAAACGCAATAAATTTGACTTGTGCCAGTCAATTGTGTAGTTCAATTTTAAAGCACTAGGATGGACTAGGAAGGAAGAGAAATTAGATGCAGCTTGTGTATATAAATCCATCCTATTATAGTTTGTTGCTCTGAAACCTATTTGGTTAAATCACATAACCACCCTCACTCAGCCAATCAGATCGCGGCCCAAAAAGTCATTAATCGCCTCATTCTTATCATTCTAAATTATTTTGAAAGATAAAACATTTTTAAATTATGTGATTGAGAATGAATTTGACCATCACAACAGTGTGATTTGGTCTGATTAGTTCACCTTTCATTAATTATGGAGGAGTCTAAAGTTAGTGAGTTTGTTTACATTTATTTCAAACCTGCAGAACACAATTTCACATAGCTTCACAGCAACATAGGTTTAAAAAGCCAGTTTTTCTCCCAATCTCCTCTTGCAAGTGGAACACAATACAAAGAATATAGTACAGTAATAATATTGATTATGATACTTTGCACAATACATGGATCACACACACACACACTTGAATAAGCTTTGATATATACGTGCCTATAACAGCCTATTACTGTGGCATTGCAGTAACATAACAGAGGTATTGTTATAATCAAAATGACAGAGGAATTACGATTGTTTTCCATTGCCAAACTTTAGACTGGCACCTTTAAATGAAAAGTGGGTCAGCATGTCCCCTTTCAGAAACTTTGCGTCACACAGAGCCACATGTACACAGCAATACAACTTACTTACTGCCTAAAATCAAAGAAATATATATACATATTTATTGCACAGGAATAGCCACGCTTGTATTTCTATGTAGATCTAGTAATAAAGGAGGATTTAGCTTATCAGGCGCAGCATCTCTGTAAAGAATTGGGTCACCAGAGCAGCATTTATGTAACTTCTGGTGGCGCTGTTTTGCGACGTAAACTTGAAATAAAAGCTGTAAGAAGTGTTGGATACAGCGGGGCTTACCTAGAGGTGGCTCCCGGGTGTGTGGTTTATCTCAAGCCCAGAGATAGGCGCATTTCTTCGGCGTGCAGAGCAGTGCGAGCCGGTGTTTGGAGAGAGAGAAGCGGTCTGGTGTCTGAGAGGGGAACCAGCTCCTGCCAGATTGTTTCATAAGAGCCCGTAGGACCCAAATGCGCATGCGTCATCTCACAGCTTAATGCTAGGGCGGTGCGTTCAGGGGACAACGGAGAAAGGACACTCAGAGGCAAACTCAAATCAAAGACGAAAAGAGTTATGTTAAAGGAAAGAGAGTGTGTGTGCGTGTGCGCGCGCGCGTGTGCGTGTGTGTGTGCTCGCGTGAGTGTGTTTTTGTGTTAACATTTTATTTATTTTCGTTGTATATTTTGTAATTATTATTGCACGCACATTACAGTCTATGACACACACACACACCCACACCAAAACGCAACCACAAATTAACTTGTCTTTTTCCCCGTTTACCCACAAACGCAGCACCCAGCTTCGTCAAACGTGCATGATGACGGACCACTAGAACCGGTCACATGTGCGGGAATCCGGGGGCTGGCTGGTCACGTTCGAGAGGTGTGGAGGATCAGTCTTCCCTTCTCTGCAGCTGCACCCGCGTTATCAGCGCTGTTCCTCGGCTGCCAGAAGTCAAAACACATCTCTTCTTTGGGTCAAGTTTACAGAAAGACAAAAAAGCAAACCTCATTACCTGGTGACCCAGTTTAAGTGATCTCTCAAGTCGTGTGACATATGTTGGCTTTTCTGCTCGTTTTGATCATAGACTGTATATAATTTGATTGACTGATATAGACAGAGATATTGAAAATGACCTGAATCTTGTCCCTAACCCATTTACACTTGAGATAGGTCCAGAGTCACTTTTTTGTCGAGAAGCATTCTATTCATATAAACCTGTCTTGCCTTGTGTCTAGGCAGGTTTATATGTATAGCATATCAGCTTTTACACAAGGCATACACAAGACAACTTATAGTGCTTAAAAAACAAGATAGAAATTATCACGCAAGTTATTTATATCCTGAATAATCACATTGCATTAAAAATAGTAATCATAAAATCCTTCAGGTGTAATCACAGCTAAACAGAACAGTTTATTAGTATTAGATAGCAATATGGCCTACGTGCAGGACTGTACAAGGACTCTACAAGGACTCCATGTTTTGACTATGATGTGACTGTCTCTTTGTGACACGTATGTCTTTCGATGTGTGACGTGACAATGACTATATAAACTGTGTACTGCCTTTATTCTGTCTGAGAGAAAGAAACAGAGGAAACCAGTGGAACTTGAGAGAAACTTAAATAAACTTCCAGAGTTTGGCACACCACGATCCGTCTCTGTCTGCTTAAATCCTGACAGATTTGGTGGAGAATGCGCGGCTCAGTGTGTGCCATTCTCTGGATTGTTTTGAGGGAGTTTTCTTTGTTTCTTTTTCTCGGCGTGGGAGAGCTGAGAGTATCTGGGGCCTGGGAGCGGTCCAGCAGGCTGGAGAGGCGACCGGCTCCGGGACTCTTTTTCGCTGTCTCACTATATTTTTTTGTGTCCTGTTTTTTGGACTTAGCGTTTAAAATTGTTTTCCCATGTCCACATTCCGGGGATTTTTGACGTGCGATTGGTCTCTGCCGATGGAAACTAGTTCCCGGTACTAGTGAGAGCTGGTTCATGATCTGGAGACCTGGTTGGACGTGGAAAAGCTGATATTTGGTGGACTTCTGACGGTGCCTGGCGCCCTGTTCGACAAAAGGTAAGAGCGGACACCTGTTTATTCAAAGTCTGCTAATTGAGTGAACTAAATTATGGTCTGTTTTGAGGTCCACCAAATGTCTAATATCTATAGATAAGATTAGAGAGAAAAAGGAACCCCTGACGTATCGGGGTCCCTGTCCTTTGAAGTAGTCAGGACAGAGAGAAAAAGGAACCCCTGACGTATCGGGGTCCCTGTCCTTTGAAGTAGTCAGGACAGAGAGAAAAAGGAACCCCTGACGTATCGGGGTCCCTGTCCTTTGAAGTAGTCAGGACAGAGAGAAAAAGGAACCCCTGACGTATCGGGGTCCCTGTCCTTTGAAGTAGTCAGGACAGAGAGAAAAAGGAACCCCTGACGTATCGGGGTCCCTGTCCTTTGAAGTAGTCAGGGCAGAGAGAAAAAGGAACCCCTGACGTATCGGGGTCCCTGCCTTTGGAGTAGCCGGGGCAGAGAATAGAGAATAGAAAATAGTTAGTGAAACCATGGTGTAAAATTAAAAGTAATTATAAAAAGGGAAGCGTTAAACACTAAAGAGTGCCTTTTGTTACTAGTGTGGAAAGTGATCACTTCTAGACTTGGATGACAAAAGTTTAAAGAACAACATCAGTTATATTTGCTTAGCAAAGTAATCTTGAAAGTTATTCTTCTGTATCTTTCTGCCTGTGTGTGTGCGTCGCTCTATCTGCTGCCGTTGTCAGGGAAACGGCCCCCACCTTCGCTGATCTGGCTCTGAATCAGAGCAAAGCTACTGCTTTTAGGATTTCTGGCTTTTCATAGTTGTTATTCCGTTAAATTTGCGAAATTTGCCTTTCTAACATTGTGTTATGACACAGTTAAACCTTTTTAAACACCATTAGTGAATAAGTTTTGAATATTATATGTTTTTGAAACCCAAATATTAGTGCTAAAGCTTTGCTTTTCTTTTTAAATCTGCTGCTTATTTTGTGAGTCCATTATTGTATCTCTGATATATTTCATAGTTGTTAGTGAGAATTTTTTTATGTTTTTATTTTAGTTACAAAAGCCGTTTTTCAAACATTTAAATTAGAATCTGTTAAAAGTGATTATTGATTATAGACTTCGTCTAAAAAGAAAGAGGGAATTAGGAATTAGCTGTAAAAGTATTATATTATTAGGTTAAACTCTACCCAATTCACCTTGCAAGTGGCGACTTTTTGTTTTTGTTTTGACTACACGCCTGACCTTGTTCCTGCTGCTGATGCACACAGCAGAGGAGCCTGGTCTAAAATGTGCTCCAATTTATATTGACTTCATTTTGAAAATTATTTTAAATTAGTAGAATAGATGCTGAGATAAATAAGTGTAAAAGGGAAAGTCCATAAAGTGAAACCCAAGGACGCATAGATAATTAATCACACAGTACAAAAGTACATAATACATTTTTTAAAGTTTAAAAAGGTTTTTTTAGATTTGAGTCTTGTTTTTTTATATTAAGAGTTTCTGGTTTTAAAAATGTCAACATTAGTAAGATAATAAGTAATCTTTTATTTACATAGCGCATGTGGGAAAACCCAGAGCGCTCCAAAATTGTTTTGACTTTAGGGAGAAAAACAATCTCATTCGCATACTGATATCTGTTGTTTTTTAAATTGGCCGTCTCAAGGATTGTTTTTCAGACTCTGCCTCACTGTACGAGAGGTCACTGCTGGACACTGGACAGCGCAAAGCACACCCAGCCACAGGTCACAGATCAAAGAGCAAAGGGAAATGCCACCTCCTTGCCCCTCCCCACGCCACTCCAGAGCTGTGAGAGAGACCGGGGTAGAGAGAGGTTTCTGGAGACGTGATGGGTGGAGGCCTCAGGTAGAGACCTAGAGGAAGTTGAAAGTGTGTCTACGTGGTTTACATCACCACAGTGTGACCTTTGAGACCTACAGGTGGTTCGAGGAGTATGGAGAGACAAACCCCAAAATTCACACCCTACACACACACACACATACACACACACATACACTCACACATTCACATTTACATATAGATACATGAAAAAGCAGAACATGAGAAAAAAGCATTAAAAGTTTACTCCAATGTAAACACATTTTTAATTGTCTATCACTTGAATCTTTAGTTGAATCAGTATTTTTTGAGACCAGAAATGTTCATTTGAATTCTATATTGTCATGGACATAATTGACGTCTGTCCTGACACTTTTGATTTGTTGATTTTGTACTGTGTGAAGTAATTACATTGATGAGAATTAGATCTGATAAAAACACAAATTAGAGAAGTAAACTGAATCATTGCGCTTGCTTTTGTCTGAGGGACATTAGCAACAGCATGAATAGAAATTGTCTTTAAAGTAGAATCAAAGTTAATTAACCATAGAAAGTAACTATTGCATAACAAGCTGTGTACAGGAACTGAGACACTGCACCATTGACCAGAAGTGCATCGCAAAGAGCAACCCAAGTGACCTGATGTACCTGGAGTGACCAGAATGAATCTGGAGAGACCAAAACCATGGCTTGGACCCTACTGATGTCCAAGATGACGTCTCTCTATGACCTGACCTGATGACGACTGAGACTCACCCTCAGGGGACCTGAGGACCTGAGGATCTGAGGACCTGAGAGAGAAAAAACTGGCGAGTGATGTTTATATTTTTGAAATAATGCCATTGATGAGTGCTAAATGAGAGAGATACTCATGATTCTTTCTTTTGTTTTTGTTTGTCCCTAGCTTCTGGACATCTGATGATCTATTGGACACAGCCATTTGCAGAACAAGAACCAGCCAATGAAAAACGTCTATTGCCGATGCTATTGCTGACAACCAGAACCTGTGACCAAATGCAATATACATGTTAAGTATTCAGACATCTGACAGACAAAAATGCCCATTCCCAGCCAACCTATGCAGGCCAGGCAAGCAGCTTAAAAGCGGAGACTCCCACTTCACGGCCTTCTCAAGCCTCGCAAGGAGTCGTTCTGGAGGAATCGCTGTCGTCTACTCACGCTTACTCGTGAGTGCCCCTGCTGTCCTCCGTCTTGCTGCTTGTGATCTGCTCCTCCTCCGCGTCGCTGCTCCTGCTGCGGGTCTCGCGCCGTGGTCTGTGGGTCTTTGCCGCTCTCCTCTTTGCGGGCTCCTTCTGCGGGTTTGCCGCTGCTCGTCTCGCCTAGCTGTTTTGACCCAGCGCACCGGGCTGCAGGCTGGCTGTTTTTGACCCCGCGCTCTTGACTGCAGGCGGGCTGTTGATTCCCCGAGTGCTGGTTGCATCGTTTCTGGGCTGATCTCGGAGAACGTGATAAAGCACGGAGTGGTGCAATGTTTCCCCTTCGTACTGGCGCAGACCGTCTCGCACTTTGTTAGCAGTCTGCGTTTCGGGGTCCACTGGAAGATCTCGTGCTCCTGGTCACATAAGGACTGCGCTGACTCTGGTTCGTCTTGCTCGGAGAACGTGTTCTCAACTTTCGTTCCGACTGTGGCGGGGGGGTCTCCGTGGACCGGGCTCGCAACGTGGCCTCTCCCGCAAAGCGGTACCGTGGACCTCTTCGACGTGGCAATGATAAAATTTCATGCTTGATGGGTCCTTCAAGAAACATGCAAGGGCGCGAATGAGGAAACAATCCTCGAGCTGCTGGTCATTGCCGCTGCAGTTTCCAAAAAAAAAAATAAGATACTGGGCGGAATCTGGTCTGTTCATGCCGCGGGTCGACCTGGCTGCATTTCATACGCTGCAACAGTTTGTCTTTTAGGTGCCGTTGGGCCATGTGAGGCGGGCCTTCCGTCGAAGCTGGTGTCTCCTGATGTCCTAGCCGTGCTGTCCTTGGAGCCTGGTTCCTTCGTCGCTCCGTGCTGTGGGGCCAGTCCCGGCTCCCGTGAGGCCGCCGTTCCGAGGGGCTTTCTTCCGCGCCTTGCTCAGCGCCCAAAGAATTTCCCTCGGAACCTCTCCTCTGCCCTCCACAAAGGTCCAGTAGTCGTGGCCCGTGCGCCTGGAGTCCCATGTTGCAGAGGAAAAGGATCTCTGTGATGTCAACAAGCTGGACGTCGTAGAAATCTAAATAAAGGTCCTTCTTCCTCTACCCAAGATTCCTTCTCAGACAAATCACACGGCTCTCAG
This sequence comes from Knipowitschia caucasica, assembly GCA_964034765.1. Lineage (NCBI taxonomy): Eukaryota > Metazoa > Chordata > Actinopteri > Gobiiformes > Gobiidae > Knipowitschia > Knipowitschia caucasica. The sequence goes on along the minus strand of OZ035827.1, from coordinate 15,560,094 downwards.
TCTCAAACATCTCCATCACTGCACGACACGTCCCTGGTCACTTTAACTGCATACTGACTGTCTCTCTCAATTTAAATCCCAGGAATTCCAGCGCCTAGGCTACATGATGCCATGCGAGACCCCCGCCATGGAGTTCCCCGCCTTGGACTAGTCCCACCTTCTCTTCGTCTTCTCTTCTTCGTACACGAAAATGGGTCTTTCGCATTCTACGCTCATAACATTCAGCTTCGCCGGAAAGTCTACTCCCACTTCTACTACTCAGACAACATTCCTCTACCTTGCCTGCTGTTCACACAATCAGTGCTTTCATAGTTCACCGTGCAGACAATATCCTTCTTACCTCGTATACCTACACTGCTGGCTGGGACCCAATTTCAGACCCGCTGCTACAACCCTGTTCTCTCCTCTCTATTCTCAGAGCTGTCACTCAAACTCCTCGTCAAAGGCACGAGGAGTTTGCTATTACGTAATCTGTCTCCCCATCTCTACACAGCTCACTCCCTTAGGACAGGCGCTGCTACGCGCACGGCGTCTCTGGGTTTCCCCTTCTGCCCTCCACAGCTGGGGCGCTGCTCATCCTCTGCCCTGTTCGTATATTTCAGGCCAGACACTACCACTGTACAGGCAGCCCAGCGCTCCTTGGCATCCCTGTAAGCACTTGCAAATCCATCCTCGTAAGCACTCGCAAAACTTCCTGGTGGTGGCAGCAGCTGTGCCTTTGTTAATAGCGTTGCCTTTATTAATAGCGTTGCCTTTATTTATAGCGTTGCCTTTATTAATAGCTTTGTTTTTATTTATAGTGTTGCCTTTATTAATAGTGTTGCCTTTATTAATAGCGTTGCCTTTATTAATAGCGTTGCCTTTATTTATAGCATTGCCTTTATTTATAGTGTTGCCTTTATTAATAGTGTTGCCTTTATTTATAGTGTTGCCTTTATTCATAGCGTTGCCTTTATTAATAGCGTTGCCTTTATTTATAGTGTTGCCTTTATTAATGGCATTGCCTTTATTAATAGTGTTGCCTTTATGAATAGCGTTGCCTTTATTAATAGCGTTGCCTTTATGAATAGCGTTGCCTTTATTTATAGTGTTGCTTTTATTAATAGTGTTGCCTTTATTAATAGTGTAGTGGTTTACTTTGATTGTCAATAAGAACTTTCACAGGAGCCGAGAATTAAAATTAATATAATGCGTTTATTAACTCAATTAACCATACATGGGGAGACCCGTCAATCCTGCATGGAGCTCTGCGCAGAAGAAGCTCCCCGTCACTCCTTGCTTTCCTTTTTAACTGCTCCTGTCAATACCAAATATGGAATCTTGGCATGGAATCTTGGCTGCGTACAATTGCACTTGGTTCGGAGTATTTACAGATGTCTATATTATACATTAGCAGCGGAGAATATGAGAATATGAGCAGAATAAGCATCAGAAATAATATCAACAGGTAAAGTGACTTGAATGGGAGAATTATCAGATGGATATGAATAATACACAGTAAGATATCAACAGGTAAAGTGACGGCGAAAGGCAGAATTATCAGAGATATGGAAATAATACAGTAGTACTGATAACAGTAAATATCAGATATGTAGTAGTAGTACTGATAACAGGTAAAGTGACTAGTGACAAAGTTACTAGTGAATTATCAGAAACACTTGTGCAGACTCAGCAGTTCCTGTTACACATTCTTGTTGTACAGTCTGACAGCAGCAGGAAGGAAAGACCTGCGAAACCTCTCCTTCACACATCAAGGGTGAATTAGTCTGTCACTGAAGCTGCTCTCCAGAGCAGAGAGAGTGTCCTGCAGGGGGTGACAGTCATGGTCCAGCATAGATGTTAGTTTGTCCAGGACCCTCCTGTCCCCCACCTGCTGCACTGTGTCCAGGGAACAGCCCAGGACTGAGCTGGACTTCCTGATGACCTTGTCCAGCTTCTTCCTGTCCCTCTCTGTGATGCTGTGTTCCAGCAGACCACACCGTACAAGATGGCTGATGCCACCACAGAGTCATAGAAGGTCTTCAGGAGTGGCCCCTGCACTCCAAAAGACCTGAGCCTCCTCAGCAGGTAGAGGCGGCTCTGGCCCTTCTTGAAGAGGGCGTCTGTGTTATGAGTCCAGTCCAGTTTGTGGTTCAGATGAACACCCAGGTACTTGTAAGAGTCCACTCTCTCAATTCCCTTTCCCTGGATGTACACTGGGGCTGGAGCGGCAGAGTGACGTCTGCGGAAATCCACCACCATCTCCTTGGTCTTCCCCGCGTTGATGAGGAGGTGGTTCCGCTGACACCAGTCCACAAAGTCCTGTATAACTCCTCTGTACTCTGCGTCATTGTCCTCGGAGCTGAGTCCGATGATGGCAGAGTCGTCAGAGAACTTCTGTAGAACACAACCGTCTGTGTTGTGTCTGAAGTCCGCAGTCTAGAGGGTGAAGAGGAACGGTGCGAGGACTGTCCCCTGGGGGGCCCCCACACTGCAGGTCAGGACCTCAGACACGTAGTCCCTGGTTCTCACAAACTGGGGTCTGTCTGTGAGGTAGTCCAGGATCCACTCAGACAGGTCGTGGTCCACACCCGCTGTCTCCAGCTTGTCCCTGAGAAGCCTCGGCTGGATGGTGTTGAAGGCGCTGGAGAAGTCGAAGAACATAATCCTCACAGCGGTGCCGGGTTTCTCAAGGTGGGACAGGGAGCGATGGAGGAGGGAGATGATGGCGTCCTCTACTCCGATGCCCGGCCTGTAGGCGAACTGCAGCGGGTCCATCGCTGGGCTCAGAGTGGAGCGGATATGTCCCAGGACCAGTCTCTCCAGTGTCTTCATGCAGTGGGATGTTAGAGCCACTGGCCTGAAATCGCCGAGGTCTTTGGCCCGTGGTTTCTTGGGCACTGGTACCACACAGGAGGTCTTCCAGATCTGTGGTACCGACCTCAGCGGAGGCTCATGTTGAAGACGTGCCCCATAACTCCGCACAGTTCGTCTGCACAGGAGCTGAGGAGCCTGGCGCTCACATGGTTACAGTTTTGTAGTTTTTAGAAACCAAAACTACAAAAACTGTAAAAATTAGGGTAAGATTTCTAATAAATTCTTGAGTTCGGCCCTTTACAGCCGCTCCGCTGTGATACCTTGTGTTTCAAGAGGTCTCCCATCACAGAACTAACCAGGCACTGCTTCAGAGGTCTGACGGGATCTGGCTTTCACCTGCAGGTATGGCCAATATATAGACCTTAAACCAATGGGGAGAGAGATCGTCTTGCCCTACTTAAATACATCTTTGTCTAGTCTGGTCAGGAAGCAGAAGGGTTAGCGATGATCAAAAAAACACGTTATTGCAGCGTTTGTCGACAGCCCACATCGAGCTGACTCCATCATGAGTTTTCACATGTCGCTCCATGTGTCGCTCTTCCCACGCGGACACCATGTGCGCGCCGTGCTGCTGGTGCCAGGAAGGTGGTGGATCAGAACCTGGCAACCCGCATGAACACGCACCCCACCTCGTTATTGCTCCAGACTGTCTCACCGCAAAAGGCCCATCGACTTGAGCCTGCACAGCCACTGCTCATATGTTTCTACAGCCTCAGTCCTGGATCTACAGCCTCAGTCCTGGATCTACAGCCTCAGTCCTGGATCTACAGCCTCAGTCCTGGATCTACAGCCTCAGTCCTGGGTCTACAGCCTCAGTCCTGGATCTACAGCCTCAGTCCTGGATCTACAGCCTCAGTCCTGGATCTACAGCCTCAGTCCTGGATGCCTCAGTCCTGGATCTACTGCCTCAGTCCTGGATCTACTGCCTCAGTCCTGGATCTACTGCCTCAGTCCTGGATCTACAGCCTCAGTCCTGGATCTACAGCCTCAGTCCTGGATCTACAGCCTCAGTCCTGGGTCTACAGCCTCAGTCCTGGGTCTATAGCCTCAGTCCTGGATCTACAGCCTCAGTCCTGGATGCCTCAGTCCTGGATCTACTGCCTCAGTCCTGGATCTACTGCCTCAGTCCTGGATCTACAGCCTCAGTCCTGGATCTACAGCCTCAGTCCTGGATGCCTCAGTCCTGGATCTACAGCCTCAGTCCTGGATCTACTGCCTCAGTCCTGGATCTACAGCCTCAGTCCTGGATCTACAGCCTCAGTCCTGGATCTACAGCCTCAGTCTTGGATCTACAGCCTCAGTCCTGGATCTACAGCCTCAGTCCTGGATCTACAGCCTCAGTCCTGGATCTACAGCCTCAGTCTTGGATCTGTGAGTCCAGTCCTAACCTTGAGATTTGAGGACATGGGTGGAGCTTAAGTAGCCTACCCACTTTTTCCCCCTATAACCTTGTAAATTCAAATTCACTGCAAAAAGTGAGACCATTATCTGAAACAATGGTCCTCAAATCGTCCCCTGGGATAATGCCCACGTTCTGATTTTTGCGCTGCATTGAGTATAATAGGGCTGGGCGATAACGAGATGTGTTGCGATGGTCATGTTATCAATATCGATATAAAATGGGGTCGATAAAATGTTTGATAACTGTTGATAACTTTGATAACCTAAAAATAGGAAGAAAAGCAGACGGCATTCTGGGGGATGTAGGCAGAGGAAGTGCTTCGGCTTCTTTACCCATCACGGCTGAGACAAAAACATGGACAATGGGAATATGAGAACTACTACTACTACTACTACTACTACTACCACTGTACATAGAACCTGGTACAGTCAATGGTAGGGGAAACCGGAGCACTTGGAGGAAACCTGCACAGGGAGAACATGCCACTCAGAAAGACCCTGCTCCGACCATGATTTCAATCCAGGACCTTCTTGCTCAGAAGTGAGAGTCCTAACCACTCTTGCCCTTTTTTAGGCCCGAGCCCCAACCGGGGTAAGGGCCTATTGCTTTTCCAACGAGTAATGCCTGGGCTTATGACTCGTTGTAACTGTCATAAGTCACAATCTCCGCCTATTAAAGTCCTATTAAAAGGGGGTTCCTTCAACTGTCTTACGCGCCCGGACATTCGTCCCCCAAGCCCGACGGCATGTGCCCAGACACTGACAAAACAGTGCCGGAGGCACGGAATGGCTTTGCTCCTGCTGTAGTACACAGTGTAATTATTGAGGTCCTATTAAAGGGGGGTTCTTTCAACTGTCTTACGCGCCCGGACATTCGTCCCCCAAGCCCGACGGCATGTGCCCAGACACTGACAAAACAGTGCCAGAGGCACTGAATGGCTTTGCTCCTGCTGTAGTACACAGTGTAATGAATGGGGTCCTATGGGGGGGGTGGGTGACCTCATGACCGCTCGTCAATCACCGAGAACCCAATAGTTGCGTTCGCCTCGTCGTTCGCTTTAAAACAACGTATCATTTGTATTATAGGTTACTATGGAAACCTATATTGTTTTTGCTCGAAGATTTGCAAAAAAAATTCTTTGGTTTGGTTTGGTTTCTTTCTTTTTTCTTCTGCGCTTTGAACCTTAATTTGACCCTCTGAACATTGATGAAAAGTTGTGAAATTTTGCCCAAAATTCAGAACTGGCGAAAAATTAATTTTTTTGGTGTTTATTTTTATGGGACAAAAAATATGCCCGAACAGCGCCCCCTACAAAAGTCAGTTTACATTGCGCCTATGGGAGCGGGTCGGAGGTCAAGTTTGTCGTAGAGCCACGAAATTTGGTACACATGTTCCTCAGGTCAAGACATGAAAGAAAAGTTATTATGGCTCCGCCCCCTGACAAACAGGGAGCTCATTAATTTAAATGGGAAACGGAAAAATGAAAATTTATATTTTTCACACATGTCGGTTGGAAATTATCTCCTCCTCGGCCGTTTCACCGATTTGTATCAAAATTGCTCCACATGGTCTAAACACTTGTACCATCAATTATTGAATATAGAATTTGGATCAGTTAAACGTTGTCCGAGCAGCGGAGCGGCAAAATGTGACTTTTTTTTTTTCTATTTTTGACAAAAGTAAATTTGCTCCCATTTGCACACAAAAAGTCAGATTTGCACAAAATTGTAATCCATTGTTCATCTCCAGGGTCTAGGTCATCTGAAAGTGGAAATATTGAAATTGGCTCATTAGCGCCCCCTAGAGACTATGTCAAAGTTTTACATGGGCCTAATAAAATTTAGTTTTTTCAAAATATTTGAAATTTTGCACATAATTCTGTTTTGTCATCTGGATTCAAAAAGTCAATGACAACATATGATTTTTTTTACCCTGTTGCCGTGGCGACGACCAACACTCCCCTGTCTGTGTCTATGAGAAAATCGTTAAATCTCTGAAAAGTACACCTCGCTCAAACATCAAACGAGCTGTGGCCGTTTCACTAATTTGGCTGAAAATTGCTCCACATGGTCTCAACTCATGGACCATCAATAGTTGAATATAGAATTTGAATTAGTCAAACAGTCTGAGCGTGACAGACTCCCAAATTGTGGTTATTTTCATAGAGAGGTGTGAAGTTCCCATGTTATCCAATGGAGACTGTATGGACACACTCACAGATTGTATGTGCAAACAGGAGCACATTCACAAACTCTGATTAGCACTAAACTTGACTCGGTTGTTCAACTACTGGGCCTAGGTCACATGACAGTGTGAAAAATGACATTCGCCCATTAGCGCCCCCTACAGGCTGAGTAAAGGTTTACACAGGGATAAAGGTATTTAGGTTTTCTGTTGTTTGATCTCATATTTGACCCACTGAACAAACGTAAAAACTCACCAAACTTTGCCACAATTTTTTTTCAGGCATTAAGTGTATTATTTTGGTGTTCTTTTGTATAAGACAAAAAAATTTAAATTGTAGGGGGCGCTGTTGTACAACATAAATGCCACCATTTGCACATACAAATTTCGATTTGCACAAAATTTGAATTGATTGTTCAACTCTCGGGTTTGGGTGAACTGAAAGTGTAAAAGACGAAATTGCAGCAATAGCGCCCCCTACAGAGTGATACAAGTGTTACATGGAGAGACTGGGGTTTACCTTTTCAATAGAGACACACAATCACTGATCATAGGAATTCAAAATGCACAGTGTCGCTCCCGTCAGGGCAGTGGGAAAATGGCGCGTCAGCGCCACCTCCTTTGCACGGTGCGGCGAGGGCCGTTAGATGCCGCTTGCGGCTTTAATTTGTTTTGTTTTTTAATTAAGTGATACATACAAAAGTGATACATGGACTTACCAAAGTGAAAATGATTGGTACAACAAAAAACATTGGAGCAGCGACGAAACATGGGGACATACAAGGAATACAAAAATTGAGGCAACATGAAACATTACCATATGGGAGGTGTGTGTGTGCGAGTGCTAGAAAAAATAACAAAAGTCAATAATCAAAATCATCAACACCAACATTATTTAATACAATTTAAATTTATGTTTCATTAGTTAAGAGATACTCCAGCCTCCACCTTCTTTTCCTGTTATTTGCACTCTTGCCCTTTTTAACAAATAGGCTATTAAAGCAAAAACAAACGGAATAGCATAAAACAAGTTCAAACAACACACACTACAGACCAGTTTGATAAAGAACTGAACAACTTCCCTCTAGTGGCAGACAAGAGTTACACACACATTCAAATATACAGTACAACTACGTGTTTTACAAAATATATTTTTATTTGTACAGATATGTTTAACTAAGTGTAAACATGTACTACTACTACTACGTTGTTTTATTTTGCACCTCACATTTCCAAGAAACCTTAAAGTGCTACAGATCAAAACACAATACAACAAGTAAAAACATCGAACATGAATACAATATTTAAAAAAAAAACTGCTTCTACACTCGTACTAACGCTCCTCATCCTTCTCCTCCTCCTCCCACTACTGGTACTACTGCTACTGCTGGTAGGACTAGGGCCACTACTAGGACTACTGCTATCACTACTACTCCCACCCCTACTACTGTGACTTCTACTGCCACTACTATTACTACTACTTCTTCTTCTACTGCTCCAACAACAACTACTACTACTACTGCTACCCCTTCAGCAGCAGTGTCCGGGGGTCTGCCCTGACTCAGACTGAGGCTTCAGCAGGTCTGTAGGGTCAGAGAGGTCTGGGTCCAAACAGAACTGGAGCGACAAAATCTCCTGCACCAGCCTTCTGCAAATACATGATAGGATCACAGGTACTTAAACTACGCAGAGTACATGTCTGCCGCTACTACTGCAGTACAATAGGTCTCTAATTAATGAATGATTTATTTAAAGCATGAGCATAAAACAATAACAAGTCATATAAATACTACTACTGCAAAAATAACAACCTATTACTTCTACTATCATCATCACTGCCATATACTGTTTACCAAACTACTCCATCAGGAATCTTTTGGTAATGAGTTATAAATCTACTACTGCTTCTACTACTACAACTAGTGCTGCTGCTACGACTACTACTACTACTACTACTACAACTACAGCTACTACCACTACTACACATCTACAGCTGCTACTGATACTACACCTACCAATACTACAGCTACTACTACTACAGCAGTTATATTTCTGCTACTACTACTACTATTACTACTGATGCTGCTACTACTACTGATATTACTTCTACTACAACTACCACTTTTAATCCAAATTCTACTACTACTACTATTATAGGTTCTTGTTCTGTACCTCATAGCCTCCTCAATATTCGTATTCTTCTTCACTGAAGTCTCCATCCAGGCGATAAACCCGTTTGCTTTACTGAACTCCTCGATGGTGTCTGTGGCCACGACTCTCGCGCTCAAGTCACTCTGTGGAACAAACACCAAACTACAGTTACAATTTTACTCATTCACTTTAAACATCTGTATAGAGCAGTTCATACACAGGTGCTGAACCAAACCAAACCAAACCAAACCAAAGATCGAAACCACACAAGGCATTACAATCATATTTATTGATAATCACAGTGAGTTAAAAAGAGATGCCGTCCCTTGGTTGCTGCAGATAAACAGAACTTATAATTGTCAGAAGAAGAAGCCTGTCTCACATTTTCAATAAAAATGTTTGAACCTGTTTTATGTCAATCTTGTTTATCATCCTAATTTTTATGCTGTTTGGTTTGTCTTTGATTATTTAGCCTATTTGCCAAAATGGGCAATAGTTGTTAGCACTTCTTGGCAAGATGGTCCTGGGTTCAAATCCCGGTCAGAGCAGGGTCTTTCTGAGTGGCATGTTCTCCTTGTGCCTGTGTAGGTTTCCTCCAAGTGCTCCGGTTTCCCCTATCATTGACTGTACATAGATCCCATATTTATGGAAATGTATTAACTTTTATGGTCAGTATATAGAATAGTAACTTAGAAGGCCAATTATACAAACATGCAAAAGTTCACTTGTTTTATAAAAGATGAAGACAGAATATACCCAGCCTGGCAATCCGTAAACTCAGGTAAATTATCATTTCCCTACATTTACATCTGGTTCTGATCTTAGTGGCTGCAGTTGTTGAGAGGCGGGTGATGTAGGTAGGTGTCGGTGACGTCAAGAGTTGGCTAAGCTAAGTAAGTAAGTAGTAGTAAGAAATTTTTATTTATATACCGCCTTTTCACTGCACATCGGAGTCTCAAAGCGGTTTACAATTGTGATTTTTGGGAGTGGGGGAGCCAGTACAGGAGGCACATGCCTATTGCACATATTTTTAGTGGAAACCGGAGTACCCGGAGGAAACCTACGCAGACACGGGGAGAACATGCAAACTCCACTCAAAAATGCCCTGGTCCAACCAGGATTCAAACCCAGGACCTTCTTGCTGAGAGGCGAGAGTGCTATCCACTCAGCCACTGTGCCGCGCTAAATGCTGAATGCCTCATTCGCTAGGGCGCATAACATGCAGATGGAATCCAGACCTAAGTATGAAATGAAATGAGTACATTGGTATGGTAAGATCACTAAATTAAAGATCAATAAAGTATATCTTCTTCTAAGACCATTTTTAGCTTAAGGTCCCAGAGTCTTCTCAAAGTCTTCCCCCAGTCTTCCCAGTGGGTCAGACCTTGTTGGCCAGCAGGATGCAGGGCAGGGGCTGTCCGTTGGGGAGCACCGACTTCAGATCCAGGTCCTGTTTCCAGAGTCTGCAGTTGAGGAAACTCCTGGAGTCGCTCAAGTCAAAGATCATCACACACCCCACCGCACCTCTGTAGTAGATACGAGTCATGGAGACAAACCGCTCCTGCCCTGCACACACACACACACACACACACACACACACACATAAAAAAGTCATCTTAACTCATATAACACCTTTCACAGACATGCCAGACCTATTGTACATGTTTTTAGAGGTAGGGGAAACCGGAGCACCTGGAGGAAACCTATACAGACATGGGGAGAGCAAACAAACTCCACTCAGAATGGTCCTGTTTCGACCAAGATTCGAACCCAGGGCCTTCTTGCTGAGAAGCTAGACTGCTTTCCACTCAGCCACCAAGCTGCCCAACAAAGGAAGTACCACTAAGCATCTTGTTGTTATGGGATATATTAGTAGTAGTAATATAGTTTTGGCTTTTAAAAAAATCCCTTCTGTAGTGCTCTCTGTGATACTGGTGTTTATACTTTGATATCATTTTGTGAATCCAGGTATTAGCCATATTACAGTAGGATGAACCTTAACTCCAGCTTGTCCTAGCAACCGTCTTAGCAACATGTCTGCCCCTGTTCTGAAGCTAACACCGTGGGAAGTCCACATGAGGAAATGAAGTAGAAGTATTTGCCAGTACCTGCTATGTCCCACAGCTGCAGCCTGACCTTCTCCCTCTCAGACCAGTGCAAGATCTTCAACGAGAAGTCAACTGGAAAACAACACAAGTCAGATTAGAACGAAGGAAGGAAAGTTACTTTTGTGAAGATGGAGATCGGTCCTGCCCCCAAATGTTCCTGATTGGATGCAATTGATTTGACGTCTTGATAGACAGATGAGGATCCTCCACATTGATCACACATGATTAGACTTGATTTAGACCGGTTTTAAACTTGTTTGGACCAGGTTTAAAGCTGATTTAGCCCTGGTTTGGAACTGGTTTTGACTTAGTTTAGACCTGGTTTGAACATGGTTTGGACCTGGTTTAATCCTGATTTGGATCTTGTTTGGACTTGCTATAGACCTTGTTTAGTCCTAGTTCAGACCTGTTCAGGACCTGGTTTGTATCTGGTTCAGACCTGGTTTGGTTCTGATTCGGATCTGGTTTAAGACCTGGTTTGGACCTGCCTGACATCAGGTTTAGTCCTAGTTCAGACTTGTTTCAAACCTGTTTAAGATCTAGTTCGGACCTGGTTGAGTTCTGGCTTAGACCTGTTTAGGACCTGGTTCAGAGCTGGTTTAGTCCTGGATCTGTCTTGTTTTAGTCCTGGTTCAGACCTGTTTCAGACCTTGTTTAGTCCTGGTTCAGATCTGGTTCAGACCTGTCCAGAACAACACCCAGCCGCCTCACCTCCCATAGTCATCTTGTATCTCCCGCTGAACTGGCCAAGGACGTATCGATCGACAAAAGACGATTTTCCAACATTTCCGTCTCCCACGATCAATATTTTCATCACATGCTCCCTCATGCTCTGCTCTTCGCACCTCGAGACGGCTGTAGGGCAAAGTCCAACACAACAGAAAGAAATGTTCTCTGTGACAAAAGGGAGAAATATGTGAAATAGTTTAAACAGTCGGCTGAAGATAAGATTTGAATGTAAGAGTTTATACACACAGACACAGACACACACACAAACACAGGCACACACACAGACACACACAGACAGACACACACAGACAAGAACAGAGTACATTCTGACAGTGTTAAAAGATTTTCCAATGGGACAAAAACATTTAGTCCCATTTCAAGAACTGCTGCTTTATTTTTTCCTTCCAAGGGAGACATTTCTTGTATGTTTTTTAAACAAGATTATTTTGTTACTGCTGTGACTCGTTTATTTTGGTACTTCAAACTTTTGTAGTATTTGCAGTATTTGCAATTGCAGTATTACAATTTGTACTTTTCTTTTATTAACGGAGCTTTGTAAAATCTTTTGTCTTAATTTTATGTTTTGAATGGTTTTTATCTTTTTAGTAACAGTGACTTGTGTTTTTGTTTGTTACTTTTTTGTGTGTGCAATATATAATAGAGTAATAAGTAAGATGTTGGGCAGCACAGAGGTGCAGTGGTTAGCACATGCCTCACAGCAAGAAGGTACTACAAGACTTTCTGTGTAGTTTGCATGTTCTCCCCGTGTCTACGGAAGTGTCCACCAGGTGCTGCGGTTTCCCCTGCCACTATACACACTACTTCAATAGGTCTGGTATGCACCTCCTGTTTGGTGACCTCGCTCCCATCTCTGTGTGGAGAGAGAGACATTACCACAACAAAGAAATTGTAAAGCACTTTGTGACTCTGTAAAAGGTGCTATATAAATAAAAGATAACTTGAACTTCTATTGAGTAAGTAATTTGTCTTTCAATCAGTTTTGTTAATGGCCACTAGAGGGCAGTGTCATCACAGAAGACCTGTCTGAAAACTGTGGAATTTGATTCCTCAAAAGCGAGCTGTTTTATCATCAAAGTATTAAAAATGGCTTTGTCATATTTTCATTGGGACAGTTTATTCGCTGTGTGTTTTCCAAAGCAAAAAGTCAGATCTTGGTGACACTAACCTGAAAATGCCAAAACAGCACAAGACACTATCTGTACAGCCATTTAGAACTACAGTAAAGTTACACATTACTGCATTTAGTGACACATATGGATGTATGTATATATCTCATATATTTACTGCATATGATCTTTGTAATTCCACTACATTGTGCAAAGAAAATACATAGTCACTAGAACAAACAAATGTAAACAGTAGAACAGTACATATCACTGTAAACTGAACATAAATGATTCCTGGACATCCACGCCTGTCTGTCTGGCCACATATTTTCATCTACAGCGGATCACAGCGGATGTCTTCCCTTGAAGGCAACACATTTTGACAATAAGTTCAACAATTTTGTATGTAATGACTCATGCGACAAATGAGGACCTTTAAGCTATATGTTAAATGTCATTTATATGTATGTTTCATTTTGACTGACAGGACAAAAGCAAATGATAATGTAAATACAGCAGAGAATTGTATGAAAGTAACTAATTCATGTCCAAAAGCATTTGTAACTTGTTCAAAGGAATGAGAAACTGCTACGATGATGTGACAAATGACTCAATGTTGTGGTTGAAGTGAGAACTTTCTGATCTGAGAAAAGCATCAAAGCGGCTGAAAAAAACCCTGTAACCTGCCTCTGTCTCAAAAATATATTTAGAAATACTTCCACAATATAAAAAATGACATGGAAACAGCCAGAAGTAATTTGTACAACCATATTTTATTCTTTTTACAAAACAGACCGTGTGCAATGCAGCGTTTGTCTGGTCCTACACACACTGGGAATCAAAGGCACACTATTCAAGCAGTTTTAGCAACAAATGTATTTAAAGATGAAGTGACTGCAGGAGTTATATATGAGATGAACAGTGCACCTTTAAAACAACATGGAAGACGGATACATTTAAATAATAATAATAATAATGAAAATGGTGATTAGGTAAAAAAATAACTTAACACAGTTGGAGGTAAAGACATAATGGAAATCTAATAAAATCTAATAAAACACAAAAATGCTGCTTATAAAATGTCACAAATCTCTAATATAGAGACAAGTAAACAGGAAGTGCGGCTGTACCAATCCAAATATGGGCAATGGAGCCGTTTCCGGTTGTACAATTTGGATGTAGAGCCGAGTAGAGTGGGGTAGAACCGAGTACAGTAGAGTAGAACCGAGTAGAGTAGGGTAGAACCGAGTAGAGTAGGGTAGAACCGAGTAGAGTAGGGTAGAACCGAGTAGAGTAGAGTGAGTGAGGGTTGTCCTCTCGTGATGCTGATGTAAAGATGTGACATAGGCCAAAATATACATTTGTGAGAAAAGAAAGAGGTTTAGTATACTCTAGTTCTATTATTTTCTGATTTTCTGTGTGAAAGTTACATAAACTAGCTTTAACCCCAGCCTTCAAACTCTTTTTTTTGTTTTGGATATTGGATATGGAAAAACGGACTGAGAAATGGCCCTTCTCTTCAAAATGTTGTGTGTGCTTTTATACCATTAATGTATTGCGTCAGTATCATCAAATATACTATATGTACAATATAGTGTTAAAATAAGGTGTTCATTATGGCAAACAAATAAAATATACACATAAAACATCATAAATATTGGGCCATATTCAATGTGAAAAACTGAAAAAAATGCAACGTAAAAAACTGAAATTCACAGATTTCTGTATTTTTTTGTTTTTTTTACCAGGGCCAAGTAGGTACTTTGTTTAGTCCCCTTTGTTCTGGTTCTATCCAGACCAAGCTGGTACTAAAGTATCAGTGATCGGCCAAAGAGCTGCTGGAAGAAAGAAAAGAAAATTCTGGAGATACTTTGTTTTGGGTAGGTTGCTAGGATACAATAACAGATGCTAAAGTGTAATGGAAACACACTCAGTAGAGTAGAGAAGAGCCAAGTAGAGTAGAGTAGAGTAGAGTAGAGAAGAGCCAAGTAGAGTAGAGTAGAGTAGAGTAGAGTAGAGAAGAGCCAAGTAGAGTAGAGTAGAGTAGAGTAGAGTAGAGTAGAGCCAAGTAGAGTAGAGCCAAGTAGAGTAGAGTAGAGTAGAGTAGAGAAGAGCCAAGTAGAGTAGAGCCAAGTAGAGTAGAGCCAAGTAGAGTAGAGTAGAGTAGAGTAGAGAAGAGCCAAGTAGAGTAGAGTAGAGTAGAGTAGAGTAGAGAAGAGCCAAGTAGAGTAGAGTAGAGTAGAGTAGAGTAGAGTAGAGTAGAGTAGAGTAGAGTAGAGTAGAGTAGAGAAGAGCCAAGTAGAGTAGAGCCAAGTAGAGTAGAGTAGAGAAGAGCCAAGTAGAGTAGAGCCAAGTAGAGTAGAGTAGAGTAGAGTAGAGTAGAGAAGAGCCAAGTAGAGTAGAGCCAAGTAGAGTAGAGTAGAGTAGAGTAGAGAAGAGCCAAGTAGAGTAGAGTAGAGCAGAGGTGAGCTTTTTCTGAATAATTTACATATCATTTTAAAATTACTATTGCAATAATAAAAACAATGCTTATCTTATGCCGGTACAAAAATATGTGCAATAATACTTTACAAAACGTGAAAAATATCAATCACTTTAGGTAGTTTTCTTTCTCACAGTGCAGAAGAAAGCAGGAACACACAGGAACATGTCAGTCAAGTCTAACTCCCAATAATTCAACCTGTGCTCAAACCCATGTGTTGTAAACGTGATTCTATGGGGTTGGGAAGTGGGCGGAGCCAATAGTTTCAGGAAGTAAAATTCCCCATTCCCCATTTAGATTTATAAAGATCTTTCTAATTCAAGATGAAAAACTTTCTTTGGACTGTGACCACAAGACATTATGTTAGCCCCGTTTCCAACAGCCCTTCTTGGCCCAACTCCGCACTACTATACCCCGATCGGAGGGCCGCGTCCAGGTACTTTTTTAGTCCCTCTAAGTCCTGGTTGTACTGGTAACAGATACTTAAGTGTAATGGAAACAAACCCAGATAGAATATGTCTAAGTGGAGTAGAGTCAAGTAGAGCCGAGCTGGTGGAAAAAGGGCTTTGTAGTTTAAGTATGTTTTTAAACTTAAAACAAGTGTTATTTGTACACTTTGTATTTGTGCTTTTGGGGTGAAAACATTAGCGCTGGGTAAAGTCATAAGCAGGTAACGAACTTGTGTCTTCAGTCTCTTGATATTTTAATTTGTCAAAACTCCTTTGGGGATTTTAAATGGGGAAATTTACTTCCTGGACCCCGTAGCTCCGCCCACTTCGCCGCTCCATTGCTGGTTATTGTGATGTGGTTTAACAGAACAGAATTAGCTTCTCTTTTTTTTTTTCTCCCAATCCCAGAGTTCATTCTTCGCTTTGTTCAAATAAATCTAATCTCATGTTTAGCATTACTGTCATCACTTAAAGAAGAAATGTTACGCATTATTTTTGTCCATTAAATATGGTAACAGGATGATGTACTTTGTAATTTCATGTTTTAGAATGTGAAATTATTTGCTTTCTGCCTGTAACTCCCTATGCTGCCACCAGGGGGATGAGTTCCCTGTGTTGACTTTCTTTTTTACAAATTAGAAAATGTAACTGAAATGCGAACATAGACATTTCACTTGAGAAATTGCCACCTAACTAATTAATGAGCAATACGTTTGTTTTAAAAGTGGGATGTCATAGTGGTACAATGACATCCTACAGTTTTAAACAGAAAGGGGTGGAGTTACATGTTTGTGCTAAAAGTGTCAGATTTTAACATGGATGGATCTGAAAAAACTCCAGATCTGTGACTGATGAGGGACAATGTTGTTACATGGACATTTGCATAGTATGTCTCCTTTAACAGTTTAGATATATTGCTAGAGTACATTTGATTTTAGCTCTCAATTCTAAAATACACTTTAGTGACTCACCAAAGGAATCACTACATTTTGCTTAACTCATCCGTGGCTGCACTTCTATGTTTATAAATGTTATAGCAGTCGCACGACATATTGGCCCAATTTCAATTTGTGGCGTCACCTGCAGCTGAAAAGTGCAACTCTGCCAATGTGTCCTTAGGCAAGACACTTCACCCACATTAGAATGAGTCTGATGTGTGTGTGAATGGTCTGTCAGTGTGCCCCAGGGCAGTTGTGGCTACAGGTGTAGAATGCAGTGAAGCATCTTTAAGTGTCCAAAAAAATCGCTAAATAAAACCAATGCAATAAATAGATTGATTAAATATATGGCATAACCCCTTTGCTTTTAAATAATTAATATAAACATAAATTTGCAGCTTTTACAACAGCAATTCCTTACTTGGCGAAAGCAGTGTTTTTTTAGTGCACTCTGAAATGTACTCAAGCAAAAAGTCCAGCTCTAAATGTAGATTGTGGGGCTGGTCGTAAAGATAAAAGTTTTAGAAGCTTTCATTTTGGATAAAAATTATGAATGTTACCAGGTCTAAATGTTGCCGTTTGCCTGAAATGTTACACAATATGACATTTCCATCTACATTGGAGACAGTCATAGAATTTCAAGTCATTTCTGTGGAGAGGTGAGACGACCCAATGTAAGGATTCAGGTTTTTGAGCGACTTATAAATACAATAATGTTGTTTTATATCATACTGAGGAACATAGCAAGCAAACCATTAAAACAGGTTTTGAATAATCAGGCTTCATTCTTGCAATAAACACATTGCAAAAACGTGACAACCAACACCAATACATATGCTCAATAAATATAGATTGTGCTTACTTTAGTGCGGAGAGGTTCCACATGATTCAGTCGTGTTGTCAACCTCACACATTATTGCTAATGATAAAAGCAGAAGTGATTGTCTGTTACAAAAAATATAGATATGTGTATAGTCAGTAGGCCGAAGCAGTAGTATCCATGAAGTAACGGCCACAAAGTCGTATTGCTGTAAGGTGCATAAGGACGTGAATGGCTGTTTTTGTTTTGTTTTTACGATTATCACAGTGTTCTGTCAGCGGAAGAAGGTCATATGTTTGTGCTACGCGACTTAAAATGGCTTGAATTCACTCTTTTCTATGACCTTTAGCAGTTTCAGGCTACCTCTTGTGATGTAGCTAACTCAGGCTATCTCTGGATAATGTTACTAACTCAGGCTATCTCTGGGTAATGTTACTAACTCAGGCTATCTCTGGTTAATGTGGCTAACTCAGGCTATCTCTGGTTAATGTGGCTAACTCAGGCTATCTCTGGTTAATGTGGCTAACTCAGGCTATCTCTGGTTAATGTGGCTAACTCAGGCTATCTCTGGTTAATGTTACTAACTCAGGCTATCTCTGGATAATGTGGCTAACTCAGGCTATCTCTGGTTAATGTTACTAACTCAGGCTATCTCTGGATAATGTGGCTAACTCAGGCTATCTCTGGGTAATGTGGCTAACTCAGGCTATCTCTGGGTAATGTTACTAACTCAGGCTATCTCTGGTTAATGTTACTAACTCAGGCTATCTCTGGATAATGTTGCTAACTCAGGCTATCTCTGGGTAATGTTACTAACTCAGGCTATCTCTGGGTAATGTTACTAACTCAGGCTATCTCTGGATAATGTTGCTAACTCAGGCTATCTCTTGTAATGTTACTAACTCAGGCTATCTCTGGGTAATGTTACTAACTCAGGCTATCTCTGGGTAATGTTGCTAACTCAGGCTATCTCTGGTTAATGTTACTAACTCAGGCTATCTCTGGGTAATGTTGCTAACTCAGGCTATCTCTGGGTAATGTTGCTAACTCAGGCTATCTCTGGGTAATGTTACTAACTCAGGCTATCTCTGGGTAATGTTGCTAACTCAGGCTATCTCTTGTAATGTTACTAACTCAGGCTATCTCTGGGTAATGTTGCTAACTCAGGCTATCTCTGGGTAATGTTACTAACTCAGGCTATCTCTGGGTAATGTTGCTAACTCAGGCTATCTCTGGGTAATGTTGCTAACTCAGGCTATCTCTTGTAATGTTACTAACTCAGGCTATCTCTGGGTAATGTTGCTAACTCAGGCTATCTCTGGGTAATGTTGCTAACTCAGGCTATCTCTGGATAATGTTGCTAACTCAGGCTATCTCTTGTAATGTTACTAACTCAGGCTATCGCTGGATAATGTTGCTAACTCAGGGTATCGCCGGGTAATGTTGCTAACTCAGGCTATCTCACAGTCATGTCGCCAACTCAGACCATCACTGGATAATATGGGTAACTTAGCCAAAGATTAAGAGATCCTTTATTTGTCCCACAGCTGGGAAATTTCAGTTAATTAGGTTAGCCGCATTATCCAGATATAGCCTAACTATGTATTCTTATGCTTTCAGACCACACTCTGAGTTGTTTAAGTGTACATAGTAAGTGTCTCTAAGTGTCTTTTTAATGAGGAACAATGTTGTATGGCCACAAAAGTGCTTAAATCTACAGTGTTGCATATGTCTCGTCACCTGCGAGTGAATTCAAGCCGTTCTAAGTATGTTCCATGTTCCCTTTATGTTGCGGTGGACTATAGGGGCTGCTGCTGGACCAGGCGTCTGTAGTGGGGCAGGACTTTGCTCTCGGGGAGGTACAGCGCCATCTCCAGGGCCACCAGGATTGTGAACTCGAACGAGATCAGCTCCCGCCGACCGATCCGGAACCGCTCCTCCAGCTTCTGCATGCGCCAGACGGATCACAGGTGTTTATTTGAAATGAAAAAAGAAGAAAAAATTCAAAGTTCAAACAACGCTTACGTCTATGAGGTGCTTGACTTCCTGCTTCTTGAGATCGCTGCTGATTTTGGCGGCCAATAGGAGGCAGGCTGCTGACACCAACTTCCTGTGAAATATAAGGGGTATAAGGATAACCCTGACCCTAACTTTGGTCTTCATTCTACTGTAAGAGTAATGACCTATTTTGCTTGTTAAGCCGACCCTGAAGAACCAGTTTCTCGAAGTAAACGAAGGCCATGGCAATGGTGACGGGCTGGAGACCACAGTCTTCTCCGAACGCTCGCATCTCTCTCTTTAGACTGAAAACACAACAAATGTACACACTTTTCACATGAACATTTGGGCATATGTAATACATTTTGCAGGCCCTATTCTACCATTCACAGTGGTCTATAGATGAGTGCAATCCAATGAGCCAGGCATAAAGCAATCACCTGGTGCTCTGTGGCTTTGTTTTTGTACTCGGGTTAAGGTCCTTGCTAGCTGCTCTATGCTAAGCATGGAGGTAATACTCCAGGTGCTACAATGAATGCAAACACAAGCATGGTCTTATCGACGCTTCTATCTTTAAGTTTCTATAACCATTTTTCCATCCACGCCGCTAACAATGCGGCCATCTTACTCCTTCATGTTCAGTGGGGTTTGTTTGTTTGTTCAAGCCCCGGTGATCGAAGATGGCGGCCTATTAAAATCAATGTCTTGTGCTCAGCAGCACATTAGCGTAAATCGCCCATATTAGGGCCTCTCCTGGTCCTTCCGGTTCTAGGTAGTGGACAAGCTCCCATGATGCTTTACGCCAAATACGTGTGGCTCTCATGCACGTGCAAAAAGGGGCGTTTTGACTAATCAGCGGCAGGTGATCAGAGCGGAGCTAAAGCGGAGTTAGGGTGTATTCAGACCTGAAAAGTCCTTTGCTCCGCTTGCTTGATCCGAATCAAAAGCGGACCAAACTTTTTTCTTTTGCTCCGGTTCGTATTCAGACTGTCCTTTTTGCAAGTGAACTTTTTTATATAAACATATTGACACGTGTGACGATCGGCGCTCCTATTGGACAGCGAGCTCACGGAGGATAGACGCGGAACCGGAGGAAAACAATGAGGGCTCGTATGTGCAGCATGTCTGCTCTGCCTATGTTTGCAAAACCACCTTCAACATCAACAGCAGCAGCTCATATGACACAGGCGAAACGCACTGTTTTAAATATTGGAACAGTGTCGGAGAATGCGTGAGGAGAAAGCCGAAGGAGACTCTGTGCGCTCCGTGCCCTGTCCCACACATGGATCTATGATAATAACGGCCCTGTTCAGCATTGTGGATAAACCATGGATCTATAATAACCACGGGACAAACAGACGCTGAGGATCAGGTAGGAACCAAAGAACACAATTCACTACATGATGCGGGATATTGCTTTTTGAGACGTGAGTCAAACAGTGTCAGGCTTTTAATAATGCAAATGGTTTGAAGATGCTGCCATTAACATCAATGTATACTGTTAACAGTTGTAACTCCATAAGCCTGTTGCACAGCGTCTCCTCACTGCTCCAGGTCTGCACACGGCTCAGTGTTGTTAGCAGCGTTAGCAGCATAGTTAGCCGCTGCGTGGCTAATTCCTCAGTTTCTGTCTGCGGCTTGTTAAGCCCAAAAAATGCGCACGTATCTTGGAGTTGTGTCGGATCGACACCGGATGTATTCAGACCTGATTCGACCTGGACCAGAATTCGTTTGGAAGCGGACCGAGACCACCTAAAAAAGTGGGTCTCGGTTCGGTTCTTTGGTCCGGACCAGGATTCGTTTGTGTGTATTCAGACCTGCATAAAAGCTTCAGATCAGAGTTTCAAACGAATCCTGGTCCGTTTAAAGTGGAGCAAATGTGCAGGTCTGAATACACCCTTAGAGAGGAGTTAGAACGGAGCTAAAGCGAAGTTAAAGCGGGAGCCAAACGAGCAGAGTTGGTTGCATTTAAGTGTAGATTTATAGAAAATCAAAAGATTTAACAAAGAAAAAGTTCAGGATGACGGGACACCCCTCAAAATCCGACCTTTTTGAAAGCTGTAGGTTCTCTGTCAGCTGAGCTCTAGCGTTAAGCTATACCCGATTTTTTTTCTAAGAAGTTCATAAAAATGCTTTTTACTACATACAAGTTGTATCATAATACATAATTTAATTGAAAACTTAAGGTCATTGATTCCACTGTGTATGAAATTTATGCCGTGAAAAGTGCTGAGTGGAGTCTTAGCGGGACGCTCGTTCTCCTCCGCTCACAGAACAAGGAGCGACCAGCCTGAGTCCTCTAGCCTCTACAGCGCTGCTTAACACCAGGGCTTCAACTTCAAAATTCGAATATAATTCTAAAATTATATATATATATTTATATATATCCATCCATCCATCCATCCATTTTCTACCCTTTAATCCATTTCTGGGTCAGGGGGGTGGCAGTCAGCGATGCCACCCAAGTCTCATAGCACCAGCCCCTCACTGACCCTCTGCAGGTGGTGAGTCCACAGGAGGACGGCTGCTCTCTGAGTGTGAGCATAGCCTTGATCTTTCAGTGGGGGCTTTGGGCAAAGTGGGGGTTAAGTGTCTTGCCCAAGGACACAACGACAGCAGTCATCAGCGGGAGTTGGTGGAGAAGGTGTAGAGGTGGGAATTGAACCCACGACCTTCAGGCCTTAAGGCCAATGCTCTACCAACTCAGCTACTGTCGCCCATATATATATATATATATATATATATATATATATATATATATATATATATATATATATTCGAACAAATATTAGACAGCCCTTATAATTCGAAATGTATTTAATGACTGCAAATAAAATAGTTAGCTCCCAAAGGTTTCACCGGGACGTGCTAGGCAGGTAACAGCTAAGCTAGCTAGCTGTTTCATGGTAACTTCCGGGTTTTTCGCGATCGCTTTTTGTCACTTTAAAACAGTATTTTTGTCATGAAAACGTTGACAGCAAATTCTGAAATCGTCCGTGCATGTGTGTTAAGGATTTATATGTATACTGTATTGTCCGATTGACGTTCAATGGTGTTGATTAATAGATATGTAGTTATTTATTGAGCGTGGCTAGCTTCGCTAGCTTCTCTCGTTCTACTTGCAGAGTAATGGCAGTATTTTACACACCTGAATTACAAACAGAGATTGCATTGTCAAAGGGCAGCGGTCATTATTGATTTGAGAGTTCTGTTAAAGAAAAAATGATCGGTAGAATTACATTCAAGTCAATGGAGTGTCCTACTGCTGCTGTGAGGAGCTGCATAATAAATTATAATTACTTGAATATATTCTAATGTTTTAATGAATACATTCGGGTGCGAAACAAGCAGTATTCTTTTACCTATAAATTGTGTTAGCAGTGCGTTGCTTTAGTACCATTTCATCTGTGATTGTTGTACAGCTTACAAGAAGTTGTGCTAATGCTAATGTTAGCATACATGTCAGATCGCAAATTGAGCTAGATGGCTCTGTGTTATGAGAGCGAAGGGGAAATGAGAAGCCATTGAGCGAGTTGGGGGGCGGTGCTAAACATTCAAACCTTGCAGAGACGGGTATAGCGCCTTTAAGTTTACATTGAGTTCTAAGCAACATTTTTCTGGGTAGCCCTCGTGAATTTAGTCTGCAGTACCGCGGGCCCATGGGTGGGACAGCTGTATACCCAATCCAGATAGTGGAACTCGACCATAAATGTCCTCCCGGTGAAAATGCCTCCTTAACAAAATAACCCCTAAGATTTGCGTAATTAATCTTAATGTGTTAAAGTTGTAAAATGTTTCCAAAACGACACATTACCTGCGTATTTTGCTGAGTGTGAGTTTGATGTGTGGGAATTTCTCCTTAAACGTCTCATTCATGTCTTTCTTCAGATCGGACGGCTTCACGTAGTCGATCACTGTCGTCTGCAAAACCAACAATTACTACACCACAAGTTTACAGTGCACCGATTCCCAATCCGAGAGCAACATTAATGCACAGTTTTAGTGTATTATACTTTTTATAGCTATTGAACTGTGTGTCATTGGAAAAACGAGAAAAGGTTCAGAATGCAAACAATGGAAAAGGAAATGTTATTGTTGAGAAAGACCACTCTGAGTAGCTGGTTTATTTGTGTTGTCTGTTGTCATTGTGTGATGATAGGACCCCTGAATCTGGCCTCTGTGGACTTTGGTCTCCCCCTCCCTGCCTGGGAGCCACCTCAGTCCTGCACCGCACAGCCTCAGTTCTCGTTCTACAGCCTCAGTCCTGGATCTACAGCCTCAGTCCTGGATCTACAGCCTCAGTCCTGGATCTACAGCCTCAGTCCTGGATCTACAGCCTCAGTCCTGGGTCTACAGCCTCAGTCCTGGATCTACAGCCTCAGTCCTGGATCTACAGCCTCAGTCCTGGATCTACAGCCTCAGTCCTGGGTCTACAGCCTCAGTCCTGGATCTACAGCCTCAGTCCTGGATCTGCAGCCTCAGTCCTGGATCTCTAACAGGGGGACTATTGAGTGGTCCGGATGTCTCACCATGTAGGAGGCAAAGATGAGCACTCGTTTATGTTTCCCACAAGGCCACTGGGGGTCGCTGAGGAAGTTTGGGTCGTAGTCGGAGAAGTCGTCCACACCTGGAAAACAAAACACTACACTTTTCACACATCAATTACGACGCAAAATATGATGAGACATTTTCCCTTTGTCATTTTATGTTTTTGAATGTGAATGTCTCTCTCTCCCTCGTCTTTCTCCCTAGTCTTTCTCCCTTGACTCTCTCCCTCTCTCAAAAGTGGACAAAGTTGTACCATGGATAAAAACACAAATCATATGATTTGGATTAACAAACTCTAACTCAAACTGATTAGACAATACTCTCAAGCCTAGTTTTAGTGTTTTCAAGATGTGAGTATGTAGATCTGAGAAGAGGAAATGAGGGAAAACGAGTGGGTAAAAGCAGGAATAAGGAGAGTCCTGAAATGGCAGAGAATGAGAGTGGTGGCAGGAGACTGCTGAAGATTGTGCGTTTGCTTTCGCTGACGCACAGAGGAAGATGAAAATACCTCACAGCAGTCCATTGTTAATAAAGGCGTGAAAACCATCGCTTTTTAAGGTAAAAAAAGACGTTAGCAGCTGGAGCAACAAATAACTGGTCCACTGTGTTTGATGATTTAAATCAAGGCAGAAGGGGAAGAATATTGGACACGATAGTGATGTTTAGGCCCTGTCCACACAAACTCACATTCAGAAACAAGTGCTTTATCTCTTCAATGTATCCCAAATATTAGGGAAGTACCCAAAGTATCAATACTTTCAATCAATCAAGCCATACTTTGGGATGGATTGATTGACAGAAACAGGAGACAGGGACATAGAAAGTGAGAGAGTGAAAGAAAGAGTGAGACAAACAGAT
Organism: Knipowitschia caucasica; assembly: GCA_964034765.1. NCBI lineage: Eukaryota > Metazoa > Chordata > Actinopteri > Gobiiformes > Gobiidae > Knipowitschia > Knipowitschia caucasica. The sequence goes on along the minus strand of OZ035827.1, from coordinate 15,535,444 downwards.
AAGAGAGTGAGAAAAAGGTAAAGGTGCACTTTATCCCCGTAAGGCAATTCATTCTCTGCATTTGACCCATCCTGATGCCGCTAAGGCTTACGTCAGGAGCAACGGTTGGCGTAGCACAGCGCTCGAGAATCTGCCTCCAGGTGTTGATGCTCGGCTTGATTAGGACAACCAGAGCAGTTTTTTACCTAGTTTGTATGTCTTTAGGTAAGTGACAACAGAACTCGCAAAGGGAGAACATGCAAACTCCACTCAGAAAGACCCTATTCCAGCCGAGATTCGAACTCAGGACCTTCTTGCTGAGAAGAATGAGTGCTATCCACTCAGCCACCGTGTCAGGTGAGAGACAGAGTGTGAGAGAGACAGAGAGTGAGAGCCAGAAACAGACAGAGAGAGAGACACACAGACAAACAAAGGGAGAGTGGGCGAGACAGTCAGAGAGACAGACAGACAGACAGAGAGAGAGACACAGAGACATATATAAAGATACATATTGATAGACAGACAGAGAGAGCAGTTGTAACTGTTACCCAGGTCCAGGCCCACGGTGCTGTTGATACGGCTGGGCGGGCGGCTGCGGGGGCCTGCCATGCTGTGTGAGCTCCTGGATAAAGGCAGCTGCAGAGTCTGGCTCAGCTCCAGCGACGACGAGGGCTTCTGTCGCACCAGGGCGTTGGTGGGGTACAGGAACTGGGCGTACGATACGGACTAAGGGGGTGACACCATAAGGTTTTACCAGACTGGACCCAGACGTGAGAGGTACACATCATGCTAGGTAACTGAACGATCCGAGACTAGTGCAGAAATTCTCTCTCTCTCTGGTCTCTCTCCCTCTCTGGTCTCTCTCCCTCTCTGGTCTCTCTCCCTCTCTGGTCTCTCTCCCTCTCTGGTCTCTCTCCCTCTCTGGTCTCTCTCCCTCTCTGGTCTCTCTCCCTCTCTGGTCTCCCTCCCTCTCTGGTCTCCCTCCCTCTCTGGTCTCTCCCTCTCTCTGCTCTCTCCCTCTCTCTGGTCTCTCTGATCTGATTGTGCGACAGAATGGAGGGGTAGCAGATGTGTTTCTCCTCTGGCTGAATGTGGTGAGAAACCTTACCCTGCCGTACGTGTCCAGGTGGAAGCCCTCCAGACCGGGCAGCATCTCCAGGGTTGAGATGTTCCCAGAAGAATGCCTCCTGCGGGGGTGGTTCAGTGTGGGGTCACTGTGGGGAGAGGTCACGGGTCAACAACAGCAGGATGGACCCCAAGAGCCAATTAAATTCTAATGAGACAATTTAATAAAGACATCCAGACCTAAGTACTAAATGAAATGAGTGCGATGATAAGGTAGGACCAGGCTAGTAAAGAAGACACGGCCAAATATTTTACAGCATGCATGTTTAAACGATGAAGGAATCGAGGTCCATCTGCGACAGCACCAATAGTTATGCTAGTCCGACCTTCAGATAAAAACATTGCAAAATCTCAGCATCCTGAAGAGATCCAAACTATTCCCTCCAATAAGAAAATAAATGATTAGCTACTTGCTGTTAGCATGCTACCCATGTAAACACAGGAAGCATGGATGTATCATATTATCTGGATAAAGTATTGCTTCTTAAACCCGCACATCTCTCCGTCTCCACATGGACAGGAGATGTTCCCAAAGTAATCAATGTTAACTTTACGCAGTTTTATCAGTGTGGGAGCCTCCCTAAAACACAGTGCTGTAAAACGAGAGATGTATTTAAGACAGAATAACATTCCTGTAGATTGGCGGCAGTGTAGTTACCTGAGGTAGAAGCTCTCTCCGTACGGCATGATGGAGAAGGCGGCACACAGAGACCTCTTGGCACAAATCAGGACAATCCTAAAACACAACACAACACTGTTGAGTCTCAATAAATTCTAAATACAACAGACTCAGTTTTTAAACAAACTCACTCTGCAGGTTTGTATTAAAATTCCATTTCCACACTCATCTTTGTTTACTGTATGGTTCACTCAGTTGGTTAAAACCAAATTTAAAAACACAGACAGCTCCACTGGCTAACTCTTTAAGTGTATTCAGCATCTGATTTCACTACATTCTCTCCAAAATCTATTCCAACCTTAGTTTAGAGTTCCTCTGGTAAAGAAAGAGGTCAGAAAAAGAGTGTTTAGTGTTACAGCTCCATTAGACTTAGCCTGGTCTAACCATGCCATTGTACTCATTTCATAAATGATAATTGACCTGAGCTTACGAATGGCTAAGGCCAGACTGGAATCATTTATCTGCTGAACTTTGATTAGTGACAACATTAGCATCATTCAAGTCCTTGTTGTTTTCTTCTTTAAAAACATAATGTACATGTTCAATGAATACCCAAGTGCCCTTTGTCTGAAATAATTCTTAGTGTTTATAGAAATACAGAGTGAGTTCAGAGTAGTTCCAGTCGAAGTGGAACACAGAGTCCTGGTTTATTTTTAGTCCTGTTGTCATTAACATTTGATAATGTTCTTACACTTGCTGTACTGTAACTTACTGTACTAAGTGTACATTTTGGCTGTAATGTAGAGTTCAGTGGTGAAGATAACATGAGGCCTGGAGAGACTCTGATACGACTGTGCTAAAAAAACAGAATCAAAGAGGTCTATTATTTGTTTATTAAAATACAATACACATTCCCTCTCTGGTCTCCCTCTCTGGTCTCCCTCTCTGGTCTCCCTCTCTGGTCTCCCTCTCTGGTCTCCCTCTCTGGTCTCCCTCTCTGGTCTCCCTCTCTGGTCTCCCTCTCTGGTCTCCCTCTCTGGTCTCCCTCTCTGGTCTCCCTCTCTGGTCTCCCTCTCTGGTCTCCCTCCCTGGTCTTCATTTGGCTGAAATGTTCTATAGAGTTCTGTGGTGAAAAAACTGATTATTGAAATGAATTGATGTATAAGTATATAAATAATAAAAATAAATAATGAAACGATGGGCATGTATTGATGCTTTCCGAAGTATCAAAAATTATCAAAATGATAATCTGTGTTTTTCTCCTTTCCTGTATTTAAACTGCCTTTTTGCCTTTCCTGTATTTAAACTGTTTGGTTATCAGATCTGTGCTGGCGATTCAACAAACTAACAACTTGTAAAGTCTGAGATAATTACTGTTGTAATTTAGGGCTATACAAAACTAAATTGACTAGAGCTGCAGTTTCATAAATGTGGCTTATTGTGTGTTATTCTTAGACCGTAGCCTCCGCGACCAGAGACCAGTGTGTCCTCTACAGTTTCTCATTCATTAGTTTCTGCTTTCTAAACAATGTTTTCCCTGCGCTGCCTTTCCCCCAGAGTCAGATTAGCTCTTGACATGATGTTGTTGTTTATGGACGATGCCATCTCCCACGGCACTCAAACGTGTCGTGGGAAAGCAGAGAAACAGGAAGTCACCAGAGATCTGAGTGGAAACTGCTGACTTTCAAAACCAAAAAAGATACAGAAATAAACAGAAAAAAGGTCTGAGGGCAGAAGCCACAACTTGGATCTAAAAACAATATGCAGTAAAAAATTTGAATGATTTTTTTAATGGGAAAATAATGCGTACTGTTAAATTGTACAGTCTGACAGCCGAAGGACCAAAGGATCCCTTAAAACGTTCCGTTCGGCAGCGCAGTGATATAAGCCTGTTGCTTCCATAACTCCTGTGGGCGGCCATAGTGTCATGCAGAGGGTGTCTGACTGTTTAAACAATTGCTAAAATGTTTTTTTGAATAACGTGGAGGGACATGAACCAAAATATATCACAGAATTGAATCACAATACTTGCTGTATTGCAATATGTTAAGAATTGTAAAAATATTGAATTGTGGCCCAAATATCGCAACCACAACAAAACTGATTGGCAGTGTCTCTGTCTTATTGAGAGTTGCTTCAGAAGTGAAATATCTTGTCTTCAAAACTTCCAGATCTGATTGTGTTAGACAGCTTCATCGCTGGTCTCTGGTCTCTCTCTGGTCTCTCTCTGGTCTCTCTCTGGTCTCTCTGGTCTCTCTCTGGTCTCTCTCTGGTCTCTCTCTGGTCTCTCTCTGGTCTCTCTCTGGTCTCTCTCTGGTCTCTCTCTGGTCTCTCTCTGGTCTCTCTCTGGTCTCTCTCTGGTCTCTCTCTGGTCTCTCTCTGGTCTCTCTCTGGTCTCTCTCTGGTCTCTCTCTGGTCTCTCTCTGGTCTCTCTCTGGTCTCTCTCTGGTCTCTCTCTGGTCTCTCTCTGGTCTCTCTGGTCTCTCTCTCCTGATTGTGAACCGTGACTTGGCAAAGCAATAACGTCTCTTCCCTATTTATAGACCAATCAAAGCACAGTCTATTATTACCAGACGAGTAGTTTGTAGCCTGATTTATACTTGTGTTTGAGAGGAAGGAAGACCAGAAATAGCCACAATGGAGAAAGACACGACTGGCTTCACTCACACTGCACCTGGACACTCAGTGCTCTCGCCAGTACAGACAGAGGAGCAAGTTCAGAAGCAGTGTTAACCAGCGTTGTAGCATAAAACAGACCAGACAGAGCCTCTTGAAAGTAATGCTACACTTTCAATTCAATGTATTCTTGTATCATCCTAAATCCCAACAGCAGTTATCGGTCACAGTTTTTGTCACTTTTAGAAATCTGTATTTGTTTATTCGTACGGATGGATGCATTTTTACTGCTGAACACCTGAATTTCTCCAACGTAAATCAATAAAGTCTATGGATCTATCCATCCATCTTTCTATGTGTTTGTTATCATTGCATTTCCTGTGTTTTATCGCCAACAATAGAGAAACAGATTGATTCTCTGTTGTTGGTGAATTGACAACTTTCCAAAGACCTCCGAGACGACTGCTGTTGGGATTTAGAACTATCCAAAAACACATTGAATAGATGTTAAAATTAGACTGCAAATAAAAGGTACGTTTCCAGTTGTTATCTTATGGAGTACAATCCAGTTGTTCTCGTAGAATAGATCCTTCACCCGTAGTACCAAAGGACTGCAATATATGATGTCAACGCTAGATGGGAGTAAAAACTACACAGTGTACCTCTAAGGTTTTAATCTCATCCATATTTTTTTCTAATGACCAGTGTTTGCAGACACAGAGCAGGTCTTACCTGCTGCCCCTGGTGTCGTACTGCCTCATGTTTTTGATGAAGTGAGTCTTCTTGGTGTGACGTGGTCTGGGAGAGCCTCCGGACAGGTTCCTCATCCTGGACACACACAGTAATACATTTGTCTCAACAAGCAGACAACAGCCAAAAGACAACACAAAAAGGGACAGAAACAATTCATTATTTCCCGTCACTGTGCAGAAAGAGATACTGTACATATCTATGGCCCCGTGAACAAGTTATTAAAGTAAAATTAGAAAAAGGCATAAAAAGAAATAAAACAAAATCTTGTCCCGCTCTCTCGTCTCTCTCATGTCTCTCTCCCCCATGTCTCTCTCCCCCTCGTCTCTCTCGTCCTTTTCTATCTCTCATCTCTCCCGTTGCTCTGTAGTTTGTGTGCCTTGTGTCTTTATTCTGTAATATGTCAAGTTTGATTGTAATTCTTCAGCCTCTTTTTGTGCAATTTTACTACTGCTATAATACATATACAAATAAATAATCTATATAGACAAAACGACACACACACACTTGTGCTATCCAATGCTCCGATAAATACAATAGATAGACTTCGCTTGGAATTCAGGGAACTACCAAAATCTATTGTTATTTGTGTTTTGTTTTTACTCGATAGGAGAGATAAACAATATGCTCCAGGAAGTAGAACATCAACAAGCTGCTGATGCGGAAGCGGCGGCAGATGAGTTTGCAGATGTGGCGCCTAAGATTGTCCTTCTGTGCGACCCGGCCGGGATTAGAACGGAGCTGCAATTACTGGTGAAGTTCTCTGGAGATTAAAACTGCTGTGGTCTAAAGCAGGTCATGGCACTTACGCAAGAGTATGTGGAATAATGTTATGTGGAGTGAACAAAGAAGGAGGCTGAGGCTAATAAACTATATCTGTGGTCATTCTGGTCTTTTCAATCAAATAGAGATCTTTACAACACTCAAGGCGACCATAGGGCTTCACAATAAAATCGCAAAAAAAATCAAACATTCATGTAATCAAACCATAGACTGTATATTAACCGACGTTCAACCGTGACAATTTCACAGTGTCAATTGTTTCCTGCACATTTTTCGTTTGTTTTATTTCTGTACTTTTAACCTGGTGTATTTATGTACTTGTCTGGTGCACAATGGGGACTTTTGCGAATGTATTATTATTTCAAATGGCAAATAAAATTAATCTGTAGTGACGCCTATTTCACCCTTTGAAATGTATGTGTGATCAACATGTACCTTTTAAAAATGGCCTTGGGGAGCCCCTCCTGCAAGACAATTATGAAAAAACACTTTTGCACATGCATTTCCTGCACGACAGCTTCTGGAACGTAACGTTGAGTCAAGAGCCGTCTTTTTGGCCGTCCTATGGCTGTTTTTGAGTGGAAAAAGGCACCATAAGAATCCATTGGATAAATCTATATCCGGGTACAACACCACCGGCAAGGAATCAGAATACAAGCATGTTCGTGCACATGCTCATGTACCTCTCCGAGCCGGGACCCACCCCCACTGAATCAAACAAAACAGTTAAAAAGCACTTACAAACTGCCACCGCGCTAATGAGTGTTAAAAGCCAGTCTAGATAAATTAGTGTTGAGGCCAAAATCAATGAACACTCGCATATCAGGGGGCAAATTGTTCCAGAGTCTGGGTCAAGTGACTTCAAAAAGTAAAAACAAGTACTTTGCTCCTAATCCATTTCTCTGACGATCGCTACATCTCATTGTCACTAATATATTGGCTTTAATTGGTTCTTCCATATCATCATTCCTGATTTTTATATTGTGTAGTATTTTGTGAGAGGTTGATTCCATGACTTCTCAGACAGTGAAGTAACAAGAGCACGGGAGCAATACTTTTGCAAAACCACATCGTTCAAATCCACAAACTCACTGGTCTGAGAACAATAACAGCAGTGGGTGGATTACACGTAAGCGTTTAATATGATTTATGCCGGAAAAGCTGCAGTAAACCCAAACATGTGGTTATTACACAGAAGCCGGCTCTGTCCAGGTTCCATGTACTTCACTATGCCTGGATCCAGACGCTAAAAGCCAAATGCAAAAACTTCTGGAGGTTCTTTATGAATCCAGACAAAACCGAGCTCTTAGAATAATCAATGACTCTTCTGGCCCCTGGAAAAGCCACGTTCCAGCTTCTTCCCTCTGACAGAAGATATTGTTGCAGAAGATCTTGTTTGGCTAATAGCGCAAGCTGTTATCAGTCCGAAACAAGAACTTTAAGGATCTGGGAGATAAACCAGAGAAAGAGACGCCAGAGAGAGAGACCGCAGAGGGAGAGACAAGAGAGAGGGAACAGAGACAGAGACCAGAGAGAGAGACCAGAGAGAGACCAGAGAGCTGTTATCAGTCTGAACAAAGCACTTTAAAGATCTTGCACTTGTTTTGAAGAGACAATTGTTTCTTGTACTTTTTTAGCTTGTTTTATGTGTGCACTTGTCTGGTGCACACTGGGGACTCTTGCACATGTATTCCAATGTGGTTTTACTGCAAATGGCAAATAAACTGAATCTGAATCCATTTGAAGACCCAAACCTATTACTGTACCTATTGCATTGCATTTACTTTCTTGTTTTGTTGTATACTTTGAAGAGCCACATTTTATCTTTACTTTTTTTAGTGCACTGTGGCCTTTTATGATTTGAATCGCCCATCTCCGCCGTTGAAACTATCGTGCCACCACTCTCACCATCTATGGGCAGTTTCAAAATGTCTGCGGGGGCTGGAAAAACGAATTCCTTCAAAATTCCACAGCGACTAGTTCTGACTCTGGCCACAAGCAGGAGGCCAGACACTGTGTTCCTCAGAGTCCCAACAACAGGCCAGTCCCTGAACTGCTTTTAAAGTCTATTCTGAAAAGGTGATTTAACGTCTCATTGAGCAGAATCTTGTGGTCCGGTCCTGGTCTCGCACATGCGGGCGAGAGGGGGAGGTTGGGATGTGGAGGGTGAAATGGCCCTCTCTCTCTGCAGCCTGATGTCGCAGTGTTTTTAAGCCTGTGTCGTTGTATGAGCAGCAGATGTCACGGTCCCTGCAGCTAAACCACCACAGCTTTAAACTCATGTGGAACTGTTGTGTAACCGAGAATGTGGTCCTCTACGTGAGCAGCAAAACGGGACACATGCTTTCTACATTCATACTGGACCTCTAACTTTAATTCATACGTTTTGTATAGAGTTAGTGTTCATTTATCTGATTCTGTGTGCTCCTCAGTCCTACTGTAACTGATGATGCAACACTGACATTTCCTCACTTTGGGATGAGAAAAAGATCTTTATCCTTTTCTTAAAGTGATAGTCTGGAACTCTAAATAAATTACAAATTTTAAGAATTGTTTTAAATTGACCTCCTGGCCTTAAATATTGATATGAAATAAGTCATTTTATGAATTCTAATATTACGGATAAGTCCCACCTTCCCTTCTCTTAGCTATAGCTAGAAATCCACGATGCCGTCCACGTTAACCAATCAAGGGATGCCAAGGGCTGTCAATCATCTGCGCTGATGCTCGTAGCTGCGCGCATGTTCAGTTGTTTGTTTTCGCGGAGCCCCCGAATCAAGCCCATGGATCTATTATAATAACTGGATATGGTATTACTAGCTTGGAGCTGCAGAACACATGTGCTCGGGGGAATCTCGCGGTACTGCAGACTAAACCAGACTAAATTCATATGGGCTACCCAGAAATGTTCCCCATAGAAAATTAAAACAGCTCGACCTCAGCTGACAGAGAACCTACAGCTTTCATAAAGGTTGGATTTTGTGGGGATTTTAGTGTCCCTTGTCATCCTGAACTTTTTTTCCTCTTTCCTCTTTTTTCCTTCGGTTTTCTTTAAATCCACACTTTCCTGCCACAAACTCTGTCCGTCTGGCTCCCTCTCTAACTCCCGCTCTGATGAACTGCTCTGATTGGTCAGAGCGCAGCTGAGCCCCTCTGTGCACGTGCGTGAGACCCCATGTGAGACCCACACACGCGTATTTGGCGCAACGCATTATGGGAGATCATCCACTGCGCAGAACCGGGAGGACCAGACGATGCCCAAATACAGGCGAGTTTCCCATAGATCTTTGCGAAGTTCCACTTCCACTAATCTTTCAGCCCCCATGCCGCCACAAAGCGCCACTGAGCACAACCATTCATTTGAATACGGCGCCATCTTGGATCGCCAGGGCTTGATCAAGCCTTTATAGGCTCTGGAACTTCATGAAAACATAACAAAGAATTCTGAACATCCGCGCTGGATTACCCATTTATAAACTGAACCTATATCCATAATCATTTATATACTGAACCTATATCCATAATCATGTATATACTGAACCTATATCCATAATCATTTATATACTGAACCTATATCCATAATCATGTATATACTGAACCTATATCCATAATCATTTATATACTGAACCTATATCCATAATCATTTATATACTGAACCTATATCCATAATCATTTATATACTGAACCTATATCCATAATCATTTATATACTGAACCTATATCCATAATCATGTATATACTGAACCTATATCCATTATCATTTATATACTGAACCTATATCCATAATCATTTATATACTGAACCTATATCCATAATCATGTATATACTGAACCTATATCCATAATCATTTATATACTGAACCTATATCCATAATCATGTATATACTGAACCTATATCCATAATCATTTATATACTGAACCTATATCCATAATCATTTATATACTGAACCTATATCCATAATCATTTATATACTGAACCTATATCCATAATCATTTATATACTGAACCTATATCCATAATCATGTATATACTGAACCTATATCCATTATCATTTATATACTGAACCTATATCCATAATCAGATCCTCTGCAGATGTGTATATGCAATTCATGATAATAGCTACTTCCGGGTTTGCCGCGATCGCTTTTTTTGTACATTAAAACATTATTTTTGTCATGAAAACCTTAACAAATAATTCAGAAAACCTCTGTGCATGTGTATTAATAATGTATAAGTATAATGTGTTCTCAGATTAATATTTAAATGTTTTACGGAAACGTAGGCATAGATCAATCAGAAAGGAAGGGGGAGGGAGCTTGGGTCATTTTTTTTTATTATTATTATATTTTTTATTTCATTTTTAGAGTTAGTTTAGTTTAGTTTTTTTCATGTCCTATACCTCTCTCACTTTTTTCTGACAAACTCCAGACAATCACTTTAATCACAAAAGGAGCATTCAAAATTGTGGCTCTATTGGACATTCAACAACAACAAAAGCAATTCTCACAGGGTCTGACTAAAGTTATGCATTATGCTTTGGAAAAATCATATTTCAATATTCAGCATAAATTTATGAACAGAGATATTTCCTCTTTTTTGCCATCTTGTTTTGGCCTCGTCAGCTCATTCCAAATAAATTCTCTAACCAGTGCATATACTCGAGAGGAAAGCAAATCGGATAACTGCGTGTGAGACCAAACACATCCACGTCTCCAATCGTACACACTGGTCCCTTGTTTATCGCTGGCGTTATGTTCTTAGTAACTCGCAGAAAGCTAAATCTGAAGCTCTGTGTTTTAAGGATGTAAAACCCAGAGAGAAACCAGAGAGAGAGACCAGAGCTAGAGAGACCAGAGAGAAAGAGAACAGAGAAAGAGAACAGAGAGAGAGATTCTGACTGTGTTCAAACAAGATTTGCCGATGGGACAAAGCTATTTAGTCTTATTTAAATAACCGTTTCTTAATTTTTAGGTCAAAGGGAGGCATTACTTGAATCATTTTTAAACAAGTCTTGTTTTAAGGCAGTCAGAATGTGCTTAAAATACGATTCTTTTTCATGACTTTTTGCAGTGAAGACATAATTAACTATTTACACTTAAATCCATTTAATGCATTGTTTGACCACAGATGTAGCCTCCTCATACCCACAGATGTAGCCTCCTCATGGCTTTGTTCAGAGAGGAGGTGGGCAGAGGTGACCTGGCTGACTGTGAGGTGGAAGTGCTTACTGCAGGCTGTCATATTGTCCTTCACACACCGCGAGGACAATTCAATATCAAGAGTTATGTAAGCGCCATGATGCAACACTGCATTTGTACCAGGATTATTGGCAATATCAAAGCGCTTAGCCACTGTACAGGGACTAATAAGCTAGGAAGGTCTACCATGGGGAAGCTACCAGGGCTGATTATGTTTGTGAATGTCAATCTGGAACCAGGATTGTTCTAATAACTTTAAAGCAGCTTGTGTCTCAATGGCCTCACACAAAATCATGTTAAAAACCAGGTTGAAAAGATATATCTGTTTGGACACGGGACACAGGGCTCATATGTGAATGTGATGGGGGACATGGCATTGATGACCCTAGTTTAGCGTCTATACCACATCGCAAATGTTGTGAGCAGTGTGCCCAGCTCTCGTCTGTATCAAAATAATCTCTGAAATATAAATACCCAAACCACAAAAATATGTCAAATATCCACAAGCCTATAAATAGCAGTGTAGCTTTCTTCCATGTTTGACTGTTTTATCTGCAGTTTCAAAACAGTAACCATGTGAGGGAAGTCTGTGCTCCAATTCAGGACTGATGTGGAATGTGTCCTTGTTGTGGGAATGGGAGCAGCACCAAAGAAAGAGTCATTAGAAAGATGACTAGAACCATCTCATTAGTCCTGGTCTCAGGTCTCTGCTTCCTGTGGCTCAGAGAATAGGATCTTTGTTTACACCAAAATGCAATGTTTGAAATTAATCATCACAGAGTGCAGTGAAAGTAGTAACAAAACTTAAATTTATTTATGAATTTTGATCCCCTCATCCCCCCGGCTTCCTATTCTACGTTTACCGTATGTAACAGCATAAAAGTCAACCACTTTACCGCGGCCGTTTTTTGCTGTTCTTTTCCGAAAGAGTTAGGAAAAAAAAGTCTGTCCCCAACGGGCCGCGTAACCGACCACACAACAAGAATGGACCATTTGATTTTGTAAAACCTCTCTCCAAACGTCTAAAACTCGCTAACTCTCTGGCATCCAAGTAGCTTTTTATGCTGCAAAACTATAAACATTGACGTCACTCCAAGATCCTAATATAGACTTTAAAGAAGCTCTGTTTGTTACAAGTCTCTCCATGGCCTCGTACCAAAGTACATCTGTGACATGTCAGTGCATATGAACCAAGGAGGACTCTGAGGAGCACAGGGACTGGCCTCGGGCTGGTGCCCAGAGTCAGGACTGAACATAAGGAGGCAGTGTTTCAGATTTATGCAGCTAAAATCTGGAACAGTTTTCCTAAAAATGTGAGACAGGCTTCTTCTATGACAAAGTTCAAATCCAGGTTAAAAACAGTTCTTATCTGTGCATACAACTGAAGGATTGAATCGTTACTCTTTTTAAAGAGCTGGGATTATTTATGATTTTAATGCCTTGTGTGATTGTTTAAAAAAGATTCTTTGCACTAATAATGCAATCAGTTTTATACAGCGCTTTTTTGGATGCTTAAAGATGCTCCAGATGCTTCATTCCCTCCATACACGGTGGGCTTAAACTAAAACTGTAGCCACAGCTGCCCTGGGGCACACTGTCAGAACTCCCACACTGTCAGAACTCCCACCACCACCAACCATTCACACACACCAGACTCATTCTATTGTTGAAGTGTCTTGCCTAAGGACACAACCATAGTTTGGCACTTTACAGCCGCAGCCGCCCCACTGTGGCACCCGGTGTCTCCCATCACAGTACTAATCCTGCCCTGCTTAGCTTCAGAGCTCTTACGGGATCGGACTTTCACATGCAGGTGTGGCCACAATTGTCGTTATTGTGTTGAAATCCACAATAAAAACACTACTGACTACTGATTCTGCTGACTGTAACTACTGTAACACAGAAACTTATACAACAATTCAAACAAGTCCAGTTCTTCAGCTTTAACATCGCCAGCAGTTGTATCGGAGCTGGTACTAAAGAAATATGAAACATGCCTGAAACCGTTAATCGATTTGCCCCATAAAATCAAATGGTGCGAGACATAATTACTCCTTTGCTTTTAAGTTTGAGCCCACGGTTCAAAGCAGCTGATCTGATTGTTAAAGTGGAGCCTGAAACAGTAGGAGCTAAGTTTGGACCTGAGTCATGACTGTGAGAAGCAGAGACAGAAGCTCTCTGTGGGAACATACTCGAACTCCAAGGACTGCTAGAGGGGAAACATTTAAACAAAAGCTATAGTTATTAGTTCATTTTTCATTTCATTTCTCTATTTATTTGACTGGGACACAGTACAGGTCAATGAACATTAATGGTGATAATCCAGGACTCCACTTTTAACTGCATTTATGGACATTGGCAGGGCTGGAATTGGACCAAAAACGGCCTCGGCATTTTTGCCTTCTTGACGGCCCGGGTAGTTAAAAAATATATATATATATGGTTATTTATACGGTATGCATGCGGATGCTCATACTGTAGAGGATAAGATAAGATATTCTTTATTTATCTCACAAGAAGGAGAAATTTACATGTCACATTTGGCATGGATAGAAACACTCAGATTGTGACAAAAAAGGGAGGAAATGTGCAAACATGTTAAATACAGGATATATTATGTACATAAAGTGGCAGTTTAAAAGTGGCAATCAGAAATAGTGTCAGTATTAGTGCACTTATACAGTGACTTAAAGTGACTTATTGTACAGTCTGATGTATGCAGTTTCAACAATTAAAGTAAAGTGCAATAGTCTACATTACAAGAGAGTAATAAACATGAGCGGGAGATGACCACACAACCACAACTATTGTTTGTTACAGGGATGAGAATGAGACATTTGAAAAAAGTCTGAAATGCAGAATGTCATTAAATCTGTTTGATTTGTTCACAACATTTTACTTTTGGGTACAACTTTAATCTAGCGAGTTTATTTGTGCTTCGAGAGGAGACACTGGGGAGACACAGACAGATGATCCAGGACACTCGACTTTCAACGACATTTATGGACATTGGTAAGGCTGGACTGGGACCAAGAAACGGCCCAGGCAAAAAACGGCTTCAGTTGCTTCTCGAGGCTCAATCTAAGCTCTGTTCTTACAGCGGTGGATTTATTTTGTGCACAGGTTACACAAAGACACGCACACAACAAGCAGAGACTGGTCCTTGGAAAATGATGACCACGTTACAGCTGCGTGCTCACTGCGTTGTTGTAAAAGCGGCTCACAGCCGCTGGAGGTGGGAACCACCATTATAAAGCGGCTGCAGCTGCCCCGGGTCAGAACGCTGCGGCAATGGAGGCTGCGGAATCCCGTTCGAGTACGTAGAGCAAACCGCAAGTTTCAGATCTGTTGTTGCCGAATCGAAGGGGTTTTGTAAACTCCTCCAAGATAACTACTGTTGTGATTTAAGGCTATACAAGAAAAAGACCAGTGGGAGACCAGAGAGAACAGAGAAAGAGAGAGAGACCACAGAGCAAGACCAGACTTTTCTGCCTTTTAAAACAAAAGTATTGTACATAATACATTGTGTTGCCAATTTCTAAAGCAAAGTTCTATTTTTTACAATCGCATGTTTCGGGGGCAAAATTATCATATTTTGGAAAAACAGACACATTCTTCAGCTCCCTCCGGTGGTAGGATCCAGGACACTTTAACATTCTACAACATGTATGGACATTTTTCAACATGTGTTCTATATTCTTCATGTGTTTTAACTGTTGATTCTCTGACCTGTGTTGGTGATTTCAATGGTTTTGTTAAGTCCTCTGAGATGACTTCTGTTGTGATTTAGGACTATACAAGAATAAATTGTGTTGTATTGTAAAACACAAGAGCGTTTTACAATACAAACGTATTGTTTGTATTGTATTGTTTGTAAGAGCAAAAAACGTATTAACATAAAGATTGAACTAGTTAGTTGCTGAAATCTCAGAGCTGATCTAAAACAATGTGATAAATGTTACGCTCTGGTGACGTCAGCAGCAACAAGGTCACATCCAGATCACATCAGGCCCCACAGCTCAGACCACAGCCTTCTTTACAGCAGAGCAGAAAACATAATAAAGCTCACGTGGACGAAGCAGAAACATGTGCTTACATCACATTCATAACTAGGGGCGGGAACCTCAGGGTACCTCACGATACGATACGATACACCAATCTCAAAATAACAATTATATCACGATATGACAATTATCGATATATTGGTCAGAAATAAACTGTTATAGAAATTTTTTAGTAAAGCTGAATAAACACAAAATAGTTATAAGCGTAAGTTATTAACTAATTCATAACTCTGGATTCAAATACAATATTGGCATAAATAATCAATACTTGGCAAAAGAATATTGATAATCGATCGCGTACATCACAATATGGATATATCGTCACACTCCTGTACGATTGTTATAACGTTAACACAAATACATATTCAATTCAATAACGAAGAGACTACTACTACCACTTCTGATTTAGATTTTTTGCGATTTTCAGTAAGACCACATTGGAATACATGAGCCAAAGTCCCCAGTGTGCACCAGACAAGTACAGGAACAAAACAAGCTAAAAAACAAATGTCACTGAGAAACAAAAACAGTTTCAATACAAGACCATTAAAGTGCATTGCTCTGACTGCTCTCTCTCTCTCTCTGCTCTCTCCCGCTGCTCTCCCTTCTCCTCTGCTCTCTCTTCCTCTCTGCTCTCTCTTCCTCGGCTCCCTCTCTCCCTCTCTCCCTCTGCTCTCTCTCCCTCCCTCTCCTCTCTCTCTTCCTCTCTGCTCTCTCTTCCTCTGCTCCCTCTCTCCCTCTGCTCTCTCCCTCCCTCTTCCTCTGCTCCCTCTCTCCCTCTGCTCTCTCTCCCCCTCTGCTCTCTCTCCCCCCTCTGCTCTCTCTCCCCCTCTGCTCTCTCTCCCCCTCTGCTCTCTCTCCCCCCTCTGCTCTCTCTCCCCCCTCTGCTCTCTCTCCCCCTCTGCTCTCTCTCCCCCCTCTGCTCTCTCTCCCCCTCTGCTCTCTCTCCCCCTCTGCTCTCTCTCCCCCTCTGCTCTCTCTCCCCCTCTGCTCTCTCCCCCCTCTGCTCTCTCTCCCCCCTCTGCTCTCTCTCCCCCTCTGCTCTCTCTCCCCCCTCTGCTCTCTCTCTCCCCCCTCTGCTCTCTCTTCCCTCTACTCTCTCTTCCCCTCTGCTCTCTCTTCCCCTCTGCTCTCTCTTCCCCTCTGCTCTCTCTCCCCCTCTGCTCTCTCTCTCCCCCTCTGCTCTCTCTTCCCTCTACTCTCTCTTCCCTCTACTCTCTCTTCCCCTCTGCTCTCTCTCCCCCTCTGCTCTCTCTCCCCCCTCTGCTCTCTCTCCCCCTCTGCTCTCTCTTCCCCTCTGCTCTCTCGTCATACAGTTATCCAAAAAGAGCAGCCTAGCATCGGTCAGCGCTGAGTCACAGCTCATGACGAGAGTGGGCCATCTCCAGACTCAGATTCTTCACACCTCCTCCTGGTCTCACTCCCTCTGCTCTCTCTCACCTCCTCCTGGTCCAGCACCACTCCACTCTCTGGTGTCTGCTTTATCTCTATGATGTCTGCTTGTTGTGACTCTAGTGTGCTGTATAATAATGTAGGTGATGTGCTGGGAGCTCACCATTCATTGACTTGAGTCTTATTTTCCTCCATGTTTGTGTCTTTTAATAATATGAGGGACATAAAACGAGAAATATACCACAGAATCAAATCCTAATACAAATACTAATACGCAATATTGTAGCTTAAAACTTTGACTTTGCTTACAGATGCAAGTGGATAAATTGTTTTTTGGTAAATTATAAAAATGTGTATTACAAATACTGAGATGTATAAAATGTTCTATTAATTTGACATTTCTCCAAAAGTCCAATCAAAGGCTCACGTTTGTGTCTGTGCTTGAGCGAATGGTCAGGTCTTAAGAGGATCACTTAGTTAAGACACTAACAAAAGCTCAGTGGGCCAGAGAGCAGAGAGAGGCCACCACATTATCCCATCTGTCACCTTACCCTCCCCTCCCTGGTCTACCAAGCACAAAACAAAACAATAATGCTGCAGGAGAGTTACTTTGAAACAAGTTTGCAATTAAAAAATGAGTCTTGGATCTACAGCCTCAGCCCTGGATCTACTGCCTCAGTCCAGGATCAGTCTGTTCGTTCATATATCATTAATTTTACAATACTTGTTTTACATACTGTAGTGCCCACTATTTGTTCGTTAAACCAGATGTGGAGAAAGAGAGAGAAGAAAGAGAAAGAGAGATAGAAAGACCAGAGAGACCAGAAAAAACTCTAATCTGAAACAAATAATTATTTATTTCAGTATCCCAATACTTCTCTCTGTTGAATCAATTTATTGCGTCTGCAAAATACAGGCTTTTGAAAACTGGGGAATGGAGACAGTGCATGGCTTCACACCAGCACCAAGAGTGAGAGAGAAACTCACGCTGTTGAATTATCATTTATAATATTGCCTAGGTGAGTAAACTAAGTCCACCGTAAGCAGCAGAATGTATTGAGGGCAGATAAATGTGTGTTATTCTCCCTGTGTGCAACTATGTTAAACAGAAAAGACTATATTTGGCCGTGCAGATTCGTCTAATCATCATTTATCTAAACCCATGTCATAATACAACTAAATATTTATCATTCAATTTGATTCTGTTACTCTTCCTCTTTTCTCCATAGATAGTAATTTAGGAGCGGGCAGACAGAATGGGACCAATTTGAAGATAAGCCTGAGCCACAACAGAACTACAACCCAATATTCAAAAAAGGCAAAACTGACATTTAAATGGAAACTAAGCAAAACAGTGATTTGCACACTGGACGGAAGCCTCACATCTTGTTCCTATACGAGACTCTCTGTCCGCCCACAAAGACTAAATGTCAAAGTGAGAGAAGCTGAAAGTCAGTGTTGTGTGTTTCCGAGCTGATGTGCCATATACATATTACTGATACAGCCAAACAGACGCCTCTAGTGTCAGTAATAATAATAATGCATTGGTTTTATACAGTGCTTTTCTGAACTCTCAAAGATGCTTCACATGTCATTTTTCATTCACTCATACACTGTGGTGATAAACTACTATTGTAGCCACAGCTGCCCTGGGACACACTGTCAGAAGTGAAGCAACCAGTATGTGCTGACCACCACCTACCGTTCACACAGACCAGATTCATTCTAATGTGCATCGAGTGTCTTGATACACATTAACGACAGTTTAGCACTTTACAGCTACAGCCGCCCCACTGTGGCCACAGCTTATGGTCAACGTTGCCTCAGTGAGTACATACAGACTCAAAATAAAATAGAATAAAACCTCTGGCTTTAGCAAAATAAATATGCACTGCCGATATTCTAGAAAATATCAGCAGTGTTTGTTAGTCCTCATTGTTTGTTGTACAGTTTGACAGCAGCAGGAAGGAAAGACCTGCGAAACCTCTCCTTCCCACAGCGAGAGTGAATCAGTCTGTCACTGAAGCTGCTCTCACAGCTGCTCTTACACAGGAAAACACACTTGAGACCAACCTTTGCTTCCAACCACAAGACAAATCCAGACTCCTGGTTCACATCAATAATCAATTTTGCATCAGACTAGACCAGTTTCTATGTCTCACATCGTATGTATGCAACAACCTCACAGACTGTCTCTTCACACACACACACACACACACACACACACACACACACACACACACACACACACACACACACACACACACACACACACACACACACACACACACACACACACACACACACACACACACACACACACACACACACACACACACACACACACACACACACACACACACACACACACACACACACACACAAAAACACACACACGCACAACACTTTGAGATAAACCTTTCCCAAAGCAGATCTCACAGAGGAGCAGAGATCACACATGTTCCCAGTCACAGTCGGAGTGAACACTCTGATAGATACCACAGAGGAAGGAAGTGTTTTGGAGCCAACGGGAGTCCAGGGGTCCCGGCAGGAACAAAGATGGTAGCTCATTTTATCATCATTATTATTACATTATATCATCAATTATATCATATAGCATTTGGACACTCCCAGATGCTTTTCAAAGGGGCAGGTCAATAAGAAACAAAAAAAGAGTAAAAAAAATACTTACGTGTAAGCAGTTTTGAACAGCTGGGAAGTCTCAGGGTCAATTTTGGTTGATCCTGAGCTGTTCAGAGGCTAAACGCTTTTTTTTAATTAAGATTATTTCACATGACAAAAGGTATTATCAGAATAAAAAAATAAAATAATGAAATTGAAAAAAGTAATTATTTGATTAACTATTGCAACACACAGTTTAGTGTGACAATATATTGATTTTTCAATATTAACGGCTTATTAACCGAGCGCGAGGTCTGTATGGAGGACCTTGGTCTGTATGGAGGACCTTGGTCTGTATGGAGGACCTTGGTCTGTATGGAGGACCTTGGTCTGTATGGAGGACCTTGGTCTGTATGGAGGACCTTGGTCTGTATGGAGGACCTTGGTCTGTATGGAGGACCTTGGTCTGTATGGAGGACCTTGGCCTTTTTGCACTGACCTCGCCACGGCTCGGTCTGTACATTAAGGTCTCGGTCTGATATTTCTCTGCACAGACCGAGCAAGCAAGGTAAATAAATGTTTTATAATATGACTCTCGTCTGTGTCTTTACCAATGCTTTTGAGATATTTGTGAAGTATGTTCATGTCCGACTTGGTTTTGTGTGATACGCGCTGCGGACAGATTGTCATGGTAACGGTCCGAGATGGGAAAATATCAGAGAAAATATCAGAGAATCAGCCAATCAGAGCGCGCGTACGGTCCAAGTCATATAATAAATTGCGATACTTTCTCCCGCGATCGATTATCAATATGCATTTGCCAAGTATCGATTTTGAAAAAGAAATTACTATTATTTTTTTATTTATTAGTATCAATACTTAATAAATGGCTACATTACACATCTCCATTCCATTTATCATGAAATAAAGTGTATTTTTTCACTTTTTCTATTTTATCTATGCCATAAATTGGCATATGGTATATTGCTGACCAATATATCGATTATCGTCATATTGTGATATTATCGTTATCGTGATATTATCGTTATCGTGATATAATCGTTATCGTGATATAATCGTTATCGTGATATAATCGTTATCTTGATATAATTTTTATCTTGAGCTTTCTATCGCGTATCGTATCATGAGGTACCCTTAGGTTCCCAGTTTAAAGATATAAACTATTAAATTTTGCTATATCAAACCAACATAAAGAGACATGACATTTATCTTGCAAGCACACTGTACACGCCTGATTTTACGTCACAAACTAAAGTGCAGCTGCTGACCTTCCAGGACTAACACTGACAGTTTGTGGCTTCCTCTATTTGGCAGAGAATAGAGTCATGTTTGGAACAAGTCTGGAGGTTTAACGATCTTTGACCACAAAAAACAGTCACCAACAAAGACCGCAACAAGGTAGCAGCAGCGATCACCGCTTCAACAGGAGAGAGAGAGAAAGACCTCAGAGAGAGAAACCAGAGTGAGGGAAACACCAGAGAGAGAGAGCACATGAGACCAGAGAGAGACCAGAGAGAAACCAGAGAGAAAGACCAGAGAGAAACCAGAGAGAAAGACCAGAGAGAAACCAGAGAGAAACCAGAGAGAGAGACCAGACAGAGAGACCAGAGAGAGAGAGACCAGAGAGAAACCAGAGAGAGCAATCAGAGAGAGAGACCAGAGAGAGAGACCAGAGAGAGAGACCAGAGAGAGAGAGACCAGAGAGAGAGAAACACCAGAGAGAGAGACGAGAGAGAGAGAGAAAGAGAGACCAGAGAGAGCGAGAGAGACCAGAGAGAGACCAGAGAGAGAAAAACACCAGAGAGAGAGACCGGAGAAAGATAGAGACCAGAGAGAGAGAGAGAGAGAGAGAGAGAGACCAGTGAGAGAGAGACCAGAGAGAGATAGACCAGAGAGAGCTATCAAAGAGAGAGAGACCAGAGAGAGAGAAACACCAGAGAGAGAGACCAGAGAGAGAGAAACCAGAGACAGAGAAACCAGAGACAGAGAGATCAGTTGCCTTGTGTATGAACTGTGCAATACAAATACACTTTTTTTCTTTTAATGAAGGACAGACACCTACAACGAGCCGAGGAAATGTGGTCAGGAAACTGCGACACATTCCAGGCATAGTGGGAACACGTAAGCACGGCACGCCCTCCACGTCATACAATTACATACTATTTAATATACATTTATGTTTCCGTAGCAACGCCGCCTGTCAGAGCTTATCGCAAATGACTTCAGAGGACGGAGTGGTTAAAGAGTGACTCACGTCCACTTCCACTTTGTAAACGGAGCTTTGCCATTAGTAAGTGAGTAGGTAATCTTTATCTATACAGCGCCTTTCAGAGACCAGAGTCACACACAGCGCATATTGGTCGGGGAAACCGGAGCATCCGGAGTAAACCTACGCAGACACGGGGAGAAATTGAAAACTCCACACAGAAAGGCCTGGAGGGAGAGAGGAACCAGAGAGAAAGACAAGAGAGAGAGACCAGAGAGAAAGAGAGAAACCAGAGCGAGGGACGAGAGAGAAGGAGAAGAGAGACCAGAGAAGGACAAGCGAGAGAGACCAGAGAGAGGGACGAGAGAGAAGGAGAAGAGAGACCAGAGAGAAACCAGAGAGAGAGCCCAGAAAGAGACCAGAGAGAGGGACGAGAGAGAAGGAGAAGAGAGACCAGAGAGAGACCAGAGAGAGCCCAGAAAGAGACCAGAGAGAGGGACGAGAGAGAAGGAGAAGAGAGACCAGAGAGAAACCAGAGAGAGAGCCCAGAAAGAGAGCAGAGAGAGGGATGAGAGAGAAGGAGAAGAGAGACCAGAGAGAGACCAGAGAGACCAAAAAGAGACCAGAGAGAGACAAGAGAAAGAGAGAAACCAGAGAGAGAGAAGGAGAAGAGAGACCAGAGAGAGACCAGAGAGAAACCAGAGAGAGAGCCCAGAAAGAGACCAGAAAGAGACCAGAGAGAGACCAGAGAGACCAAAAAGAGACCAGAGAGAGGCGAAAACAATTAGAAAAGAGTTTGAAAAGCTGGTTTTAAACTTAGACTTTCACATATGAACTACAACCACAGCACCCACAGTCATCTTCCCCAATATCAGTGACCTTTAAACTACAAAGCAGCTTTTGAAATGAGGAAAGAGGTTAGCAATTCCTCTTTTAACGATGGAGACCAGGACGAGCGGACTTTGTGAGTTTGTGAAGAGGTCAAAGTTAAAGGCACTGGACGTAGTTTGCAATTTACTGGTTTGATGAAGTCTAATATAAAACTTGTACACAATGTAACCGATACAAACTCTTGCTCTACAAACTGTTCTCTTATTTACTACATTTTATATGTTGTAAAAATAACCCAGAAAAAGCTAAAACCTCTCAGTAGTAGTTGTTTGTTATAAGGCTGTAAAACCCCTTAAAACACTTTATATACTACTTCAACACTTCAACTCACCACTGCCAAAGGGGGAGAGAGAGACAAGAGAGAGAGAGACCAGAGAGAGACCAAAGAAAGAGACTAGAGAGAGAGACCAGAGAGAGAAACCTGGAGAGAGACTAGAGAGAGAGCTCAGAGAGATAGACCAGAAAGAGACCAAAGAAGAAGACCAGAGAAAGACCAGAGAGAGGGACCAGAGGGACCGACCAGAGAGAGACCAGAGACCAGAGAGAGAGACCAGAGAGAGAAACCCGGAGAGAGACTAGAGAGAGAGCCCAGAGAGAGAGACCAGAAAGAGACCAAAGAAGAAGACCAGAGAAAGACCCGAGAGACCTGCCAGAGAGAGGGACCAGAGAGAGACCAGAGAGAAAGACTAGAGAGAGACCAGAAAGAGACCAAAGAAGGAGACCAGAGAGAGGGACCAGAGAGACCGACCAGAGAGAGACAAGAGAGAAAGACCAGAAAGAGAGAGACCTGACACCAGAGAGAGACCAGAGAAAAAGACTAGAGACCAGATGGAGACTATAGAGAGAGACCAGAGAAAGACCAGAGGGACCGACCAGAGAGAGAGACCAGAGAGAGAGACTAGAGATAGAAACCAGAAAGAGAAACCAAAGAAGGAGACCAGAGAAAGACCAGAGAGAGAGACCAGAGAGAAAGACCAAAAAGAGAGAGACCTGACACCAGAGAGAAACCAGAGGGAGAGAGAACAGAGACCAGATGGAAATTATAGAGAGAGCAGAGAGAGCAGAGAGGGAGACCGGAGAGATAATTGCTAACTAGCGTATTAGCATTAGCCCCTACTTCAAATTCAAATCTAAAGCTAAAGAGCACCCTTCATTCCTACTCTCTGTAAAGTGCAATACAACACAGAAATGTCCCCACCAATCACAGCACTCGTGTCAAAAAACCCCAGAATCCTCTGCGCTCTCACCTTTGCCGCGGCTCTGAGGACACCGAGTTGCAGCTCTGGACGGACAGCAGCGTGGAGGACTTGCGAGGCCCGAGCGGCGAGGGCAGCAGGCTGTTGTTGGACAGGGACGGGGACAGAAGGTTGGTGTCCTCTGGAGACGGGAACGAGCCTCGTCTCCGTCCCAGCAGAAGCCTCCCGTCCGAGAGACCAGAGTCAGACGGGAGAACGAGGATGGGAGGCACGTTCAGGACTCGAGGCACCTCTGAGACCTGAGGGACCGAGACAGAAAGAGACGCGAGAAATAGGTTGTGTGTTTATAATGCTTAGCAAAAACACGGTTATTGACAAAATAAATCTAATCGTGCTATACTATTTGCATCAATATCCACAAGGGAAATTATTTAAAACCTCTAAAATGTCCTAATTGCTAACTAGCGCATTAGCATTAGCCCCATTTCAAACCCTTTAATGCTCACCCCTTGAAGAAAGCAATGTATTTATTTCTTTTTTTATTTTCTAAGATGTAGAAGCACTAATAACTTCCTCTTTGTGTTTTATTATAGGCCTTCACCAAATGGTTTAGATGCAGTTTGATGGTAAAAGTGCCTCAAAACCAAGCGATAGAGATGACCCAATGAGGTAGATTTCAGTTCCAAGCTTCAATTAGATTCATGACTGAAAGAGTGATCCACCAAATGGTTGGGGAAACCATTAAAACAGTTCAATATTGTGCTGTGTGCTCCTCATTCTGTCTGTCCTGGGTTCCCCACTGTGGCACTGATAAAGGATCTTAATGATATGTCCGCTACAGCTGTCCGGAAAATTAGGACAGTCAGACAAAGTCGCCAGCTTTGTCTGATTTCTGATGGGATATGGGTTAGATTTGTTTTTAAAAATCACTAAATACACTAGAAAACAGCCTGAAATCATTGGGGGTTTTTTTTTTTCACTTATATCCAAGCTCCATACGGCAGCTGTTTATACAGATAGAGGATAATAAGTAAAGATGTATATACAACCAGCAACCGATTTTGTTCTAACCCGTGTATAAGATCTTCTCAAGTCGCATCATTCTGGCTTTGTTTTTATCCAATGTATTACTGAAAATCCCCCAGCTGTCAAAAGCTGTGCATACACTGAAACATATTCATCTGCAGGGGAGACACCAGAGAGAGAGAGAGAGAGAGAGAGAGAGAGAGAGAGAGAGAGACCAAAGAGAGAGACCAGAGAGAGAGAGAGCAAAGAGAGAGACCAAAGAGAGAGACCAGAGAGAGAGACCAGAGAGAGAGAGAGATACCAAAGAAAAAGACCAGAGAGAGAGACCAGAGAGAGAGAGAGATACCAAAGAAAAAGACCAGAGAGAGAGACCAGAGAGAGAGAGAGAGACCAAAGAAAAAAGACCAGAGAGAGAGAGAGAGAGAGACCAAAGAGAGAGACCAGAGAGAGAGACCAGAGAGAGAGAGATACCAAAGAGAGAGACCAGAGAGAGAGAGAGAGAGAGACCAAAGAGAGAGACCAGAGAGAGAGAGATACCAAAGAAAAAGACCAGAGAGAGAGACCAGAGAGAGAGAGACCAGAGAGAGAGACCAGAGAGAGATACCAGAGAGAGAGAGACCAGAGAGAGAGAGAGAGAGAGACCAGAAAGTTCCACACACTTCGTCAGCTCATAGTAACTGTGGTCTCATTATTTTCTCGTACTGATGTTGAGAAGTGGTGACAATATTCAAAAACACATTTGCATGATGGAGGCGAGTAGAAAGACGTCAGAATAAATACGGTGGCTTTGTGAATCTAATCCATTTCAAATAAAGATCTGAGGAAACATTTGCACGTTTTATCAACATTAATCAACATTTCTTTAAAAAAACTGCTTCATTCTCCCGAAGCAGAAGTCTATTACACAGTCATTGAATCCAGTATTCTGTAATTATTTTGCAAAATATTCTATGAAGAAAGTCTGAAATCTCTAACCTTAGTATAATATAGAAGCAAGTCTAAAATCTCTAACTTTATCATAATAAAGAATCAAGTACAATACAGTGCATGTACTGTATTCTCGTGCATAGTGCAATAGTTGTGTGTATACAGCATGAGAGTCTGGGACAAAGTGTCTTCTTTATTCAGTAAATAACTAAATATTACCTCTGCGTGTGTGAACGTCCCGTAGCCAGCCCCGGAGCTGGGGTGGCTTCCCGCGGGGACAGGGTCGCTGTGTCTCGGGTCGGCCTGCACGGGTTGTCCGTCCAGAGAGATGTTGGTGAGGAAGAGGAGAGCCGCCTGTCTACGTCTGGAGCTCTCCCGACTTTTGCGACTCTGCTCCCGGGGACAGAGCGCCTTCTTCCCGCTGACAGAGGCCGGCGGAGGAGGCTGAAGCGCGGCCGCAGCCATGGCTCTGTGTCCCCGGGCGGAGGAGATCACAGCTCCGGGAGCACAACGCGACACAAGCTGATGTCAAATCCTTTTACCCGGCGAGAGAGAGGCCACGCCCGGCTGGTCTGCCATTGGTCCGCGAGAGAGAGGGTTTTTCCCACTGCAGTTCTGTAGTAACAACAACAACAACATAATAATAATAATAATAATAATAATAATAATAATAATAATAATAATAATAATCATAATAATCATAATCATAATCATAATCATAATCATAATAATAATGGTTCAGTTTAATACAGCGCTTTTTGGACTCATAGACGCTTCACATGTTATTATTCATTCAATCCAAACACGTTGGTGATAAACTACTACTGTAGCCACAACTGCCCTGGGGCAAACTGACAGAAGCGAGGCAACCAGTATGTGTCAAACACCACCAACCATTCACACACACACACCAGACTCATTCTAATGTAGGTGAAGTGTCTTGCCTAAAGACACAACCACAGTTTGGTACTTTACGGCCGCAGTGGCCCCAATGTGGCACCTAGTGTTCCCAGAGGTCTCCCATCACAGTACTACTCAAACATGCAGGAGGCACCTCAAAGATTAAGATTAAAAAGAGGAGATTATTTACGTTGCAAAGGATGTAAACATTGATCCGAACTTTGTAGGGCAAGTGTATTGTAAAGCGCTTTGCATGACCTTTAAAAATGTGCTATATAAATAAGATGACTTACTTTATTCGTTAAACAGTGGGGAAATGTCAGAACATGTGTTACACGTCTGTTACAGAACAGTAGAAATGAGCCGTACACAGCACAAGATAATTGAACAAAAAGAATTGTCTAAGAATATACATTTTGTTTATATATATTATTCTGTTTTTAAAATGGTTGAAACAAGAATAATATAAGGGGAGATATTTAATTCTAAAAATCATTCTATATTGATTGATTGATAACAAATTAGATTAAATTAGGTGCTAATTAGAGTACCACATGGGAAATTGTCAGTAGATAGTTAGTGTTGAGTAAGGCTTTTTTCAGAAACAAATAGACCAGAGGTGTCGAGAGTGGACGAGGGGAAGATGTATCAGAAGTAAATTAGTAAGTAAGTCAGGGCTTCTCCTGAGCCTTTGCAGAATTGCGTTGGGTGAAAAGTGTGGTTCGTGTTGGCCCCGCCCCCTGCAGAATGTAAATAAGAAACAGAGGCGCAGATTACACAGGCTTCACTCAGCAGCACATACCATAAGATGACCTCATTTTCAGTCAGTGAGAATCAGCAACACAACATCAACAACATCAACACAACATCAGAGTTTTGGGAATAAATTATTTACTTTTCATTTACAGTTGAAGGAAAAACTAATTTATTGTTTTATGTAAGTTTCCCTTATTATTACTTTTGTTTCTACGCTATTAAATGTCTTACATGTATGTTATTTGACACAGATGAGCTTATTTCTTCACTTTGTTTTCATGTTTTAAAATGTGGATAAAAGTACTTGAATAAATAATATAGTAAAAGCACCCATTGAGCGCAAACTTCCGCCAAGAGGCATAGTTCGCTCCTTGAAAAAACAAAAAAATGCTTGGATCGGGATTACCTCCAAAAAAAGTGTCCTTTTTTCACCAGTTATGACATTACCCCCAGATGGAAGTCGAGATAAAAACGGAGTATGAGGTTAGAGGCGGCAACATTGTTGAAGTGGTAAATTCAATCAATCAATCTTTATTTGTAGAGCACTCTTCCTACACAGGACCAGAGAGAGAGACCAGGGAGAGAGACCAGGGAGAGAGACCAGGGAGAGAGACCATGGAGAGAGACCAGAGAGAGAGAGACCAGGGAGAGAGACACCAGAGTGAGAGAGACCAGGGAGAGAGATGAAGAAGATGACATAGTCTGGGATCGCGTCTTAAATTCAGACAGAAGACATGTTTTATTGTCGATGGTAGAGACAGCACGAACACAAACACAGATACAAGAGAATGCAAGTGTATTATACAGAGCGGAGGCATGGAGACCTCCAATCAGCAGCTGCCACGGTGTGCTTGTAAGTAAGTAAGTAAGTAAGTAAGTAAGTAAGCTTTATTTATATACCGCCTTTCACAGACCAGAGTCACAAAGCGGTTTACAATTGTTATTTTTTTGGGCACTTGTCTCTCACTCCACACAGAGATGGGAGCGGGGCCAGTACAGGAGGCGCATGCCAGACCTATTGTACATATTTTTAGTGGTAGGGGAAACCGGAGTACCCGGAGGAAACCTACGCAGACACGGGGAGAACATGCAAACTCCACTCAGAAAGGCCCTGGTCCGGCCGGGATTCGAACCCAGGACCTTCTTGCTGAGAGGCGAGAGTGCTATCCACTCAGCCACCGTGCCGTAGCTTGGCCTTCGGATAGACAAAACAAGGGAAAAGTACTGGCTTCTGCATATTGATAGAATGATGAGTTTAACTTTAACAAAAGTTGCTTAAAAGTGTTATGAAATCTCACAGAGACCAGAGAGAGCGAGACCAGGGAGAGAGATCAGAGAGAGTGACCATGGAGAGAGAGAGACCAGAGAGAGAGACCAGATAGAGTGACCAGAAGAAAGAGAGACCAGAGAGAGAGACACACCAGAGAGAGACCAGAAAAATAGAGACCAGAGAGTGACCAGGGAGAAAGAGAGAGACCAGAGATCAAGAGCATAAACATATTGACCAGAAAAAGACACTAGAGAGAGAGAGAGAAACACCAGAAAGCGAGAGACCAGAGATGCTGTATTCACCAGTGTTAGCATGCATTAAGGATTAAACTGCATTACTACTGTATGTCATCAGTTTCTCTCAGCTAATGTTACTCCTGGTCCATCATGACCCAGACTACCATCAACTGTCCCTCCCCTGGTTTCCCCCGCATGCCTGGATTTACCTGGCTCCGATTGGCTGTCTCCCTTTCAGGCGCCGGCTCTGATTGGCTGCTGATCCTTTGTTATGAAAGCTGCTGAATGGATTTTCTCCTGTGTGATCATCAGAGTGACACTAACTCGCATGCATCATACCACCACACACGGCCCCTGTAGACGAGGCTAAATATACCACATAGTACCAGCTCGGTAATCCTTATATACACCAGGATCAGAGTCACAACACCAGAGTGACGAGGAGATACTAATGAGACACTGACGTCAGGCTTATGGAACTGGGGGGGACTCCTGAAGGACACATATAAGGCAAAATGTCTCTCTTTTTAACCATTTTACAACATTCAATGAACATTCAATTCAATGTATATTTGTAGTTGTCTCGAAGGACTTCAAAACGGTTCAAACACAGGAAATCCAATGAGAACCAACACATAGGGTTAGGGTTATTGTTCCATAGAGAGCGGGATGACCATTGTCCAGAAATGTTCATAAATATTCTGGATCATCACTGTCCTTTGACCCTCCTGCATCGGCAAGTCACACCTCCAATAAAAAAAGTGAGAAATCTCTGGGAAGCTCATAGTGAGAGAGAGACCCACTCCTACAGACAGACTGGGTGTAGATCCAGGACTGAGGCTGCAGATCCAGGACTGAGGCTGCAGATCCAGGACTGAGGCTGTAGATCCAGGACTGAGGCTGTAGATCAATAACTGAGGCTGTAGATCCAGGACTGAGGCTGTACTGTAGATGCAGAATTTAACTCGAGCAATGTTTAGTACAACCAAAATACACCGATGTATAAAAATGTAGACCGCAATTAAACCAAACCGTTTTATGGTCTGTTGTTTAAATGAGGGTCTAAGGACAGTGGTGATGATCCAGGACACTCCACAATCCATTTTATCATTTCTTGTTTGAACTGTTTGATTCTCTGATCTGTGTCGACGAAGCAACAGTTTTGTAAAGTCCTCCGAGATAGCTACAGTTGTGATTTACAGCTGGATTGAATTGAATTGATTTTGGGTCTGTTGAAGAAGGTTATAAACAACACAAAAGTCACACCAGGGACAATACGTTGCATAACTGTACTGTCCAGTTTTGGAATAGCCTCCTAACAAACAGAAGAGAATGTCCAGCTGCTGATTCATCTCAAATAGGCTGAATAGATAAAACGTCAGCGATTATATGTGTGTGGGTTTCAGCCCAATGCTACAATCCTGGACTTTTATACTTTAAATAATCTCAGAATGCACAATACAGAACCACATATATATTTCTTGCACTGACTAGAATATACCGTTTTTTATTCTTGCGTCTTTATTATGCTAAAGTCTGATATTCTACACTTAATTTTTCCTTCTTTGTTACTCTAAAGTTGAAGATTTTAGACTTGCTTCTTTTTTAAGCTAAAGCTAGAGATTTTACTTTATTTTAGAAGTTATTGTTCATTTATCATGTGCTGTGTGCTCCTCATTCCTACTTTTCTATAACTGGTGATGCAACACTGACATTTCCCCACTAAAGGATCTCTTCATTAATCTTCCCATTCAAAAGATACAATATTATGATGGCTAATAATGCAACAGTCCTCATTCATAATCCTGAAACCCGAGTCGAGCTGATCCCATTGACATAACAGGCCGATAATCACCAACACACACTGCTCCCATATGATCACACACACACTTACATAACACTAGTGAGTAATGCTGATGAGGTTCACTGGGGCTGGCACAGCAGCAGAGCCATAGGGCACACTGCAAAGCATCATGGGAAGAAACCCACTCCATGTACAAAAGCTGGGTCAATAGATACAGACAGAGCAGCAGCAGCAGTAGTAGTAGCAGTAGTATTTAGTCATGGCATTCATTCATGCCTTCACTCAAAGCAGAAATACTATATTGGTGTGGAGGGGTTTACACTGTTTTGTTTAGTGATGTTTGGTGCCATCTTGTGGAGAGAAATTGTACTTCTATAAAAAATAAATAAACAGGGCCTTCTAATCTTTCCACATTGAAAAAGCATAGAGATGCTTTTTCAATACAGAAAAGACTCCCCCATAGACCAATATCTATATGTTCTAGAATTTTTGTGTTTGACACGGTTTGATTCTGTGACATGTGTTGGTAATTTCAGCGGTTTTGTTAGATAGTGGTTTTGAGCTATAAAAGAATACATTAAATTGAATTGAAAAGAGAAAATAATGTAATAGTGTATGACTTCACCCAGCTCACCATTAAATTCAAAGTTAGCTCTATGCATGTGATATCGTAGGCCTCATTCCCACTAAAGCAAAATACTGGAATTTTGACCCAAAACCCTGTAGTGCCCTTTCCCTCCACACTGAGCAAATGGGCTGGTGTGTCAAAACGACTTGGGCCTAATGTTTCAGGGGGTTAAACGCCAGCGTTGAGAAACAGCCTCCAGTGTTGTATAGTTCCACTGCCCACTACTGGCCGGGCACTAGAACTACAATGTTTTTTTAATAATAATAATAATGCACTGGTTTTATATAGCGCTTTTTTGGACACTCAAAGACACTTTACATGTCATTATTCATTCACTCCATACACAGTGGTGATGAACTACTACTGTAGCCACAGCTGCCCTGGGGCACACTGACAGAAGCGAGGCAACCAGTATGTGCCATCGGCCCCTCCGACCACCAGACTCACACACACACCAGACTCATTCTAGGCAATGGGGGTGAAGTGTTTTGCCAAAGGACACAACGGCTGTTGTGGAATTCAATAAAGGAGCCTGGTCGTTTTTGCTTATTGCTTTCAGCGTCTCTATAGTGTCTGTGTAAAAGGGGCCTAAGATAAAAAACTTTGACTCACAATGGAGACATTTTTAATGTCACATTTGGCATAGATAGAATCACGGAATTGTGCAAAAAGACATGTGGTGTGCAAACATATTGAAAAGGTCAACAAGATAGTTTCTTTTGTCCAAGATATATTATGTAGCTGTTTGAGCTTTCAGTCCTAGTGCAGGTCATTATAGTAACTTATTGTACAGTCTGACAGCGGTGAGGATAAATGCCCTGCGGTGGCGCTCCTTCTTGCACTGAGGGTGCCTCAGTCTTCCACTGAAGGAGCTCCTCAGCTCCTCTACAGTCCTGTGCAGTGGGAGGTGTTGTTCATGATGGAGGTGACTTTGACTAGCACCCTCCTGTCCCTCACCTCCTCCACAGAGTCCAGGGAGCAGCCCAGAGTGGAGCTGGCAGCCTGTTTTAGCGTAGTGTATGGCAGAGGCTACCACAGAATCATAAAAAGTCCTGAGCAGAGACCTGCTAAAGTCAAGTACCATCTCCTTGGTCTTACTGGTGTTCAAGCACAAGTGGTTGCGCTCACACCAGTCGAGTCCATGATAACTGACAGATATTCCAGTTCGTACCACTCAGACACACAGCCTACGATGTAGGGTCAAAGATGAGCATATTTTATTTTCAAATGCATTTATCTCAGTTTTCCAGAAATTTTAAAACAATATATGATTCCTTTCCAATCCTTGTACAGTTTGCGTCATGCAAATCAATCTTTTTTTGTCGTCCCAAGAGTGAAAAAAGAAGCTGGAAAACATGCATTTGAATTTAAAGCTCCGTCTGGAACAGTTTGCCGTTGTCTATTCGCTCTCTAACTTCTCTGCCTCTGTTTAAAACTGTTCTGCTACAATATCTCCAGAATTCATGTCAAAGTTTTTGATCGTAGGTTATGAGACCTAAACTTGTCTTTACGGTCTCCTAATTATTGTTATTACTATTATTAATAGTATTATCCTTATTTAGTGTAATTACAGTACAGTCACAGCGTGTGTGTGTGAGTGATTGAGGGTTTATGTGTGTGTATTTTTTAACTTGTTTTTTTTATGATTTTCTTGTATTTTTGTTTGTTTGCATGTTTTATTTTATTTTATCTTAAATTTATTGCCTATTATCTGAAATAAGACTTTGATGTGTGCAATCTGAGTGCTCTTATTTCCTTTCTCTGCTGTAATGTGCGCAACAATGACACTGAAATTTCTCCACTGTGAGACTAATAAAGGTTTATCTTATCTGTTTTGCTGTATCTGTCACTTTGTGAAATCTTGAGGACCCCCTCGAAAATGAGATGGTTCATCTCAAGGGGCTTATCCTCTAAATAAAAAAATAAAAAATAAAAAAATTGTCTCGAGTCAAAAAAGTACACTTATAATCCAAATAAATATCAGTGAGGCGGTCTGAGGCAGTAGTAAGTCGCTTTACTGTTTATACAAATATGGCATTAGGACAAAAGGAACAAAAACACCCAAACAGTCAACAGTTTTACGGCTGCCTTTACCTCTCGCTGGTCTGGATGTTGGGTTGGCACGATCACAAACAGAAGTGAAATCATGGAACATTTATGCCAAAGCTGAGATGTAAACAAAACAAAATACCTTTATCATTATCATATGGACCTTGGCTTTTGGATTTGTGTTGTTGCCGAGAAGTATAGACAGACCACAAACTGAACATGCATAAATTCAGCCATTTTGGAGAAATATCTATTGCCCCGTTTCCACCAGCCCCACTCGGCCCAACTCTACCTGGTTGTGTCATGAATCTATAATAGTTGGGCCAAGAGCTGATTTTTGGACCATCCTGTAAAGCTGTTTTCAAGTGGTAAGAAGACACCATACAAAAGCATTGAATAATTCTCTGTCTGGTTCCACCCCCCCAGATAAGAGTGGTATTGCAGGTGTGAGCCGGGACCCACCCCCACCGATGGAGACCCACATTCTACTCATTAAACACAGGGATCTGCTCCCGCAAAGTTAGTAAGTAATTACTTAAGTAATTACTTAAAAGCGTATTTCTTGTCACACGCAGCCAACAACGTCTGTTCATGATAAACCATGGTAGATACTGAATGCAGGAACAATCATATCATGAGAATGTTCTCTCATAATAGGAGCAGGCCGCAAACACATTGCACTTCAGGGGGCGGCGTGATGTGAACACACTCAGTGGCACAGAAAATGCCGGAGAAAGTATATTTTTGTGGTAAAAAGTGTAGGTAGGGTAGGGCAGAGCAGAGCAGGGTAGAGTAGAGCAGGAAAGGTAGAGAAGGGCAGAGTAGAGTAGGTCTGGTGGAAGCTGACCTACTTATGACATTCTTGTTATATATATATTATATGGGTTTAACATGCAGCAGGTATTTGCAATATTTTGAGCCAAAATATTATGAATTTAGTTTCACTTATTGCTCTTGCACACTCAGATCCAAAATTCAGGCAGTCAATGGTTACTTTTGGGTCCATTACAGTTAAATCCAATGTTTTCAAGTCAATTTCTAAACAAAAGTCACCTGATCAGAACAGAGCAGATCATTTACTTCGACAAAAAAGCAAAATAAAGCATGAAACATAGAAAATTATAAAATTCCCCTTAACGTGCAGACAAACAAACTCCTATACATACAAAACATATGGCAATAATCTACAAGATCTTCAGAAATAAAAAGACAAAATAAAACTAAGCTCAACTTCAGTGTTCATAACAGTTCTATTATGGCGTTTCACAATCCAATGCAGAAGCTAAATGCTAACGCACAAGTAGCATTTCTTTCACTCTTCTAGGGTACTGTGCAAAGGTTAGAATCACAGCCGTTAGAAACAAATATCAATGTTTTGACAGAAGTTCATTCATAATAATTCAGATGTTCTGGGCAAGTCACAAAATGGACAATACCCCCCGGGGAAGACCCAGGACACACTGGAGGATGGGGGTCTCTCAGCTGGCCTGGGAATGTGTGTGTGTGTGTGTGTGTGTCGCTGCTCATACTGCTGCCTCCACAGTCCAGCTCCGGATAAAATCAAACGGAAGAAAATGTAAGTATAATTGGGTTCATGAGTTTGTGTCTATGTTGTAGAGTTCGATTTCAGTATTTCAGTAGGTACCAAAGCTTGTTTTAGTAATGTTTCAGGCAAATTTTGAGACAAACAGCTTTAAAATGAGGCCAAGGTAGTAGCACATTGGCTATAGTCTCCCATTTATTTCAATAGGTTTCGGGCCCCCACTCTGCAGTTTGCCCAATAAAGTCCAAACCTTATGTAATCTAATCTACCATGTGAACCTGCTGAGACTGAGGAGCACAAGGACTGGCCTCCTGCGGGTCCTAGAGTCAGGACTAAACTCAAAGAGACAGCAGTTCAGATTTATGCAGCTAAAATCCATTCTTCCTGAAAATGTGAGACAGGCTTCATCTCTGACAAAGTTCAAATCCAGGTTAAACACAGCTCTGTTTAGCTACAACAACAGAAGAATTGTATCAGCACTCTGCCTTGTTTGATTGTTTCTTTCTTGTTTTGTTAAGCACTTTGACCTGACTTTTGTGTGCACGGTGCCATCTAAATAAACTTGCCTTTGCACAGTACCTTAATACCAAATATACATCTTGCATTCCTATAACCTGATTCAGAAACAAGCCTGCGCATAGACTTAAAAAATCTGCAAAATATTCCTCTATTCCGTGATTTTGGCGGTGAATCAGGTTTCAGTCAATATACATGGTTTTAAATATGCGCCGTCCATCTTGGAGCTACCCAGACTGCCCTCCGAGGCTGTTCTTTTGGAGGGGGTTTAAGCGCGCAAGTTGTAGTTCCCCTGAGTGTCCATTATGGCGCGGTGGGGGAAGGAGGGGGCAGTATCATGCTGTGCAGCATCGGTCCTGGAACAGCTGCTCCACCACAGAGGTGTCAGCCAGCGTGGATATGTCCCCCAGGTCCCGCTCGCCGCACGCAATCTTCCTCAGCACCCGACGCATTATTTTACCTAAACAAAAAGAAAACACTGGTTAGATCTTAAAGATGAAGAAATCCTTAATTTTTTCCACAGTGAGAAAATGTCAATGTTGTATCCACCAGTTAAAGGTTAATACGAATGAGGAGCACACAGCACAAGAGACGTAAACAATAACTTTATACAAAAACAAAATAAAATCACAAGAGGTAAAAATTAGGAGATTTTGACTTTAGTGATGCCCGCAACTTCAGTTGTATTTCATTTGGAAACTCTTTCATATTCTTGACCATCTGAGCTACTAGTATCATCTATGTTAAGTATTTTTTCATAATATATTTAAAACCCGTGTCTTGGAGTACGCCTCACTATATGTTAATAAAAATATAGTCATTTACAGACATTACTCCCGTGTGAATGCAATGCAAGTATCAGGAGGGGCGGTAATTTGAAAATTACCAGAGGTCCACAGGTAAAACTAATCCTGTGCCGGATAGGGCTACATTTTTACAATTTGAAAATGAACTCTTCGCGTGAACTCCCTCTCGGCCTTACGCACCAGATCTCGTCTTGGGGAGTCC
The DNA here is from genome assembly GCA_964034765.1 of Knipowitschia caucasica. Taxonomy (NCBI): domain Eukaryota; kingdom Metazoa; phylum Chordata; class Actinopteri; order Gobiiformes; family Gobiidae; genus Knipowitschia; species Knipowitschia caucasica. Next base: position 15,499,321 of record OZ035827.1, on the reverse strand, counting down.
AGGTGCATTCTGGATGTAGTCTGGTGTAGCTATGGCACCAATCTTTTCCCTCACTGTAAAGACAAAAACACACACACACATGGTGTTGGGTCATCATATAGAACCGAGGCGTTTAGCTGCCTCTCAAGTATGAAAGAGAAAAAATCACTCTCTAATATTACTACTCCATTCCACCTTAAACCTTTACGTTACAACTCCCTTCCTCCTTAAACATATGATAAGATACAATAAACTTTATTGATCTCACAATGCACACATCTGCATAAAAATTCAAACCTGGGGTGTGCAAAAAGACAAGAAATGTGTAAACATGTTACAAAATGATTGTCTCTTTTGTGCAAGATCTTTTACAGATCTTTTAAGGGACCCCACTCCCATCTCTGTGTGGAGTGAGAGGAATAATGCCCAAAAATAACAATTGTAAACCGCTTGGTGACGCTGGTCTGTGAAAGGCGGTATATAAATAAATACTTACTTTCATACAATAAAGAATATAAGTGACTATAGCAGTGAGTTCAGTCCTAGTGAAGTTTTAACATTAATAAAAGGTTGTGGTCTGTCTTTGGAGTAAAACTGTGGAATGATCTTAATTATCAGCTTAAGTTAATAAATACATTATATAAATAAACATTAATGAACATTCAAAACTACGTAAACATGTGAAACAATTCATTCATAAACTTTGCCTTAAAAAAACAAAAAAAAACAAACAAAAAACAAAAAAACTCATTGTAGTGTTATGAGTTTGAAACCAGTAATTTGTATTTTATTTTATTTATTTTACATAGTTGTGTTTAAGTGGCTAATGACCTCTACGTGACGTGATGTCAGGATGGGCTTACAGCAAGTTGCTTCAGCCCAATTTTTTGGTTGTAATTCAATCAGTGAATGTATTATCTGTTATTAATCAAAAAATTCCACAAAAATAAATACAAATAAAAAGGGTTAGGGTTCATTCCACCTTAAACCTTAAAATGATCAATTCCTCCTCTCTAAGTTCAAACCCTCTGGTCTCGTACCTATATTGCGGAGCTGCGTCTCCAGCGTGCGTCCGTAGTCCACTCCCTCTCGGAGCGTAACAAAGCAGTACAGACTCTCCCCTTTAACAGGATGTGGACGTCCCACCACTGCTGCCTCTGCCACACACTCGTGCTCCACCAGCGCAGACTCCACCTCCGCCGTGCTCAACAAGTGCCCTGCAGAACGGCAGAATGCTTCAGAACCAAGACATGTGTGTGTATGTCTGACAGAGAAGTGAGGGACCCCAGCTTTAAACTAACCTCAAACCGAAGGTTTTTAGATACATAGAACGCCTCGCTCTTACCAGACACATTCAACATGTCGTCTATCCTCCCAGTGATCCAGTAGTAACCATCTTTATCTCTTTTGCAGCCTGGGGGACATAGATTTCAAGTCATTTCATACAGATAGATATATATTTTTATGTATTGCAGTGGTAGTCCTTTCCCTACCGTCTCCCGTGACATAATATCCGGGAAACTTCTTAAAATATGTGGTTTCGAATCGCTGCTGGTTCCCGTACACAGTCCTCATGATGCCCGGCCACGGCTGTTTGAAAACCTGACAATCACAGACAAAAAAGATAGTGTTTTGGATGTTGTGTGACTATGATTGGTTCTATTGAAGGTTGCACACACTGACCAGGTATCCCTCACTGGGTCCCTCCAGCTCCTCGCCGGACTCATTTAAGATGGCGGGAACAACTCCAAAAAATGGAAACGTCTTGAAGGAGAAGAATAAAACATGTAAATGTGAGACAGACCTTTGCTTTCACAAAACACTCAGATCTACTCACTGCGGATCCAGGCTTCATGGGCGTGGCTGCAGGGAGCGGCGTCAAAACATGGCCTCCCTGGAAAAAACGTAACTTTAACTGAAGGTTCCTTCACCTCCGCTCCAGCCAATAAAACTTTTCAGAGGAGGGAACTAGCAAAAATGTGAGGATTATGGATTATGATATTTGGGACACAATTCAATATTGTTGCGATTCTTAACATAATGCGATACAGCAAGTATTGTGATTAGATTCTGTGATATATTGTGATTCATGTCCCTCATAGTATTCAAAGACATTACAAACATGAAGGACACAGGACCTTATATCTCGTTCAGACCGGACTATGCATTGCGTCGTGTTTCAAAGCTGTGTCAATGGTGATGCCCGTCAGTGTGAGGAATTGCAGACTAAAGACACTCGAAAACTGCCAGAACAGGATCTAAACGAGGATTATACAGGAAATAAACCAGGACTGACATTGGGGGACATTGCTTGTGAACATATTGCCTCCAGCCTGAGTTCTCATTCTCCGGTGACTGCAAAGTGCTATGTTAAAGGTATAGGTTAAAGTGCACTTTATTAATCCCCGTGAGGCAATTCATCCTCTGTATTTGACCCATCCTGATGCCACTAAAGGCGCGTTCAGACCAAAAGCTTCAAAAAGCTTTTGACGCGCTTCAACTGACGCCGGGATAGTTTTGTCATTTTGGTGCTTGAAGCTTTTGACGCGAGTGACGCGCCTGACGCCGGTGGGAGGAGCTTCTCTGTTGTCTGTAGTCAGGATAGCGGTGGATTTTTCAATGAGCAGCGAGCCTTTATTTGTTATATAAAGCAAAATAACGTTGTTGTAGGGCTTCAACAAAACATGTTCTGGGTTCACCACAGACTTGAGAGGCTGCAGTGTTTGCAGAGTTCCGTCATTTACTCCCGGAGCTGCGTACGGAGGAGTTTCGCTTTCAGCGGTACTTCCGCATGTCACTCGCCCAGTCTGAGTTCTCAAACCCCGGCTCTCGCCTCTCCCCGCCTCTCGCTCTCGCCTCTCCCTGCCTCTCCCTGCCTCTCCCCGGCTCTCGCTCGCCTCTCCCTGCCTCTCCCCGCCTCGCTCTCGCCTCTCCCTGCCTCTCCCTCCTCCCCGCTCTCGCTCGCCTCTCCCTGCCTCTCCCCGGCTCTCGCTCGCCTCCCCCTACCTCTCCCGGCTCTCGCTCGCCTCTCCCCTGCCTCTCCCCGGCTCTCGCTCGCCTCTCCCCTGCCTCTCCCCGGCTCTCGCTCGCCTCTCCCTGCCTCTCCCCGGCTCTCGCTCGCCTCCCCCTGCCTCTCCCCGGCTCTCGCTCGCCTCTCCCTGCCTCCCCCTGCCTCCCCCTGCCTCTCCCCCGGCTCTCGCTCGCCTCTCCCTGCCTCTCCCCGCCTCTCGCCCGCCCGGAGCTGCCTTGCTCTGAGCCAGACTCATCGTCAGCCTGTTCTTATATTAAATAAACTACGTTTGCTACACAGCATGTGTACAATGGTTTTTGTTACTCAGAATTTTACTACTCATACAAATAATATTACTAATAACAATAATGACAATAAAACAGCAGCAGCAGATACATGACTTCTCTCCATGACAGAGACAGACCCTCTGCTGCTGCTGCTCCTCGTCTCCTGATTGGTTGAAGCCCGCGTCAAAGCTTCAAAAGCTCAGCTTTGCTCAACTTCGGCGTCAAAGGGATTGTTGTGATACGCGAGCGCGTCAAAAGCTTCGACGCGCGTCAAGTGACGCCGGGGCTCTCGGCTTCACCTGACGCGCTTCACCATTCACTTTCAATGGAAACCTGACGCTTTTGACGCCGAAGTTAAGTCCGGTGTGAACGCCCCTTCAGGCTTACGTCAGGAGCAGTGGTCGCCGTGGTACAGAGCCCAGGAACCCATATCCAGATGTTGAAGCTCGGCTTGGTCAGGACTACCAGAGCTGGAGGATTTTACCTCGAGTGCATGTTTTTAGTGGTAGGGGAAACCAGAGCACCTGGAGAAAACCTACGCAGGCACGGGGAGAACATGAACACTCCACTCAGAAAGACCCTGTTCCGACCTGGATTTGAACCCAAAACCTCCTTGCTGAGAAGCGGGAGTGCTATCTACTCAACCACCGTGCCGCCCCAGCAAGTTAGTGCTGCTAACGTGTTTGCCAACAACTATGTTTTTAATTTATGTTTAAAAAAAACAATTAAACAATATCGACTAATATGAAACACTTATTTTGTGATTCCGTTTTTAGCCATATCGCTCAACCCTACAAGACAGAGAAACAACACACACACACACACACAAAGATATGCACCCCGGTTCCAGCATGTCCCACCAGGAGGAAGGATTTTGTCTCTCAGCTGGCCTGGGAATGCCGAGGGAAAAGCTGGAAGTGGTGTGTGGAGAGAGAAGTCTGGGAGTCTAGACCGAACAGAAGGTCTCTCACCGTCTCCGTCTGCCAGAAGGTGTCGACGATGGGACACCTCTTGTCGCCGACCACGCTGTAGTACCAGTGCCAGGCCTCAGGGTTGATGGGCTCTCCCACTGTGCCCAGGACCTTCAGCGAGTCACGCTTATGTCTGCGAAGAAATCAGACCCGCAGGGGAATTAAAGTATATGGAAACAGACGAGAAGATGCTACAATGTCTGTCTAAAAGTATATATCTAAGTATCTAACCATCTATATAAGTATTTAAGTATCTATCTATCAAGTATCTATCAATCTAAGTATCCATCTAACTATCTATATATCTACATTTCTATTCAAGTATCTATCTGTCTAAGTATCTATCCATCCACATATCTATTCAAGTATCAAAGTATCCAAGTATTTATCTAAGGATCCATTTATCCAAGTATCTACTGTATCTTTCTCAGTAAGGCAAGGCAAGTTTATTCGTATAGCACAATTCATACACAAGGCAATTCAAAGTGCTGAACAAAACAAGATAGCATTAAAATCATAAATAATCACAGTACATTAAAAAGAACGATAAAAATATAAAATCCCTCAGTTGTATGCACAGCTAAACAGAACCGTTTTAAACCTGGTTTTAAACATTGTCAGAGAGGAGGCCTGTCTCACATCTTCAGGAAGATTGTTCCAGATTTTAGCAGCATGAATCTGAAAAGCAGCCTCCCCATGTTTAGTTCTAACTCTGGGCAGTAACAAGAGCCCCGTCCCTGTGCTCCTCAGAGTCCGGGCTGGTTCATATGGTACTAACATGTCACTAATATATTTTGGTGCGAGGCCATGGAGAGACTTGTACACAAGCAGAGCTGTTTTAAAGTCTATTCTCTGAGCCACAGGAAGCCAGTGCAGAGACCTGAGTATCTTCCTATCTATCAATCTAAAAGCTGGTCTACAGAATGGTGGTGGACCAGCTGCATAAAGTGTGTGGTGGGGGTTTTACAGCCTTAAAAAAACCATAACTGCTATTTCAGACTTCACTTATTGCGGGTTATTTTTGAAACAATGGGCAGTGATGCGTTTAAGAGCTCAGGGAACAGCTAAAACCTCATTCCTACTGTTCTGTAACTGATGACATTTCCCCTCTGTGGGACAGATAAAGGATCTCTTCATCTATATCTTAAAATTGTAGTATGTAGTATAAGTGTATCATGTCGTTCAGGATCAACACACAGTCCCTCTCGGCGAGTGTCCTGCGATACTCGTGCTATATGAATAAACGTCACTCACTTGTGCACTGGCTCGCTGCCGTACTTCATCAGCAGCCTGATGGCGGTTGGAGCCGTGTAGAACTTTGTCACTTGATACTTGTCCACAATCTCCCACATGCGTCCCACATCCGGGTACGTGGGCAGCCCCTCGAACTGGACACAACACACAGGTAAGTAAGTAATCTTTATCTGTATAGCGCCTTTCACACACCAGAGTCACAAAGCGCTTTACAATTGTTGTGGGCCTTCGTACCTCACTCAACACTGAATCCTAAAAAAAAATAAAAAACCTGATAAAACATGTAAAAATGGCTATAATCATGATAGAATGTTTTTTTTAATCATAATTGAGCAGATTCTGACCGCTATAGTCTATTCTCTGAGCCACAGGAAGCCAGTGCAGAGAGAGTTTGTAGTGTTAGTATGGTGTCAACACTAGTGCTCATGGCGCTCACTGACCAGGAGGCTGGTGGCCCCATTAGCCAGGGGCCCGTATGTGATGTAGGAGTGTCCGGTGATCCAGCCGATGTCCGCGGTGCACCAGTACACGTCCTGCGGCTGGTGGTCGAACACCAGTTTGAAGGTGGTGGCTGTGTAGACCATGTACCCGCTCACAGTGTGGAGGACGCCCTGCACGCAACACACAAACACATAAGCAGTGTTTACAAAGCACGAGTGAAAACTGAAGCCTCTTCAATCTCTTTCTCCACCTTAATTGGAGAAACCTATGTAAACGTGTGTGTGTCAATTGAGTCTGGTGAGTAATCCTGATAAGCTGCATGTAAACACAATTGGATCCTTATGAGACATTGGGCAATGATGTGTTTAAGAGCACAAGAAAAAGCCAAATTTAATAATATAACCTAATCCATAATTGCAGTTCATAAGCAGCAGTACCTTGGGCTTGCCGGTGGAGCCGCTGGTGTAGAGTATGAACAGAGGGTCTTCGGAGTCACACCACTCTGGCTCGCACTGGTCCGAGGCTCCCTTCACCAGTGTGTCCCAACACTGGTCTACGTCTAGGTTCCACGACACCTACGGCAAGACGGCAGGGATAAACTCAACAGTGTCCACAACCTCAACCCTCTGACCGGGGGGAAAAAAAAAAAAAACGTTTCCAGAAACACTGGAGTGAAGGAGGTTAGTGTGACAAAGCTGCAAGGTGAGATGCTAGCATAGGCCTGTCGCGATAGTCAATAAATCAATTAATCGCACGATAAATAAAATTTGCTCAATAACTTTTCTGGCCGCGATAAGTCCCATTTTCATGCTTGTTTGTTTTCCCCCTCTCTCTCGGGTCAGAGAGCCGCAAAGTGGTCACAGGAACATTAGCGGTCTAGCAAGCAGACGGAAATGACTCAAAAATACAAAATACAGCCAAAACAGGACCTAAACCAGGACTTAACCAGGATTGACAATGGGGGACACAGTAGTTGTGAACATATGCCGGCAGCTGAGTTCTCATTCAGGCTTGATTAGTGACTATACTAGCGCAGCTAGCGTTAGCGTGTTCGCCGATGCAGAAGTACCGTACCAATAAAATAAACTTATGGCGCACCTCCGTGAACACATACTGCTGTTATATAAAGTCTCTAGAAGGTCTCTGAACACAGAGATGCTGCAGACTTGCATTCTTGGAGTAGAACTTTACACAAAAAACCCGCTAGCTTAGCTGTTAGCATCAAAGCTCGCCCCGCTACTTCCGGTGGGCGCTACCGCAGCAGGACTTCTGTACGCCCCATTGGTGAACCCACATGTCAGTCACTTGTCATTCGCCTGGTGTGTGGGGAGGTGGGACTACTCCTGAGAGATCCTGTCTTAAGCAACACAAAGTCAACATGTTGGTATTTCTTTCTCGTAATCTGTCATAAAGTCTGAGAAATTATTGACATTTGAGGCATCTGTTTCATATTTTCTTAACAAAGGTCCTGGCAGTTTTATTCCTGGTCATTTTTTGTTAAGAGACTGAGTCTATGTTATTTATTGTTTTTGGTTGTTTGTTAATTTATTGTGTTCTAGCGTTAAATATTCGTTAAAAATAAAAGTTTATTCTCTTTGAAAAGGTGTACCTGCATTATCATTCTAATCGATGCAAATGATCTCAGAACGTCAATATAATCGCTTATCGCAATAATTTCTGAGACAATTAATCGTCCAGCAAAATTTGTTATCGTGACAGGCCTATGCTAGCAACCAGCTTCAGATACAAGCTACGACCAGTGGTAATGTTATAAAAAAGGTTTCTGTTCCAATGTGGGAAGGAAAAAAAGTTTAAAGCATTCAGAAAGTAGCACATTACCTGCCTGAGAAATAGACAATGAACGCTAGTACTTAAACTTTATTTATTTTCAGATTAATTTGTTTTATATATATTTTATTTTGAATTGAAAAAAAAAAAAAAAGCTGCACAATTTTGGGAAAATATCCTGTTGTGATATTTCACCTAATTTTCATGGTTGTTTATTTTAAGGGACAGTCAGTATCATACTTTGGCTATAATCTGGCATGTTTACATTCATGTTTCTAATGGGTCTGTTCATTGACATCCACTGTCTCATTCAAATAAATAAATAAATTCAAACAAAGTAGTCATTACAACTTTTACTGCTAGAATCTTCCTGCCTTTGGCATATGTAGCTCCTATGCTCCATATGTAGGGCTGGTTACTGATGCAATCCACCTGCTGGGGTTTAGCAAGAACCTCAACTAACCCTCTGTATTGTGTGTGACTACTTATGTCTGTATTTGCCTTCATATAAATGTGTGGCTAGGGTTAGGGAGTCCTCGATCTACAGCTTCAGCCTGGGTCCTTCTTCCCTCTGGTGGAAGATATTGTTGGCTGAGATGCAGGACAATTAGATATGCTACACCTTCTTTACACAAGCTGTTATCAGTCTGAACAATACACTTTCATTCCTGTACTTCATGTCTGGTGCACACTGGGAATTTTTGTACATATGTATTCCAATGTGGTTTTACTGAAAATGGCAAATAAACTGAATCAAGATATCAAAAAACTAATAGTGTGATGTTGGCCCAAACACAGGGACCTGTAAATACCAGTGAGTTCAGGAGAGTGTGATTTGGACCAGGAGACAGCCACGAGACAAAAGAGAAAAATAAACGTTACTACTACTACTACTGTTACTACTACTACTACTGTTATTTATTCCACAAATTTCAGACAGCAAAGGTACACAAGTCTGGCTTGAAGCTGGTTTCATTTCACTGGAAGCACCTCAAAGAGGCAGTGAAATGCAACAGCAGAGGCACTAGGGGGCGCCAGCATAGCTAATCCAGACACAAAAGAAAAACTTTGGTTCAAATGCATTTACAGTGGTTTTTTACTGTAATGTAGAGTCTGATCTAGATATAACTGAAATTAGGGATGGGCAATCTGATGGAACAAATGATCGGTCTTTAGGTTTTTCACACTGCATTGAATCTGAGGCTCAAAAATGAACATTGTATATTTTAAATGTGAATATGTCCTTTTCAAATTTTAAATCACAATGAAATTCGTAAACTGGGACTAAAATTCAAAGACAAAAATATCAAAATTTGCTTTTTCATGGTTCAAAATTTTCAATGGAAAAATTTATTCAAAATCTGACGTAAAAAACCTTCCTTAGTGTAGCTTTAAAACAACATTAGCCATCCCTAATATCACTGTACTCCAATTTCACAATTTCTCTTTGAGTGTCTGAAACCATAGGAATAAAACGTTGCCAGTTCTGTAAAATGAACCATGTGAAGTGATAAAAAAGCAAACATTATAGAGGGACACAGTGAGACAACATGCACTGACATCCGTTCATTTTACCCTATGGCATTCAAGAGTGAGATTCTGCCGCAGAAAAGGCAAAAACCACAGATTTTGGTCGTGTGGTCATTGTGGAGGTCATGGAATACCTGAGGGACCGGCCGCCTTTTCTTTACTCTGCCTGTCTGATTGTCCTGTTGCCACGGGAACAAGGAGGAGGAGCACAGGTTAATAATAATGAAGGGAGAAAAACATAGAAAATTAAAATGAACAGTAAATCAAAAAGAGTTTCATGTCAAGTCCATAGTCTGTATATTAGGAGTGGACTGACCTCACCATAGGGTTAGCTTTAAAGTGATAGTCTGTAACTCTAAATTAATTACAAATTTTAGGAAATGTGTTAAATTGACCTCCTGGCCTAAAATGTTGATATAAAATAAGTCTTTTTATGAATTCTAATATTACGGGCAAGTCCCGCCTTCCCTTCTCTTAGCTATAGTTCAGAATCCACGATGCCGTCGAGGTTAACCAATCGAGTCATGCCAAGGGCTGTCAATCATCGGTGCTGATGCTCGCAGCTGCGCGCATGCTCAGTTGTTTGTTTTCAAGGAACCTCCGAATCAAGCCTCCATTAGGCTCTGGAACTTCATGAAAACTGAACAAAGAATTCTGAACATCCGCGCTGAGGTACTTATGTACAGTATATACTGAACCTATATCCATAATCAGATCCTCTGCAGATGTGTCCTATAATGTGCAATTCATGATAATAGCTTGTTCCGGGTTTGCCGGAACAAACTTTTTCCATTAAAACGTTAACAAATAATTCTGAAAACCTCCGTGCATGTGTATTAATAATGTATATGTATAATGTGTTCTCTGATTAACATTTAAAAAGTATTACGGAAACGTAGGCGTAGACCAATCAGAAAGGAAGGGGGAGGGAGCTTGCATTGTTTTGTTTTTTCAAATCAAGCACCTCTCTGGCCCCGTCCCAATACTCGCACTTCCACCCTCGCGCCCCTCATTTGCGCGTTCCCGATAAAGTGTGCGAGTGCGTAGGGTGTCCCAATTCTCCAGGGAGGTCTTTGGCCCCGCCCCCTTTGCGCCCCTGATCCACACTTCGCCGTAGCCTGCATCTATGCGCACTCTGGCGAAGGATATTGCCCATAATTCTTTGCGACGGGACACCAAAACAACGGGAAAATGCAATTAAATATAAATTTTGAAATATATATGCAGTATGTGTGTAAATAAGTTTTGCTATGTTACTTGGAAAGAAGCATAAACGTCTGATGAAGAATTACGGACATTGTGTTTTAACAATTTAATAACTTTTTAAAGCAAGCGTTTATATAACATTCAATTTAAACTTTACACTTAGTACAATAATCTTAGAATGTATAAAAACTGACCAGATAGTTAGTTACCCACATTTAACTTAAAATTATACCGCTATCTCTAATTAAAAACAACTAATATACATGTATTCTAACGTGTGTGAAGAAATTCACATTGTTTCCCAAAGGGTCAGACAAAATTACCTTTAATTTTTATAAAGTTTAGGTCTGAAAATGACCATCTCTTGACGAGTCGATGACGTAAACTGCACTCAGTGTGCAATGTCCCAATTCCACCTTTTGTGCACGCTTGCAACCTGCGTACTCAAACCCTTGCGCGCACTTCAAACAAATGCACACTTCATAGGAGGGCGTAGGGTGCAGTGTGGGTATTGGGACTGGGCCTCTGTCTCTCTTCCTGACAAACTCCAGACAATCCAATCCAGAAGCCAATTTGAACTTAATCTAGCTGGAGGCAATTTCCTTTTATGGACTTTTGTTCCGACTGCGTTAGTGCTGTAACAGAGGCAGAATCTGGATTTTTGTGAATCGCTTTCAATTCTTCCACGGCCGGATCACGATTAATCCAAGAATCGGATATGTCCCCCATCTCTATGAATGAAGGTATCTGATTGTAAATCCTGAGATGACCGGATTTGCCCTAACCTATTGATTTTTTTAGCTCAAATGGTGAGTGTAACACAAACGTTATATTTTTCAATGTAAGTCAACAGGAGCCAGATTGAAACATCGTCCATTAATACCTCCCTATTGGGCTTCATTGAGCTGGCCAGTTAACATTGTCCATCTATATACAGTCTATGGTCAAGTCATATGGGAGGTGAAGAACAATTGTGGGAAAAGAAAGCGGAAATATGAACTTGACTTCATCTCAGTGGGATACAGTGGTTCAATGCTTTTGACCATCTTTACACAGGAGGAGCAACGCTGCCGAATCGTCTTCTCATAACAGATTCAGAAACAAAAATAAGACGACAGAGAATGTGTGTGTCGCTGTGGTCAAAGTAACTGAGGAGAATTTACACTGTAAATGGCTCTAACAAAGACAATATCAATCAATATCAACGTTTATTGCTCTAAAATGCCATTTGTAAGCGTTGTAATTGGTTTGAAATGCTGTCATGTGAAGCACTGTACTGCATGCTGCATGAACAGTGCTTTAGAAAAAAAAGTTCATTGATTGAAATGTTGATTTGTTTAAAAGTGTTATTAACCAGGGAAAACTATAAAAAATTAGAACATTTTTGATTTACATGTTACTTCTCCTTTAAAGAAGAAGAAATTAAAAAGTAGACTATTACATCTGCCAAGTCATGTTTTGAAATAATATATTCAGTAGATCGATAAGATATATGGTGAAACATATGAATGTGAATACTGCTAGCGGCATGCAACTCCGCTACCATTAGAGGAAGGAGTAGAATGTGTGCGTGTGTTTTTTTTTTGACCATTTCTGACTGCCATATAATTGTAAGGAACATCAAATCAACTGAAAGATTTAAAAGGAAATAAATGGGAAATACTTTTGTTTTAATAAGGTCGAAAACTAGTCTGAGTGGGATGTCATAGAAGTACAAAGACATCATAAAATTACAGGACTGAGACAGGGGCGGAGCTACAGGTTTGCGCCAGGATTTCCTGATATAAGCATGGATCTAAAAAACTCCATGTGTGTTTTTGATGAGGAGCAATGTTGTAACATGGTTAAAAACTTCAAACTTTCAGGTCATATTGTGTGAGATTTCTCATACAAGCACATTGGACGCCACTGTGTTCGACTATAGATGAGGAGGAAATGAACAGGACCTGGTGTAATGTGAGATTATTGGGTTTGGTGTTGGATTTTATTTACCTGTAGATCGGGACAGGAGCGTTTGGCCGGTGGAGACTGGGACCCTTCTTCGGTCTCTTTGGACAAATGCTTCAGAACTATGCACCTCTTCACACTGAACCCTCTGCGAGACATAAAGAGAGAAAAGAATCATTGGCAAAGTTTTGGTGAAATTGGCAAAAACATAACAAAAAAGGTACAATAAAAAGTGAGCTTCATGTCACGTCCATAGTCTGTGTTTTAGGAGTGGATTGACCTTACCATAGCGTTAGCCTTAATATGGAAGAAGCCTATTTGAACATAAGCTAGTTGGAGCCAATTTCCTTATATGGGCATTCATTCCGACGGCGTTAGCTTGTGTTGCAAAGATGGCTGCAAATGAAAAGTCCTCCAAGACAACTACTGTTTGATTTAAGGCTGTACACAAATAGATTGAACTGAATTGCTAAGGCAAGCTCGACTTTTCCTGTGAATGAAGGCATCTGATTGGTCAATCCTCACATGGTCACGTCTGGACTTACACACGCACAATATAAAAATGTAAAACACCAGGATCACAGAGAGTGCTAAACTAGATTTTTTTCATCTCCAAATAGAGAGTCTGACACAAATGGTTACTGAGTCAAGAGGAGACAGAGAGTTGGAGCAAAACTTCATCCATGAGTACTTCCCTATTAGAATGGCAAAGTGTGGAAAGACAGAAGAGACATAGGAGCTCAGAATTATGAGAGGTTAGCTAGCGATATAATAAATAGAAGTAAGCTAGCGGTTTTCATCACAGGAATTACAAAGATGTCTGTTTGAATACTGTCGCAACATTTCCTCTAAAAAACCAAGGCAATATAATCACTAACAATTCCAAAACATACATACTTGTCTTTGCATTTCTGTAGAGCGTCGTCGGCCAGAGTCTTCAGGTTGATCAGTTTGTCTCCTCTGTAGAAGCCGTCTGGGCGAATGAGACAAACGCATGTATAATTGTGTGTGTGCTTCATTCACTATGTGCTAAAAACAGGAACAACAACTGGGGAAATGGACGGCCCCTGCTGCCGTTAGCTAATGATCTGATATCACCAATTATCGAAATGTGAGATTAAGAGAACCTTGCTTCGTCCCACAGTGGGGACATTTCTGCGGAATTTCACGACTACGAGCTGCTACTGATTTCTAGTTTTTTGAATAATAATAATATTAATATAGCGATGCATGCGCCGGTATTTCTATTAAAGTAGTTTCTAGTGTAGGCTGAATATGGTGTTGGCTGAAGATTAGCATGTAAACAGCCCCAGACCTTAATCCAGATAATGGGACTTTAATAAGAGCCACACTCAGAACTAAGCAAGTAACTAATGAGACCAGCCTGACTGCAGAACTGTGGATCCAAGACACATTTTAATATTTCTCTATCAGTTCTGTGTCTCTGTGCATGTGTTAAAGGCTTTCCTCTGTGTGTGTGTGTGTTTGTTTTTATTTTTGTATGTTTTGCTTATTTTATTCCAGTAATTTTTTGTTTGTTTTATTCCTGTACTTGTCTGGTGCACACTGGGGACTTTTGCACGTGTATTCCAATGTGGTTTTACTGCAGATGGCAAATAAACTGAATCTGAAAATGACCATGAATGCATGTGTAAAGTCAAAGCACGAATTTGTCTGTGTCCTGTTTTGAAAGCTGCAATAATAAAAAAAAGGCATTTTTTTCACTAGTATACAATAACTCAAAATTATAAACGGTTTACATGAAATTCACTTAATTTTTACCCAAAAAAAAGTCACTCAAAACTGTGGTTACGATGCAAATCAGTTGGCTATCTGCCTCACTTATAACAAGAGTCCCTTAGTTTTCAACATTATAACAAAATTCATGTAAAAAAACAAAACAAAAAAACAAAGAATAGATTTGTTCTTCTATACTCTTTACTACTACCAATACTCTTTATTACTACTACTACTACTACTACTATTTAGGGCTTTGACAGGAGTGACCAAAAAAAATCACTAAGATGAATGCAATGAATAAAAGAAAATAAATAAGTGATTATGCATATATGTCTTCCTCACCTGCAGTGATGAGCAGCAAGCACTCCGAGTCCATGATCCGCTCACACAGAGACTCAGAGGAGAAACCAGCAAACTGCAAATATAGTCAAAAGTGAAATGTAAAATAACATTTAGAGTCAAACCATGAAAAACAAGGGTAAAACAGATGAAAACATTCTGGTAAAAAGCGGCGGAAGGGAGCAAAAGCCAAAAACCAAATATTCCTGACAACCTCTACTGAAAACGTTATAAAGTTCATTATAGTCCATAAAAGCTTGAAGCCAGTTGGATTTGTCCCATCATTTGAGGGTGTGCACGGCGTCTTCTTCTGTGGCTAGCTTGAGGCAGTGGCTGAAGCTAATGTAGTACGTTTCCACCGGCCCTACATGGCTCGGCTCTACTCTACCTGGTTGTGTTTCCATTACCCTTTAGAATCTGGTACTGTATTCTAGCAATCTACGCACAACCAACCAGTATCCAAAGAATTTCCTTGGCAACCGTGGCTTACAGCAGCACTTAGATCAAAAGTAGAGTAGAGTAGGGTGGGGTAAGGGTTGGGTATGGAAGGGTACAGTAAGGTTAAGTAGAGTAGAGTAGAGTAGGGATGGGTAGAGTAGAGTAGAGTAGGGTAGGGAAGGGTGACCCCTCCGCAACTATACAAATCATGTTGTAAGCCTTGTTGTGATGTTGAGCTATTAATGTGCGATTCCTTTGACGAATATTCTCAATTTCACATTGACCAGTCACTCGCCACGATCAATGCTTACTCTCGAAGATATCGGCTGGTACCACCTGAAAATTAGGTACCCCAGCTTGAAACACTGGTCTTGTGTGCCTTTAAAATGGTCTCACCACGATCGAGTGCACGGCTCCAATCCGCACACAGGCCAACATGGCGACCACCAGCTCCACCACCATGGGCATGTAGATGGACACTCTGTCTCCCTTCTTCACTCCTGCCGCCACAGACACACAAACAGGACAGGGTTAGATTCCTTTCTGTTCTATTCATTCGTGTACAGCACCAAAATCTCAACAGGAGTCGTCTTGGAGGACTATAAGAAGTTGTACATTCCTCAACAACAGATCACATAATCAAACAGTTCAAACACAGGAAATGCAATAATAACAAACACATAGGAGTCATTTGTCCAATCCTAAGAGCGGCTCGTCACCATCAGCAACACCACCTCTGCTTCTGCTGCTCTTTAATATAATTGTTAGAAACTTTTACTTTCAGAATGATGTATTTATTTGTTTGTCTGAATGGATGGATGGGATTCTGTGGCTGGACACCTGAATTTCACAACCTCAGTCCTCGTTCTACAGCCTGAGTCCTGGATCTACAGCCCATCCATCTGTGGGAGCGGATTTCTCTCTCAACGTGGACCAGCCAGAGGTTTTGCTTTTTCTCCCACTGGGTTTTAGAGTTTGTCCTTGGCGATGAAGGAGGGTCGAAGGCAGGGGTGTTCAAACTGGTCCAGAAAGGGCAGCTGTGGCTGTTTTCTGTCAGACCCAGCAGGAGCAGCGCAGACTCTGCCCATTGCCTCAGGTGAGTTCAGCCTTAACCTGAAGATTTGATGAAATGGGTGGAGTCTGCTCTGCTCCTGCTGGGTCTGATGGAAAACCTGCAGCCACAGTAGCCCTTTCTGGACCAGTTTGGACACCTCTGGTCTAAGGACAGTGTAGATGATCCAGGACAGTCAACATTCAATGATATTAATGGATATTGTTAATTATCTGCCCCTTATTATCTGCCAAAGTCTCAAAGTGTTTTTATCATTGCAATTCTTGAGTTTGAACCATTTGATTCTCTGATCTGTGTTGGCGAATTTGACAGTTTTGTAAAGTCCTGAGATAACTACTGTTGTGATTTAAGGCTGGACAAGAACATTTTAAATTTGATTTCTCTTACTAGGATCAATAAAGAATATATTTAACTATGACCAATGTCTATAAATGCCCTTAAATACTAATAAATGGCCCGGATCTGCACCCACCTGTTTGGGCGTGGGACAACTCAAAAAACCCAGTGTGGATAAAGTGAGAAACCTCAGGGCGGCCCACGATGCTTTTATCTTGTTATTTCTACCCGTTTGTTCCAGATCGTCTGTGTCAAGTGGGTGATAACTGTTCTGGTGTTTAGTTTTGTAACATTGTCTAGCACACATTTGGAAATAAACGTGTCGGTATAATGGTTGTAGAAGAAGAAACGCTTTGCTTCTGTTAAACCTTTACCTTGTGACTTGAGGACGTTGGCGAACTGACAGACCTTCTGCAGCAGCTCTCTGTAGGTGACGATCAGCTCGTCACCGGGTTCATTGCCTTCCCTGGAAAAACAAACAGGAGGAGCGGTTGATTAAGTTGAATGGGGTGGTCGGAAGGTAAAGAAAGCGTTAATAATAATCAGAAGTGAATCGAGAGTGAGTCAGAGAGGGGGGTTCGGTTGAGACAGTGACTGAGCAGTGATAAAAACAGTGGAGTGTTATGAGTTGTGACACGTCTGCCTCTGCACAGCGCTGGTCTGAGAGAGAGCCACTTCCACTGTCAGGACAGATTAAAGAGAACTGTGGATCAGAGACAAAATACCAGAGAGACTAGAGAGAGCAGAGAAAGACCAGAGAGACCGGAGACCAGAGAGGCCAAAGAGAACAGTGACGAAATACCAGAGAGACTAGAGAGAGCAGAGAGAGACCAGAGAGGGCAGTGAGACCAGAGAGAGCAGAGAGAGCAGAGAGAGACCAGAGAGGGCAGTGAGACCAGAGAGAGCAGAGAGAGACCAGAGAGGGCAGTGAGACCAGAGAGAGCAGAGAGAGACCAGAGAGGGCAGTGAGGCCAGAGAGAGCAGAGAGAGCAGAGAGAGCAGAGACCAGAGAGGCCAAAGAGAACAGTGACGAAATACCAGAGACCCCAGAGGGATCAGAGAGACCAGAGAGGCCAAAGAGTACTGTGGATCAGCAACGAAATATCAGAGACTAGAGAGAGCAGAGACACCAGAGAGACTAAAGACGCCAGAGAAACCCAAGAGACCAGAGACTATTGACTGGAATAGACCAGAGAGACCAGAGACCAAGAGAAGCCAGAGAGAGCGGAGACACCAGAGAGACTAAAGACGCCAGAGAGAAACCCAAGTGACCCTAGACTTTTGACCGGAGAGACCAGAGACCAAGAGAGCACAGACAAGAGCAGAGGTGACCAGAGAGAAACCAGTCAAAACCTGGGCCTTTTAAGGATATAGAAAATCCAATGTCTGCAAGTGTCTTTTTCCTCTCAGTTTTATGCTGAAACCCATATCTATTCACTGGTAAAACTTCAAAATAAAAGACAAAGGTACATTCCCTGTGAGTTTCGGAGTGGAAAAATGTTTACTTGGTTTTGTGGAGAGGGAGGTACGGAGGCACGGAATGTTAGTAACTCACACAAAACACTGTCTCAAAATTTACTGATAGGAAAAACCGACCTTATAATCCGATCATTAGCTTTGCCCACACTACAATCAAAAGATGAAAAGATCAGTTATTCGTCCCACAGAGGGGAAATGTCAGTGTTGTAACACCAGTTACAGAATAGGAATGAGGATTAATGACTAAAAATCTCTAACTTTAGCATAGTAAAAACACAAGCATAAAATAGTGTATATTTTAGTGCAAGGAATATGCAGTTGTACGTTTACATCTGTACATGTTAGCAGCATATGACTCAAGAGACTAAAGTGACAGTGGACACGTGTGGTTCTGTATTGCACATTCTGACATTATTCAAATTATTATTGCACAGATAACAGAATCTCCTCTAATGCAACAATGGCTTCATATTGTGTTATGTTCTTGGCTCCAGGCCTGGCCCTACCTTCTACACAGCCCCAGCCATAAATCAACAATTGCACAACATTTGAGAGAGAGTTTGAGAGTTTTCGGTCTCTGGTTGATTTGGGAAAGGGAATTGAACCTGGGGCAGAGAGAGGAGAGAGAGACAGAGAGGCAGAGGGAGAGGCAGAGGGAGAGAGAGAGGCAGAGAGAGAGGCAGAGGCAGAGAGAGAGGCAGAGAGAGAGGCAGAGGGAGAGGCAGAAGGAGAGACAGAGAGAGGCAGAGGGAGAGAAGGAGGAAGAGACGGAGAGAGAGAGAGAGACAAAGGAAGAGACAGAGGAGAGAGAGTAAGGAGAGAGACTGAGGGAGAAGAGTCAGAGTGTGCTTTTGTATTGACAATAGTTTAATCAGACTTTGAACATTGAAAAGTCCTTGATATATAAAGCAGACTGAGAAGTGGACAGGTCAGTAAGTTGGCTCTGAGTGTAAACATAGTGATAGCGGCACATAGAGCCCTGCACTTGAGCCCTTGGCCCGAGGGCCCCGACGGCCCGACAGCCCGAGGGCCGGGCTTCGGGCCGATGACCGCATAATGACCTCGGACACGGGCCGGGCTCGGGCTCTTCATTTTCAGAGCGGCAGAATAGATTTACGAGCGCACCCACTGAATATAGCGTTCTATCACGCTGTAGTGTTTGTTGTTCTGTGTAGTGTTGTAATTGACGGCACATAGCATTACTTATGTAATGTGCAGATGTGTTGCAGCATCGGGGGCATCATACAGATGCGGCCGTTCACTCTGCACCACTCCGCACACACAGAACTCATTGCAACACATCACTACCATGTATAACTCCGCCCTCTAGCTAAGTCTGCGTTCATATCAGTGCGCGGCACTATATACTACGCTAAAACATTGTTATGGGAGGTTACAAAAAAAAAAAAAGGCGGGCTTGATGCGGGTTTCGGGCCTGAAAATTCAGAAACCATATCGGGCCGGGCCGGGCTGGGGCGCCACCCCCTCGGGCCAGGGCCGGGCTCGGGCCAGGGCCGGGCTCGGGCCCAGATAATAGGCCCGTGCAGGGCTCTAGCGGCACATGGGGGCTGAGCTTAAGCTAATAATACTCGACATAACAACACTGCTTCAACACTGGTTTCAAATGTCGACCTGATTCTGCAGCAAGAGCCAGAGCCAGAGCCAGAGCCAAAACCGGCCAGTCAAGAACGGCTTCATCATTAGGGCTAGGAATTGGCAAAAATGCGACAATTCGATTGTATTGCTGTATTAGGGACACAATTCAATATTACTGATTCTTAAAATAGTGCGATACAGAAATAATTGTGATTTGATTCTGTAATATAGTGCGATTAATGTTCCTCATAATAGTCAAAGACATTACAAAAATAGAGGAAAATAAGACTCAACTCAAATGTCAGTTATTATGGTCTGCACATGAGCCGAGGGTAGTGCAAGAACGTTTAGGACACAGGAGCTTATTACAGACAAGACATTATTATCTGAATAGATGACTCTCACATGAATGGGGAGCTCCCAGAACTTAAATTATTGATCTTAAATTCATTTTAATATGGATATTTTCAATGTCTTTAAATAGCAGCAGACTCACAAGATACTTTCCCCATTGACAGAACCATTTTTACTGAAAAGTTAAGTGCTTTCCATCCGTCCTCTTTGTAAGAAGCTTCACTATGAGACCAGTGATGCAACGGTGGGAATGAGGCACAGCACAAAAGGCACAAGGAGGAGGGACAGAGGAGAGACCGAGAGAGAGACCGAGAGAGAGACCGAGAGAGAGACCGGGAGAGAGAGACCGGGAGAGAGAGACCGGGAGAGAGACCGAGAGAGAGACCGAGAGAGAGACCGGGGGAGAGAAAATAATTCAGACCATGCATAAAATGACATGGACTTAACCAAAACTGAAATCATAAACATAAAAGGGTTGTTTGTTGTAGACTGATGAGGCAATTATTATTACTTATTATTTTGTTCTAGAATACAATAACGGATATGGTCGAATGGTCAAATGTCATACTGGCCCAAACTTTATCAATGTTTTTAAAGTTTTGAAAATCCTCTCAAGTCCCCCCTGTACGCACGGTTGGGAAGCACTGAACTAAACCGCTAATGATTGACAACACGACTGGATTAGTTTAGTATCAAAGAAAGTGTTGCATGACCAGTTCTGAAGTGTCCCAACAAAAGCAGAGAGATCTCCCCCTCTCTCCTTTGTTTACGCCTCCGGCTCTGAGCCTTTTGTTCTTCTCTCACTTTCACTACAAACTCTGCTTCAGTTCATACACTTTCAATTGCATTCATTGTCGTTTTCTATTAATGTTGTCATGAGGCTAACATTTCAATGTCCATTTTTACCTAAAGCAGAAAAGGTTGACAGATGAGATGCCGTTTAACGGCTGAAATTGTTGGCATTTACTTCAAAATTCAAGCCTGATAAAACTCTATTCCCAAGTTTAATCGCTACATTTGTTTTATTCCTAAATAGTTGTAGAAAAATAGATTTAGGTCAAGTGCCACAGCCCCTTTTCTGAAACTCTTTGGTTGACTTCAGCTCTTCGACCCGTACATTTGAAGTTAGAACCTGAAATACATAAATATTGACGAATGACCAAATCCAATGCAAAACCAAGATTGTTTGTTTTCCATTCGCCATTTAATTCTTTCTCAAAATCCATATAACAGCAAACCCTTGTTAAAACTATAATGTTGGGATAACGATTACCTCATAGTTTCAAAATGTAGAAAAAGAATACACAGATAAACTCAGATCTTTGGCATAATGCTCTAACTATCGGGCAGTGATTGGCTCAGTGTGCTACATAGAAGCCTAGAGTCTCTGTTAAGCCTAGCGTACATCGACAGAGAAACTGGGGACAACTAGTTGCAAGGCGGCTTTTGGCAACTGAGAGGAGATGGTGGAGATGATCAGTTGCCGAAATTGGTCGATGTGCGCGCTCTTACAACTGGAGATGATCAGTCGGTCTCCAGTTTCAGTCAGTTGCCCGTGTTCTACTTTTCGGCAACTAGTTGTCCTCAGTTTCGGAGATATGACCCGATGTGCGCGCTCCATGCGCCGCTCCAACAACGTGTGTGTATTGCGTGTATTGCGAGCCCGCAACAGTTTATGCCATCAAACACACTGTAGGTGACGGACAGTTGCTGTCGATGTACGCGCTGTTATTCCCGAGACTGGTCTGCTACTGGGAGTTGCCTGTTTTCGTCAGATTGTCGATGTGTGCGGGGCAGCAACTCATATGCGACGGATATAATCAGTTGCCAGTCCGATGTACGCTAGGCTTAATGCCTCCAGAGAACACACCGCTCCAGTGGGAGTCAAATTCAACCAGGTCAAATCTGACTTCATACAGACAGAAGGGCACGGAGGGTTCAAGATCACATATTGTTTCGTGGTTGGTTAAAATCGTACAAAGAGACCAGAGGGAGAGGCTAGAAAGAGAGAGTGAGAGAAAGTGAGAGAGAGAGTGTGAGACCAGACAGAGAAACAAGAGAGAGAGAGCAGACAGAGGCCAGAGGGAGACCACAGAGGAAGACCACAGAGGGAGACCACAGAGGAAGACCACAGAGGAAGACCACAGAGGGAGACCACAGAGGGAGACCACAGAGGAAGACCACAGAGGGAGACCACAGAGGAAGACCACAGAGGAAGACCACAGAGGAAGACCACAGAGGAAGACCACAGAGGAAGACCACAGAGGAAGACCACAGAGGGAGACCACAGAGGGAGACCACAGAGGGAGACCAAAGAGGAAGACCACAGAGGAAGACCACAGAGGAAGACCACAGAGGGAGACCACAGAGGAAGACCACAGAGGGAGACCACAGAGGGAGACCACAGAGGGAGACCACAGAGGGAGACCACAGAGGGAGACCACAGAGGGAGACCACAGAGGGAGACCACAGAGGGAGACCACAGAGGGAGACCACAGAGGGAGACCACAGAGGGAGACCACAGAGGAAGACCACAGAGGGAGACCACAGAGGGAGACCACAGAGGGAGACCACAGAGGGAGACCACAGAGGGAGACCACAGAGGGAGACCACAGCTAGGCACTGCTCTACCTGGTTGTGTTTCCATTACACAAACAAGTACCTAGAACTGGTTAAACAGGTCCGGTGGGAATAGTTTTGTTATTGATTGACTGCGGAACCTTCCGCAGTCAACCATTGGTTTTGTATTTCTTTATTCCGTCATTTTTTTTGACACGTTTCACAGCTTTCACATTTTCAACAATTTCCACAAGTTATACATCAAAACGTTCCACATGTTTGGGAGATTATTGCTATTACTTTTGGGACTTCAGCGATTTCCGGTTTTTCCGCAATCGGACAAAAATCTGCATTGAGAATTCTGCAATGCATTTTAATAGGCCCATGCATTTTAATAGGACTTCAGCTCTTTCAGACATTTCTACAGTTTCAATGATTCAACAGTTTCAAGATTCAACAGTTTCAAGGATTTCAGCAGTTTCAAGATTTCAAGAGTTTCAAGGACTTCAACAGTTTCAAGGACTTCAGCAGTTTCAAGGACTTCAACAGTTTCAAGGACTTCAGTGTAATCATGCAACCTAATAGGGATTTTTCCATGTAAACCAGTATAATGCAACTTAATAGGGGTTTTTACATGTAAACCAGTATAATGCAACTTAATGGGGATTTTTCCATGTAAACCAGTATAATGCAACTTAATAGGGGTTTTTTCATGTAAACCAGTATAATGCAACTTAATAGGGTTTTTTCCATGTAAACCAGTATAATGCAACTTAATAGGGATTTTTCCATGTAAACCAGTATAATGCAACTTAATAGGGTTTTTTTCATGTAAACCAGTATAATGCAACTTAATGGGGATTTTTCCATGTAAACCAGTATAATGCAACTTAATATGGGTTTTTACATGTAAACCATTATTTCATGTAAACCAGTATAATGCAACTTAATAGGGTTTTTTCATGTAAACCAGTATAATGCAACTTAATAGGGTTTTTTCCATGTAAACCAGTATAATGCAACTTAATAGGGTTTTTTCATGTAAACCAGTATAATGCAACTTAATAGGGTTTTTTCATGTAACCAGTATAATGCAACTTAATAGGGTTTTTTCATGTAAACCAGATAATGAACTTAATAGGGTTTTTCATGTATATGAACTAGGTTGCATTATACCACAACCAAGATAATGACCAGACCAGTTGCCAGAACCAGGTTTTACTAAACCAGTATAATGCAACTTAATAGGGTTTTTTACATGTAAACCAGTATAATGCAACTTAATGGGGATTTTTCCATGTAAACCAGAGTTTCAAGGACACTTTCAATACATTCAGTAGTTTCAAGGATTTCAGCTGTTTAAGAATTTAACCAGTTTCAAGGATATCAGGAGGTTCAAGGATTTCAGGAGTTTCCACACTTTCAACAGTTTCCAGGTTTAAAAAAAGTTTCAAGGATTTCAGGAGTTTCAATGTTTCAACAGTTTCAAGGATTTCAGGAGTTTAAAGGTTTCAACAATTTCAAGGACTTCAGGAGTTTCAAATATCTATCAAGTATTTTAACAGTTTCAAGGCTTTTTAAAGGATTTCAAGGATTTTTTTTTAGCAGATTTCCACATTAGATCTGTTCCGCAGTCAATCGCAATGGCTTCAGCCATTGCAAGTTTCTAGTTTTATATGGTATCTGTCAGTACTATAAGCTTTCAGTACATTTGTGTTTCTTCAAATGTCTACAAAGAAGGTTGAAGATTCAAACACAAAATTGTTAAATTATGTTAAAGCTTGTTGCTGGACAGACCAAAGAGACCAGAGTGACCAGAGAGAGACCAAAGACCAGAAAGAGACCAGAGAGAGAAACCAGAGTGAGAGACCAGCGTGAGAGACCAGAGAGGGAGAGAGAGACCAGAGAGAGAGACAAAAGACCAGAGAGAAAGAGAGACAAGAGACCAGAGAGAGACAAGCGACCAAAGTGAGAGACCAAAGAGAGAGAGACCAGAGAGGAAGAGAGAGACCAGAGAGAGAGACAAAAGAGAGAGAGACCAGAGAGAGAGACAAAAACCAGAAAGAAAGAGAGACAAGAGACCAGAGAGAGACAAGAGACCAAAGTGAGAGACCAAAGAGAGAGAGACCAGAGAGAGAGACAAAAACCAGAAAGAAAGAGAGACAAGAGACCAGAGAGAGACAAGAGACCAAAGTGAGAGACCAAAGAGAGAGAGACCGGAGAGGCAGAGAGAGACCAGAGAGAGAGACAAAAGACCAGAGAGAAAGAGAGACAAGAGACCAGAGTGAGACTAGAGACCAGAGTGAGAGACCAAAGAGAGAGAGACCAGAGACTAGAGACCGCAGAGTGAGAGACTAGAGAGAGACCAGAGACCAGAGTGAGAGACCAGAGTGAGAGAGACCAGGGCTGCTGTAGTTAAACACCACAAGGTATGAAGTGAATGAATAACAGCATGTGAAGCGTCTTTGCGTTATACTTTTTATCATTATTCGACAAAAACATTAGAATAGAATGAAGGAGGTGATGGAGTCTCTCTGTGTTGCAGGAGCGGGTACAGTTACAGAGTGCAGTTGGGGAAACACAGTCTGGAGAACAGTGAGGAGAAGGGTTCTCTCACTCTGGGTCTGAGCAAGATCGTCAAGCACCCCGCCTACAACTCCCATGTCACCCGGTGGGTCACAGAAGCTGAGGCCACATCTGAGGGCGGACAGCCAGTGTGTGGTTTAGTGAAGAAGAAAATAAACATCAAAATCACACAAGGCATTGGAATCATAAATAATTACAGAACATTCAAAAGAGACACAATCCTTCATTTGTATATGCACAGAACTGTTTTTAACCTGGATTTGACCAATGTCTCAAGTTTTCAGGAATTGTTCCAGCCTCCCCATGTTTAGTCCTGACTCTGGGCACCAGCAGGAAGCTAGTCCCTGTGCTCCTCAGAGTCCCAGCAGGAGGCCAGTCCCTGTGCTCCGACAGAAACCACAGTGGTTTCATATTGCACATTCAAACATATATATATATAACATATATAACATATATATATATATATAACACTGTAAACATGAACAGTCTACATTACTATGTCTGAAACACTTATAAGTTAGTATTGTGCTTCTGTCCTGTTCAGAAACGACATTGCTCTGCTGAAGCTGGAAAATCCCGTCACTTTCTCGGACACCATCAGACCCGCGTGTCTGCCACAGGAGGGCGCTGTTCTGCCTCACGGTGCTCCCTGCTACGTCACCGGTTGGGGACGCCTCGCAAGTCAGTGACCTAACCCTAACCCTAACCCTAACCCTAACAGACATAAGGACAATACTAACCCCCTAGCTCACTAAAGCACAATAAGGAAGTGCTCATAGATGAAGTTTTTCTCCAAGTCTCTCTGGCTGATTTTCACGTACATTTAAGAGTGAAGGAAAGTTGTCTGTTCCCTTTGTTTTCACCAGACAACTAAATTCAAAATACAGTTAATTCACAATCAATTTGATCAACTATTGTCATTTACAAATCTCAGCTTCAAGTCATGTCTGTTTATATGTCTCTTGTGATCGTCTCATAAAGCTTAATAATAATTATACAAATGTTTTGATAATAATATAATAAAACATGATATTTCAGTACATTCATCAGATACATATTTTCTCCCATGCTTGTCTCTTTCTCTCTATATATCCCACTCCCCCTTCTCTGTCTGTCTCACTCTCTCTTCCTCCTCTCTCTCTTTCTCTCTCTCTGTCTCTCGGTCTCTCTCCCCCTTCTCTGTCTATCTCTCTTTGTCTCTCTGTCTCCCTCTCTCTGTCTGTCTCTCTCTCCCTCCCACAGCTGAAGGTCCTGGAGCAGTGACTCTACAGCAGGCTCTCCTCCCTGTGGTCTCCTTTGAGGTTTGCTCTCAAGACGACTGGTGGAGCTTCCTCTTGACCAGAGACATGGTCTGTGCTGGAGACGGTGTCCGCTCCTCCTGCATGGTCAGTCAGACAGAGGTCGTCCCACTCCCTATAATGACCCCTGTGACTTTGTTATCGTTTTCTGTGTTCAAACAGTTTGATTTTCTGACCTGTTTTCAGAGAATCGACAGCTTTGTGAAGTCCTCCAAGACGATATCTGCTGTGATTTAGAGCAGTGTCCCCCAACCTTTTTGAGCTTGGACACACCTTTGTTAACAGCCTTTAAAGATCTGTCTCACAGTCCAGCGAGAGACAGGAAGTAAATCTCAGTCAAAACGCTTTTTTTTTCTGTGGCGTGTGCAGTTGTGTAGCATCTTCCATAAACCCAGCAGCTGATAGAGGAGCTTAAGTCTCAATTTGTATGTATTTTACCTCTCAAGAAATCACATGATAATATTTAACAAAAAAACATCTTTTGTCTCACCTTTAATGTTGTTTAAAGTAACATTTGTACACTATTTATTGTATTATTGATCAGAACTGTCATCTTAGACATGGTTCTGTTGATCCCAGAGTGACTCCACTGTCGTCACTATAACAGACGCTAAATCCTCATTGTTGGAAAATATTGGACTCATTCAAACTATACAAGGCGTACGCAGTGTTGAAAATATTTTTCATTCAATTTGGGGGGGATACTAAAGTGAAAAGTGAAAATCTCCTAAGTGTTGGTTTTCTGCACTGCCCATTCTAACTAATGAGAGAGAAGTCCCAGGACCCCATGCCATATAATGCAGTTATGACTTGTGTATGTGTAAATGTATCTCTCTCTCTATCTTTGTCTGTGTTTCAGGGGGACTCTGGGGGTCCCCTAAACTGTCAGAGCTCTGATGGCTCCTGGGCGGTGCATGGCGTGGTCAGCTTTGGCTCCAGTGAATGTAACGCTGTCCAGAAACCCAGCGTCTTCACCAGAGTCAGCGCCTACAACCAGTGGATCTCCTCTGTAAGTTCATCACTCACATGGAAAAGACAGCAGTGGACTGATCACAGACGTATCATGGAGAATATCAGAAAAAGTCTAAAAGCTTGTGTCTCAGGGATGTGACAGTATGATGTATCATTGTATCACTATGACATCATACTCCGTTTCCTGACTTTAAAAACAGAAGTAGAGACCAGACAGATCCGAGAGAGAGAGAGAGGGACCATAGAAAGAGACCAGAGAGAGAGAGCGAGACCATAGAGCGAGATCAGAGAGAAAGACCAGAGAGGGACCAGAGAGAAAGACCAGAGAGGGAGAGCCTAGAGAGAGACCAAAGAGATACCAGCGAGTGAGACCAGAAAGAGACCAGAGAGAGAGAAACCATAGAGAGAGATCAGATAGAGAGGGACCATAGAGAGAGATCAGATAGAGAGGGACCATAGAGAGAGATCAGAGAGAGACCATAGAGAGAGATCAGAAAGAGAGAGACCATAGAGAGAGATCAGAGAGAGAGAAACCATAGAGAGAGATCAGAGAGAGAGATCAGAGAGAGAGAGACCTTAGAGAGACCAGAGAGAGATCAGAGAGAGAGAAACCATAGAGAGATCAGAGAGAGAGAGACCTTAGAGAGACCATAGAGAGAGATCAGAGAGAGAGAAACCATAGAGAGAAATCAGAAAGAGAGAGACCATAGAGAGAAATCAGAGAGAGACCAGAGAGAGACCAGAGAGAGATCAGAAAGAGAGAAACCATAGAGAGAGATCAGAGAGAGAGACCATAGAGAGAGATCAGAGAGAGAGAGACCATAGAGAGAAATCAGAGAGAGACCAGAGAGAAAGAGAGATCAGAGAGAGACCAGAGCGAGAGAGAAAGAGAGATCAGAGAGAGACCAGAGAGATCAGAAAGGGAGAGACCAGAGAACAGATTGGTTCTATTACTAGTTTCCACATAAGTGTGTTTTTAGCTTCTGTCACATCAGCGTTTTGAAAGATGGTCAGTTTTTTGTCCAGGAAGGTTATCTTTCTCTGGATTATGCTTATGAAGGCAAACACCGTACATTCTGCCTGTGTGTGTTTGTGTGTACTTACTGACAACTTTAATCTCTTTGTTTTTTTGCAGACGATGACAAAGTACTGAGGACACACTGTGGCTCTGTCCGCAATAAAACCAAGCCCCTCCCTGACCTGTGTCCGTGTGCTCTCTCTCGTTACACTGATGGGATCTGTGAAAGTGGACACGCTTAGAAACACATATAAATATTACATGATACTTTACAGTGTATTTATTTTATATACTTGGAGTAAAGGAGTTGTAGAGGTGTAGAGAGAGAGAGAGAGAGAGAGAGAGAGAGAGAGAGAGAGAGAGAGAGAGAGAGAGAGAGAGAGAGAGAGAGAGAGAGAGAGAGAGAGAGAGAGAGAGAGAGAGAGAGAGAGAGAGAGAGAGAGAGAGAGAGAGAGAGAGAGAGAGAGAGACCAGGGAGAGAGAGACTAGAGAGAAAGAGAGACCAGGGAGAAAGAGAGACCAGGGAGAGAGAGAGACCAGGGAGAAAGAGAGTGACCAGAGCGAGACCAAAAAGAAAGAGATCAGGGAGAAAGAGAGAAAGAGACCAGGGAGAAAGAGAGAGACCAGAGAGAAAGAGAGACCAGGGAGAAAGAGTGACCAGAGCGAGACCAGAAAGAAAGAGATCAGGGAGAAAGAGAGAAAGAGAGACCAGGGAGAAAGAGAGATACCAGAGAGAAAGAGAGACCAGGGAGAAAGAGAGTGACCAGAGCGAGACCAGAGAGAAAGAGAGACCAGGGGGAAAGAGAGTGACCAGAGCGAGACCAGAAAGAAAGAGATCAGGGAGAAAGAGAGAGACCAGGGAGAAAGAGAAAGACCAGTGCGAGACCAGAGAGAGAGAGAGAGACCAGGGAGAAAGAGAGAGAGACCAGAGCGAGACCAGAGAGAGACCAGAAAGAAAGAGAGGCCAGGGAGAAAGAAAGACACCAGACGCAGAGAGAGAGATAGCAGAAATTATTTTAATGTAAATGTGTATTATTGAAAACTTCTTTCGTACAAACTTGACCGTGAGGTGGGTGTCTCTGGGTGTGACCTTCCTCAGCTTCTCATGTGGTAATTATTAACATCCATAACATTAGTTTTCAGTTTTCTAAATAAACAACCGTGGCTTGACCCTCAGCTGCAGACTCTGATAATGATTGGTAATTCATGGAAGTTGTTTGGTATGTTTTAGTTTTACAGGGACAGAATAATAATAATGACGAGAACACAGGGAAATGTCCCTACTGTGCATGGGACGAATAAAGGTTATCATGATCTAAAACCCCAGCAGGTGGTTTGCATCAGTAATTCGTGCTTAGGGGCGACATGTGAAAACGGCAGGATTCTCACTTTATAAGACCCAGAGAGAAACTTATCTTAATTTACACACTTTAGATCAGGTTTCTTAGCAAATATGTCACTTTATTTATAAAAAACAAGTGTGAAAATAGACAATAACAGAAGAAAGGTTTTCACAGTACAAACATTATAAAATAACCGAAATCAGCCACGAGAAGAAGTTGTAAAAAAGATCACTGCATGAGTCACTGTCCAAAATTTAATTCTGGAAGAGCGAGGGCCTCACCACAGAACAAAACAATGTCAACCAAAACAGGATAAATAAAATGTGTTCTAATAAATATTCTATATATAATCCAAGAAAACGGATGGATGGATAGATAGATCTGTTAAAAGCTGGGGTACCTACATTTCAATCCATCAATTTTCTTCCCCTGAATCAATATCTGGGTTGGGGGGATGGGGGCAATCATCTGCCACCCACTTCACAGAGCACCAGCCCCTCACTGGTCCTGCTGCAGGTGGAAGGTCCATCGGAAGACGACTCTACAGCCTTGATCTTTCAGCGGGGGCTTCAGGCAAAGTGGGGTTAAGTGTCTTGCCCAAGGACACAATGACAGCAGACATCAGTGGGAGTCGGTGGAGAAGGTTTTGTTGTGGGCTTGAACCCATGACCTTCAGCGCTCTACCATCTGAGCCACTGTCGGCCCGCACATTTCAACCCCACTTTTAAACCGCTAACTGCTTCCCATCTTTAAAAACAGTTTGGTTCTATCTCCATAAATCATCACATGTGTAATTGGCCTCGCTCACATATTTAGATCAACTTTATCAAACAGAAAAGTAACAGAGAGAGGGCCACTTTTTCACCTAAAAACGGCTCGATAGGATGGTCCTGCGGAAACTTAGAGAATTTACCACTAACTCTAAGATTCTGCTTAACTTTTATCGCTGCACCATTGAGAGTTTACTTGTTGGTTCTGTGTCTGTGTGGTTTGGAAACACAGAAAAAGAAAAGAGAGCTTTAAACAAGGTGCTCCGCTCTGCAAAGAGGACCGTGGGCTGTGAGCTTCCTGTTCTGGAGGTTCTTTATAAATCCAGACTTTTAAACAAAGCTCTTAGGATTGTTAATGACTCTTCTGGCCACCCTGGAAAAGCCTTGTTCCAGCTTCTTCCCTCTGGCAGAAGATATCGCTCTCTGAGATGCAGGACATCTCGTTATGCTAACAGATTTTTATCCACAAGCTGTTATCAGCGTGAACAGAGCACTTTAATGATTTGCACTTGTTTTGAAACTGTTTTAGTCGATCGATTTCACAGTGACATTTGTTCACTGTTTTATTTGTTTTATTTTTGTCTTTTAATGTTGTTTTATGTCTGTATTTGTCTGTGCACACTGGAGACTTTCGCTAATGTATTCCAATGTGGTTTTACTGCAAATGGCAAATAAACGGAATCCGGAATCCATAAGTCGGCTCTTGCAAACAACCAAATATTGCGTTTTTAGGTAAGATTTCTTGGTAAGGTGAGAAGAAAATGAAGGGGTTTGAATTGATTGTTTTTCAGTAGTAACTTCACTAAGCTAACGTCCACATCTTAAAACAAAAACGGACATAAACGTTGCGGATGTGGTAGTTATGTTAAAAAACATAATAAAGCCGATGAACTGTCTTTACATTTGTTTACAACTAGCTTTAGCCTGGATCTGGAAGTACTTTACATCATCACAAAACAGCATCATCGGCAAGACATCTTTGTAATATTTTTCAACATCAAACACAACTGTGATACTGAAGATAACGTGCAAAAATTCCAACTATTTGTTTTTCTTTAGGTATTTTTTCAGCATCTGTTGGCAATCATCACGGGTCATTCCTTGCATAGTGTGAGCAGTAGTAATGGAAAGGCGACGAGCGATATTTTTGGACACAGCTAAATGGAGAGCTTTGTGTGGACGGTCCGGTCACCGCGGCAACAGGGAGAAAACTTTAAACTATTCAGTGTTTCCTTCTTTACCGCCACAAAGTGAATAATGGCGTGTGTTAAAATGGATCGGAGAAAGCTAGTTCCCCGGCTCAGTCTGTATTGGGACCAGGTTACTGCACTGAGATAAGAAAAGAAGTGAAAAAAAATGCTTGAGCTACGTTACAAGATTTTCAAGTGCATTTAAGGAGACGAGCAAATCCTCACTTGGAATGATCTTGAGGATGTTTACTTTAAAACAAAACACATAAAAAACCACTAAATTAGGGAAGTGAGGACGAATCAGACTTAATGTAAGCTTATTCTGTTGTTGATTACGATTGTGCTTTTGATTGAGTACTTTTAGAGTGCCGTAGCATTTGCGTGACAAATTGTTTCCCATTTGTATATTTTAAACAAAAGACATTTCACACTTATTCCTCAGACAGATCTCACTTATTCCTCAGACAGATCTCACTTATACACCGTCACAATCTCCTCAAAATAGGCCTACTGATTCTCTTCCTCTGCTCTAACAAAATGCATTTTTCTGTTAAATACATCATCTATTGTAATGCATTGTATAAAATCATAATAAAACAGAAAAATTCTAATTGAGATATTGTTTTTAAACATGAATCATTAAATGCATTTGTAAAGTTAGAAAACACAATTTATAAAGCTATATTGATTGTTCTTTTTAAGCACTGTTTCATTTGGTCACATTCTCCTAAAATATGGACTACTATAGGTCTACTGATTCTCCAACATTTTCTTGTAAATACAAAATCCATCAAAAAGATCAAATCGACCAAGAGATGGACTGGGGGTTGGGTCAGTTTGCAGAGCCTACTGTAAAATGTTAAATCTGAGGTATCCAACTTTTTATTTCAACAGATAATACATGTGTGTCCCTACAGAACGAGTCTTGTAAAAGTAAAATATTGTGAAAAAATCAGACAACTGAGTCACTTTTTGACGCTTTGGTCAAAGTGGCTGAGAAAGGTCCTTTCTCATTTTTCTCCCTGAAAAAGCAGATCTAAAGATGTCTAAAGATAGATAGAAAATAAGCTGTAGAACCAAACTGTTTTGAGAGGCCGGGAACTAGTTGGATTTAATTGGATTTTTTGTAGTTTGAAAGCCAGGTTCCCCAGCTTCAACAACTAAACATGAATTATTACATGTTTTTCCTCAAAGATTGTGTTCCATGTAATGTTTCACCAATAAACAGCTTTATGTAGAAAAAGAAAGAAAAAGGCTGAAAAGCACTGGGCGTCTTCCAAAAATGTAACATTCCCCACTCCTAATGGCGCCTAAATCTATCTGAACATGAAGTAAGAATACTGCTGCACAAACTAACAGGACCAAGGTTATGTTGGTGAATAATGTTAGTCTCTGTTAGCAAAGCGAAAAAGTCTAGCTCATAAACATCAGAAATACAAATAGAAAGGCCATTTCCTGAGACAAAGGCAAGAGAACGTATGCAATAAACAATAACATCTGTAAAATGTGCTTGAGTTCTGGTCTAGCGTCATTGCCTCAGTTCAAATCCAGACTGATTTTAACAGTGTGTTTACAAAGCACAAGTGAAAACAAAATCCTCCTACTACAATTTAATTCCATTAATAAAAATATAAACCAGTCAATATGGAGCAGCCGGAGAATCAAGCGGATCCTTATGAGACATTAGGGAGTGATGCGTTTAGGAGCACAAGAAAAATCCAAGTTTATATTAGAAATGTATATATTTGGACAGATGTACAGTAGGCGGTCCCTCGTTACTTGCATTGTGTCGTTTTGAGTTTGGAACTAAAAACAGCAATCACGGTGTTATTGAGAGCGCCGCAAATTTTCAATGATTTCTGTTCCAATACAATACAATACAATTTATTCTTGTATAGCCCTAGGTCACAACAGAAGTCATCTCAGAGGACTTAACAAAACCATTGAAATCACCAACACAGGTCAGAGAATCAACAGTTAAAACACATGAAGAATATAAAGCACACACAGAAGAAAATGTCCATACATGTTGTAGAATGCTAAAGTGTCCTGATCATCACCAATCCTTTCTGTTGGACACTAACTGTCCAACAAGACCCTCCTGCATCGACAAGGAAAAACTCTTAAAAAACCCAGTGGGAAAAAGTGAGAAACCTTGGAGGAGAACTAGGGAAACCCACAGGGAGGGAGACCCATATGAGAAAGGGATCCGCTCCTCCGGACGGACAGGCTAATTCCAGCGGGTAGGTATTATAATACAGAATATAATTTCAGGAAACTCCAAATTCAACAATTATCACTGCATTGTGTTTAAACAATTAATTCTCTGATCTGTGTTGGCAGTTTTGTAAAGTCCTCCGAGATATCTGCTTTTACTGTTATTTAGGACTATACAAAAGTCTCTGTTACAAGACGTCGAAATCTTCCTCAGGTCTAAAGC
The DNA here is from genome assembly GCA_964034765.1 of Knipowitschia caucasica. Lineage (NCBI taxonomy): Eukaryota > Metazoa > Chordata > Actinopteri > Gobiiformes > Gobiidae > Knipowitschia > Knipowitschia caucasica. Next base: position 15,465,378 of record OZ035827.1, on the reverse strand, counting down.
CTTGGGTCATTTCTCCGCACGGAAATGGGACCAAAACTCATCCGACCAGCTTCATAATCCCAACGACAAGAGTGACATTTTTTAACTCAGTCTTTACACTTTTGCTTTGTAAATCCACTCAATGCTATACATTTAAACTGAAAAATGTGCACAGGAAGAGCTAAATATATGTAAAAATGTGCTACAATTTCAACCATTTATTTCATGTATTAAAAAAACCCATTTGCAGTCAGGTCAGTCCTGTTTCTACATTTCATACATTCGTAGAAAATCCCATTTTTTGACACAATAGAAAAACAAACACTAAATAAAAAAAGGTATATAAGCACAGCACGTAACTCGGCGGGTCAAAAGGAGTCCTTGGCACCCAAAACGGCACGTGTGTAGTGTCCAGTTTCGACAGAAGTGCACTTTGAAAAGTCTTTTGGCAACAATCTCCGTTTCATCTACATCCAGTGAGATTCCAAAACAGTCGGAGCTTTGAAAGAATATGGCACTTTTCTAATATTGCGTTTTGAGGCGGCAAGAAAAAAGCGTGGGAACCCTTTGGAATTATCAATATTTTTGCATAAATTTGTGATAAAAAAAAAAAAAACGAGCTGGTCCACATCCAAATCACAGCGATATACAAACTCAGAACGCAACATTTCCGTTTTCTATAGATTTGACAGTATTGGCTTTTTGAATGGTACTTATTGTGTACGTCAGAACATGTTATATCAACTTGAGTAAATGTTCTATACACCTCTAGCTTCCCACGATGGTTTCCCTAACTTTCTCTTTACATATTTTAATCATTATTTATTCATTAACTTGTTTTAACACACATCTATTTATTATCACGTCTCAGGGTCTTCCTCTTCGTTGCAGTTTCTCATAAATAATTCTGTAAAACTCTTTCAAAAAGGTATTACCAGTGCCAGAGACCCAATATTTCTCATTTAGCTGTGTTCTGTCAGTAACTTTAACCAAATTGAATGTTGTCAATGATAATCACATTTAAAACATGTTTTGGTTTAGCACAGTTATCAAGATGCTATTTTATTGTATTATATTTATTTATTCATACTTGCATACAAAACTAGCACACAAAAGAATATGCTTCTACAATACTTTTTGATGATTTCTAAAATACTTCAATAACACCATTTCTTACAAGTCAGGGTTTTGTATGTATAAATAAATTTTTTTCTTGGTATTTAAGTCTTGTGAAGGTAGTTCAGGTCAAAAATAGGACTAGGGATATAGGTATATACCAGAGAGAGAGAGAGAGAAACCAGAGAGAAAAATGGGTCGGAAAATGACTGGTTTGGAACGCTTTTATCTCTCCTCGTTTAGTAAACTAAGCAACCAACAAGATTTGCTTTTGATTTAGATCCAGCTCAGACCACACGAACAGTAATTGCAAAAAGGTTCGCTCATACTTTCACTTGCAACGTTACTGCATTATATAAAGTGCCATTTAAATCGTTCATTCGCAGTGTCTCGGCTCAAAACGCCAACGTGAAATGAACTGCTACGTCTTTAATTAAGGGGAGGAGCCTTGTCTTCATACTGCGGCGGCGGCGTTAGCGGCTCTATACTCATCTGCGACGGAGGCTGGCTGACGTCTTTCATGTGCAGTTTTTCAGATTTGATGCGCCGTATGTTGATGGGCAGGAGTTTGTTGCGGCCCTGTTTGCGGGTGGAGGGAGGGGGGGGCAGGTTGAGGGTGGCAGCGGAGGGAGGAGGGGTGTTGGTGGTGGGTCCCTCATGCTCGTACTGGAGGGAGTCCGTGGTAACCAGGTCCTCGTACGACGGCAGCTGGGACTCGCTGAGGCGAGGTCCGCTCTGAGGCACCGGGTACAGACCACTGCCCACGGCCTCCTCGTATGTGGGGACTGCGTAGCGGCGGGCCTGCTCCTCCGCTCTGGAAAAGGAGAGAGAGGGAGAGGGGGAGAGAGACTTAGCAAGAGGACTACTAGAATATCACTAGGACTACAAGAGCCGTTTTTGAAAACTAGTGGGAAATGGCAGAATGTTATGTTATTAGTGTTGCAATAATTGGGCCACAATTCAATATTATAGCAATATATTGCAATTCATGTCCCTCAAAGACATTACATGTTCAGCCAAACAATCTACTGGAGGAATGCTAACTTTTGTGGAAACTTTAATGAAGCATTCAGTTTTTTACTTTGGACTAGAGCAGAGAAAATAGTCTGAACCAAGCGGCTACTGAGGCCCGTCCTGCTCCGCCCAGAGGCTACACAATCTCTGCTGCCGTTACCTGAAGTGTTCTTATAATTACGATTGTTATCTTTTTATAATGATCAATTTATTCTTTTATTCATTGTTTGCTGTTACTGGACATCTAAATGTCTCCATCAAAAAAGTATCTATACATCTATCGATCTAGTGATTCCCCTTCATATAAATAGGGGGGAGATAGTATGAAGTTTGTGCAAGAGGAAAGACTTACGCCTCTGCGTCGGTTTGTCCGGCCACGGCCTGGCCCTGCGCTCTCTGCTGCTGCTGTTGTCTCTGGAGGAACTGCTGCTCTCGCTGCTTGTTCCTCATGCCCAGACACAGGGACAGCAGCAGCACAGCGACCCCAGACCCCACCAGCACAAAGGCCACAGAAGACGCCTTGCTCTTCTTGCCGCCGGGGTCTGGGTCCGTGGAGACGCTGTGGTTGTGGGCGGGGTCAGTCGGCACCACGCTCCACACGATCATGACGACGCCCAGCGCCACCAGCCCCACGCCCAGGGCACACAGTGCGTATTGCGAGCCCGAGTTCCCAGTGTTGTTGTTGTTGGCAACTGTGGCGGTAGCAGCAGCACGGCGGCCATTTTGGCTCGTTGGGACGTCTCCACTGGAACGCATTGTAAGGTTTGGGACAAGGTGGAGGCCAATGAAGAGATCCTGGAGTCAAAGTCTGTGGAGAACAATGGAAGGTGATTAAATAATCAAATTTAAATATCAAAGTAGCAATATGTCATTTGTATGATATTGACCGGCTATTTGGGTCATTTAGGTTTTTATAGACCCTTTTAGAGCCCCTGTGGTGGTAACATGCCAAAAAGACAGAGCAACAGTTATTACAGAAATAGGAGAGTTTCAAAATCAGAAATATCAGACCAGTCCCAGACCAGACCTTTGGCCAGTTCCAGCTCCCCCCAACTCAGACCAGTCGCAGACGCAGAAAGCGATCACCACAAGAGTAGACCAACCAGTCCGACCAGGTCTACAGCCCACATCCCCAAACTGAACAGAAACGTGTGTAAAAAAGTATTTCTAAAAACAACCAATTGTGTTGCATCGAGTCTCTATGAAGCTGTTAACAAGTGGCATAGTTTAAAAACTTCATAGTTTAATAAATACAGCCCTATGATATGCAGGATCACTCTACAAAACAACTTAAACTACATTAAAACTATAACATTATCAGGAGCCATGAAGAGTCCATTTTGTGATGAGGTGTATTTGTTATATCTGTATACATCTGTTTATACATAATGTGCATTTTTAATGAGTCATGTTTGAGCTTCTGCTGCTCTCAGCACAGACAGGACTCTGCTTAAGTGAAGTTTAGATTTGTACAGCCCCAGTTTTAGAACAAAGGACAAGGACATACTAAGGATATGATCATTTCATTATTTCAAGACTTATTGGAAATTGCAGAAACCTGATCATTTTAGACTAATATATTTACATTCTTGATGATTTATGGATGTTTATTAATATTTACGGACCATTGGTCTATGTTTTTTATCATTGCATTTCCTGAGAACAGATTGATTCTCTGATCTGTGTTTGCAAATCGACAAGTAACTGTTGCAATCCAGAGCGACAAACAAACTTGACCACTGGTAATTCAGTTCTCAGTGGAAGTGTGTAGTTTTACAGCCTTAAAAACGACTTGGGGGGACTCTGAATAAACGCAAAAAATGCAGAAAACAGCTGCTTTTTAAATTGAAGTAGTGATCTTTTTTGTGGTTCTTTTGAAAGACACGTTTGATAGTTGGATGCAAAGCGGGTGAAGAAGTTAATACATCTTAAAAACCATTTTAACTAAATTAAGTAAATCAACTCAATTTCTATTGCCCTAAATCACAACAATAATTATCCCTAAGGACTTTAAAAAGTTGCCAATTCACCAACAACAGATCAAAGAATCAAACAGTTCAAACACAGGAAGGGCAACAATAACAAACACATCGAGTCATTGGTCCACAAGGGGCAGATGTCGAATGTCCACTCAGACCTACGCTAAACATCACCTCACACAAACACAAAAATGCTATCACTGTATTTCAGTTTCATACCATCACCAAAAGGGTTTCGATATTACGGCGGATTATATCATATCGCCCAGACCTTTAGTAAAGTCGTTATTGTCTTACCTCTTTATAAAGCAGCTATAATCCACAGTCCTCCAGGTAAACTTGAACTAAAATGCGTCCACCTGCTTGCTTCTTGTAACATTGTCCAGTTTATGAGTTCTGAGACATTCATTTACTCAAGTAAAAGTACTTCTGTGAATCGGGCGTGTGTTCGAATGAGTAGTGCAAATTTACAATGCAAAAACTTCCAGTAAAGTCACCACCATTGACCTTAAGAACAGCAAGAAATACAAAGAGTGATTAGGAGAGTACTGGGAATGTGCAATGGTCTAAATCACGTTATGGTGAATGAGCAAGCAGTTTGAGTATTTTTATCAGAGGACAAAAGGGTAAGATCTACAGCCCCAGCCCTGGATCCGCAGCCTCAGCCCTGGATCCGCAGCCTCAGCCCTGGATCCGCAGCCTCAGCCCTGGATCCGCAGCCTCAGCCCTGGATCCGCAGCCTCAGCCCTGGATCCGCAACCTCAGCCCTGGATCCGCAACCTCAGCCCTGGATCCGCAGCCTCAGCCCTGGATCCGCAGCCTCAGCCCTGGATCAGCAGCCTCAGCCCTGGATCCGCAGCCTCAGCCCTGGATCCAATACTGATGAGTGCAGCGTGACTCACAATCAGGACTTGAGGAGTTTTGACACCGCTGCTGTTGCATCATTCATTCATTGCCTTCCAACATGTGACGTCAATGGGTCTTGAATTGTAAATCACAATTTCATTCGCAAAAAGTGCGTGTAGAAAACTAAAACTGAAGTAAAGCCTGCTGTTCCCATCGACCTGAGTGACTTTAGAGACAGATAAGTGTGCTCTGATATATCAAAAAAACTACAGGCTGCTTTAAAGGACATACATTCTGTCACAACCTTGTTCATTATTAAAAACAGACGTAGACCAACCCTGACCCATTTATGGACAGTGGTCATCATGTTTGTTATTAACACATTTCCTGTTATTAAACCGTTTGATTCTCTGATCTGTTGTTGGTGAATCGACAACTTTGTAACGTGACGTCCTCCGTGGCGACTGCTGTACACATATAAATTGAAATGAACATGTATCTCTGCCCCTTCTGTCTCAAAGCTCCTGTCTCAGTTCTGCAACACAATGCTTTCAATGCACCAATATTGCATCACACTTAGACTAGTTTTCTGTCTTTTAAAACACAAGCATTGGCCATAAATTAGTTTTGGCAATTCCTCAAGTGAAAAAACATTCCTTTCAATCACATGTCTGAGTTTGCAGTCTGGAATTTTCAAATTGAGAAAAAAAAAAAAACAAACCCAACCTAACACAGCTCCATCTGGTGGTAGCACAGAGAAAGAGCAGGCGATTGTATTATTTACGTTTGATACTTGTTTAATCATAAATTTTCTACTGAAGATATAATCCTAACTACAATTTGTTGCGTCATTTTTTTTTAAAGCAGTAAGTAATGCGTCTATGTCAGACTCAGGAAACTGCCATAAATAAGAGGTTAAATCCTTTTCAATATGAAAACGGAGCAGTCATGGTTACAGTTTAGAACACATCAAAGATTACACAACTTCAGTGCTTAGTGTTGTGAGCAACTGCAAATTGCTAAATAAAGGTTATTACATGTAATCAACAGATGGAATGACCAAAGACTATTGCAAAAGGTTTTATAAATATTACACAACATTGTAAATCCAGAGTGGTTTGTTTCTCCATAATAACAACAATAACAGTAATAATAAAGTATATATCAAATGTCCATAAATTCCGTTTTGATCTGGGAAAAACTGAGGATAAATACTGTATAACTTTCCTGCTGATTTAATGTAAAAATACAGTTGGACTCCAGACTCAATCTTGGATCAGTTGAACAAAAACTCGACAAAGTACAGGTAAAAAGAACAGAGCTGCAAGAAAAACGCAAAGATACCAAGTTCTTTCTGTGCAAATATCATTATACATCAACGACAAACTAATGTACTACTTCAATATAAACTCAACTGTGTTCTTAAACTTGACACTGAAATGATAGTGTACATATTTATGTAACTGCACTTCCTGTGAGCTGACATGACGACTGCCCACTCGTCTCTGAACATGTCATGGCCCGTAGACCCTCCAGTAGGTTCAGGCTGTAACTAACGGTTGCAAAATACTTTACATTCTCAAAGATGGAAACTTTCTATTGGAATTTCACAGAATATGATGGAATGTATGGAACTGGGAAATGTCATTATTGAAGGTGAGAACTTCATTGAGAACTTAGTTGAGGAAAGTATATGTTAGCATAATCTTAACTAAAACAAGCAGATGACATTCAAATACACTTTAATATTCGTGTCATTCCTCAATCACAGGCACTTAGCACACCACCACGCAGACCACGCTAACTAAACACTACAAGTAACTATTTAGAGTTAAGTATTTTATTGTTTTCTCGTGTATGGTATGTCTGGCCTGGTCACTTTGCAGAAAAAAGCCTGATGTTTCCACTAGGGATGTAAAAAACTATGAATGTTCATGACCGACCACCGAGCCTCATTAACCGGTTGAAACCGGTTAACCGCGTAGTTTAAAATAGTCCACGTTCTTTGAAATAACAGCCATTTCGAGCCGCGTACTTTTCATAAGTGCAGCTCTGCGTTCTACTGGATCAGAGTTGAGACAGCGGCGCCCAAACCCGCAACAGCTCCGGCACCTTTGCGCACAGAGAACTGCTTTTTTAATCTTCCCATTCTGCTGTGCTGCGGGTTAATACCAAAACTTTCTAGCAGCAAACGACGGCTCGTTCACATGGTCAGAGCAGCGAGTGACGAGCCGCGTCTCACAGGTCTTCACAAAAGTTTAAATACAAGTGATGTGTGTGGAGCTGATCCCGAGGACCATAAACACAAACATGTTCCATGTGGTTTGACTGGAGCCGCGTATTTGCGCAAATCCTTTGGGCTCCGTGACACAGAGGAGCGCGACAGACCGGTGTGTGTGTGTGTGTGTGTGTGTGTGTGTGTGTGTGTGTGTATGTATATATGTGTGTGTGTGTAAATGTAAGCTCCAATGTAGTTCTGACTCGCGCCAGTGTGCAACTTTGACGGTAACAGAGGGGAGAGATGATGCGTGTGGATGTTACGTATGGAGAGGGGGAAAGTGTGTGTGCGTGTGTGTGTGTGTGTGCGCGCGTGTGCATATGTGGCCCGTGCGGCGTGAGAGTCGTCCCGGAGTTTATAATACATGGGCGCACACAGCTAGATACAGACCCGCTCGTCACACCGTGCAAATAGGGCTTAAAATAGCGTTATTAAGAGACCTCCCCTCTCCCCTTTCTCTCTTTTTTAACCGACAGCTTTGACCGGTTAACGCTGTGACGGTCAACCACCGGTTAAACGGTCGCCGATTTACATCCCTAGTTTCCACCCCCATGCTTCACAGTAGGTATGGTGTTCTTTGGATGAAACTCAGCATTTTTTCTACTCCAAACACGAGTTGAGTTCTATTTTGGTTTAATCTGACCATATGACATTCACCCAATCGGTTTTTGGATCATCCAAATGCTCTCCTGAAAAATTCAGACGGGCCTGGACATGTACCGTCTAATGCCAATGCTGGTGCTTTCAGACCGGCAACGCTGAAACACACGTTCTCTAGTTTTCAGACCAGAGGTCCTGGCGCGCGCCGGAAGTAGCCGGCGGGCTTTGATGCTAACAGTTTAGCTAGTGGCTTCGTGTGTACTGTCTAGGGCAACAGTAGCTCAGTTGGTAGGGCATTGGCCTTTGGGCCTGAAGGTCGTGGGTTCAAGCCCACCGTAAGACCTACTTCACGACTCCCACTGATGACTGCTGTTGTTGTGTCCTTGGGCAAGACACTTAACCCCACTTTGCCTAAAAAGCCCCTGCTGAAAGATCTCAGCTCCTGTGGACTCACCACCTGCAGGAGGATCAGTGAGGGGCTGGGGCTCTGTGTACTGGGTGCAGCTCTGACTGACACCCCCCCGACCCAGAAATGGATTAAGGGGAAGAAAATGGATGGATGGATGGCTTCTTGTGTACAGATCTTCTCCAATAATGCAGCTTTGCAGCGTGTCTGTGTTCAGAGACCTTCCACCGACTTTATATAACAGAAGTATGTGTTCACGGAGGTGCGCAATAAGTTTGTTTTATTATCAAACGGTACTTCCGCATTGGCGCACACACTCGAAGCAGTTGCATAAAGTCACAGGAGCATGAAAACTCACATGTTAACAAGCACTATGTCTAGGCCTGTCGCGATAGTCAATAAATCAATTAATCGCACGATAAATAAAATTTGCTCAATAAATTTTCTGGCCGCGATAAATCCCATTTTCATGCTTGTTTGTTTCCCCCGTCTCTCTCGGGTCAGAGAGCCGCAAAGTGGTCACGGGAACATTAGCGGTCTAGCAAGCAGACGGAAATTACTCAAAAATACAAAATACAGCCAAAACAGGACCTAAACCAGGACTTAACCAGGATTGACAATGGGGGACACAGTAGTTGTGAACATATGCCGGCAGCTGAGTTCTCATTCAGGCTTGATTAGTGACTATACTAGCGCAGCTAGCGTTAGCGTGTTCGCCGATGCAGAAGTACCGTACCATACCAATAAAATAAACTTATGGCGCACCTCCGTGAACACATACTGCTGTTATATAAAGTCTCTAGAAGGTCTCTGAACACAGAGATGCTGCAGACTTGCATTCTTGGAGTAGAACTTTACACAAAAAACCCGCTAGCTTAGCTGTTAGCATCAAAGCCCGCCCCGCTACTTCCGGTGGGCGCTACCGCAGCAGGACTTCTGTACGCCCCATTGGTGAACCCACATGTCAGTCACTTGTCATTCGCCTGGTGTGTGGGGAGGTGGGACTACTCCTGAGAGATCCTGTCTTAAGCAACACAAAGTCAACATGTTGGTATTTCTTTCTCGTAATCTGCCATAAAGTCTGAGAAATTATTGACATTTGAGGCATCTGTTTCATATTTTCTTTACAAAGGTCCTGGCAGTTTTATTCCTGGTCATTTGTTGTTAAGAGACTGAGTCTATTTTATTTATTGTTTTTGGTTGTTAATTTATTGTGTTCTAGCGTTAAATATTTGTTAAAAATAAAAGTTAATTTCTCTTTGAAAAGGTGTACCTGCATTATCATTGTAATTGATGCAAATGATCTCAGAACGACAATATAATCGCTTATCGCAATAATTTCTGAGACAATTAATAGTCCAGCAAAATTTGTCATCGTGACAGGCCTAACTATGTCTCCCATTGGCAACTAGGGGTGTGACGATATATTGATTTTTCTATATATCGCGATACTTTCTCCGGCGATTCGATTATCGATATGCATTTGCAAAGTATCGATATCGATTTTGAATTTTTTTTTTTCAAATTGGTATCAATACTTAATATATGGCTACATTACGCATCTCCATTCCATTTATCATAAAATAAAGTGTATTTTTTTTTATTTATGCCATAAATTGGCATATTGTATATTTCTGACCAATATATCGATAATCGTCATATCGTGATAAAATCGTTATTGTGATATCGTTATCGTGATAATATCGTTATCGGGAGCTTTGTATCATATCGTATGGCACCCTTAGGTTCCCACCCCTATTGTCAACCCTGGTTTAGTCCTGATGTAGCTCCTGTTTTGGCTGTTTACGAGTATTTTCAGTCTGCTCACTCAGACCGCTAATGTCCCCGTGACCACTTTGCGGCTCTCTGATTGGTTGCTGCACGAACGTCCCGAGGAAAGGTTGAGCAGAATCCATCTCCTGCGTTCCTCCCCTTTGATTTCACAGCGCGGTCCGTGCGTGCATTCCGAGACGTTTGTGTGTTTTGACGCTCGAACGCACGTCACCATTGACTTTGCATTGAAATAAACCGCTCCCAGCTATGGAGGGAGAAATGCAGGAATGCGTTCCCGGCCTGAATGGTTTAATCTAATACGACTGCGAGATAAACAGCAAGTTGCCCAATCAGGCAACTTCCTTAGACAGAATCTTTAGTTGCCCCGGGCAAGCGGACAACCGTTAATTTCAAGCCGTGATATAAATGAAATGTTTAAATAATTGTAAATGTCACATACAAACATATTCATCTAGTAGAGAGCTAGCTGAAGACGCTAAATATGCTAGCATAACTTAATTCAGCACAGGAGGCAGATGCAAGCTTCCTCGTATGGCTATTTTTCTCTGCCTCCGGCAAAATGTTTTGAAGATCATTCCACTTCCTGTTTTTGTTCTTACATGAAACAAGTGATTGTTTAATCAAAAATAAAAAACTTCTCTTCCTAATACAAATAAATCTGATGAAATAAAAACATTTTTGCATGGATGTTAGTCAGGGAATGTGATGAAGGAGCTGGATCTTACACAACTCTGGGTTCTATCTGCTTGGCATTTAGATTCTTTACATTTCAGCATCATATATGAGTGTAAACATTCACCCATCAATCAAAAGTACTCGTAAATAAAAACGTATTATATCTGGGTGCGTTATACACTTACATTCTAGATTTGGGAAAACAATGTCTGCCTTTATTAATGTGTGTAATATTGTTTTATCAGCCGTTAAATCATTGTTATCCTTTTGACTTCTTGCAGCACCTTCATGGTGAGAGTTACATTAGCGCATGGCAGTGTGTGTAGAAGACCATAGACTGTATACAGACGGACCATGCGAACCTGCTAGCTAAACAAAGCCCAAAAGGGGAAGTGTCATGGATCTATAATAATAACTGGATAGGGTATTACTAGCTTAGAGCCGTCCCACCCACGGCCACAGGGTGCGCCCGTGGTACTGCAGACTTAATTCACTTGGGCTACCCAGAAAAAGTCTCATAGAACTCAATGTAAACTAAAACAGCTCAACCTCAGCTGACAGATAACCTACAGCTTCCATAAAGGTCGGTAAAAATGTGTTCAAATTTAGATGCATTTTGACAAATTTTAGTACTTTGATTTTTTTTTCATCACTTTTTGCAACGTATATATAGCCTCATTGTCATTTTTCTTGGCTGGAAATATTGCATGATGCCTAATATTTAAATTCTGCATTCAAAATGGTTGAAGGAATGTGAATAGTGAACATGAAAGAGGGTGGTCTAAGTCCAAGATCCCTGCATTAGGACAGCTGCAGTCATCCATTAACACATACAGACAGAAGAGGACCAGCATAACACTAGGAGAAAGACAAGAGAGGACCGGCATAACACTAGGAGAAAGAAGAGGACCGGCATAACACTAGGAGAAAGACAGGAGAGGACCGGCATAACACTAGGAGAAAGACAGGAGAGGACCAGCATAACACTAGGAGAAAGACAGGAGAGGACCGGCATAACACTAGGAGAAAGACAGGAGAGGACCGGCATAACACTAGGAGAAAGACAGGAGAGGACCAGCATAACACTAGGAGAAAGACAGCAGAGGACCGGCATAACACTAGGAGAAAGAAGAGGACCGGCATAACACTAGGAGAAAGACAGCAGAGGACCGGCATAACACTAGGAGAAAGAAGAGGACCGGCATAACACTAGGAGAAAGAAGAGGACCGGCATAACACTAGGAGAAAGAAGAGGACCGGCATAACACTAGGAGAAAGACAGCAGAGGACCGGCATATCACTAGGAGAAAGACAGCAGAGGACCAGCATAACACTAGGAGAAAGACAGGAGAGGACCAGCATGACACTACAGTTACATTATATTCAGCTAATTTCTGGAACAGTTTCCTGAAAATGTGAGACAGGCTTCTTCTCGGACAATGTTCAAATCCAGTTCTGTTTAGCTGTGCAAACAATTAATAGTTACTTAATGTAACTTAAGTTCTACGAATAGGTGCGTAGTCCCTTAGGACTTCGCTAGTGGGATATCACTCGTGACCCCCAGGTCACACGCCAGAGAGATCAAAATAATTTGCTCCAATCACCAGCCACCTTCCTCTATAAATGCCCCTGCACAAGGCCGCACCCCCTCTTGAACTCTGCCAAGCCGGGCTGGCCTGATGGGCTCGTAGCTAAGGGACTACGCACCTATTCGTAGAACTTAAGTTACATTAAGTAACTATTAATTCTACGTCATGGTGCTACGTCCCTTAGGACTTCGCTAGTGGGACACAACGCGGAGGCCGTAGGAAAATGTACTCCCAGCAGGCCAGCGAAGGGTGATTGGAGCTCCGCCCGAGCAAGACCCTCACAAAGTGAGAGGACTCAGGGCAGAAGAAACAATGCGTGTTACAGGGCCACTCCTACCAAGGATACCCCCACGTAACACAGATATAGGTCATCCGTAGTCACAGGACGCCTCTCCCAAGGGCTCCTGACGTGGACTACCAGACCGACCAAAACACACATATATGTACCGCACCTGTAGGATGCCTCTCCCAAGAGCTCCTGAACCAGGGCGGAAAGTAAACCGAAGGCCCCCTCAGAGGAGGGACCTAACGGTCTAACTCAGTCCGCTGCACGGAATGGGCCACCGACCGGTCCGACACATCCAAAAGATAAGACCGGACGAAAGAGGAGGACGAAGCCCAAGAAGCCGCACGGCAGACGTCCTCGACCGACACCCCCCTGAGAAGGGCCGTAGAGGCCGCCATCCCACGCGTGGAATGCGACCTGAAGCCCACCGGGAGGGCCAGACCCTGCGTCTGATACGCCCGCCGCACAGCCGTGGCAACCCAGTGCGCCAGCCGCTGAGCCGACAGCGGGGCGCCCCTGTTCTTGGGGCCCAGACACACAAACAGCTGGCCACCCAACCTGAATGACGACGTCATGGCCAGGTAATGCCTCAGCATTCTGACAGGACACAGAAGGTGCCGCCGCTCCTCCTCGGGGGAGGCATGCGGTGGCGGATAGAAAGCCTGATGACTCTCGACCTAAAGGCCGACGTGATGACCTTGGGGAGAAAAGCCGGATTGGGCCACAATACCACCATGCCGTCGCCCTCTCCAAAGGACAGGCAAGACGCATGGACAGAGAGCGCACACAAGTCGCCCGCCCTCTTAGCAGACGCCAACGCCAACGCCAACAAGAGGGCCGTCTTAAAGCGACACACTCGGGACTCGCCTCCGCCGCCGGTTCAAAAGGCGGACCCGACAGCCCCCTAAGGACCACCCTGAGGTCCCAAACCGGGGCGTTCTCTGGAGCGGGGGCCTCCTCCTGCGTGCCCCCCGCAGAAAATGTTTAACCAACGGATGAGAGCGGGCTGTGAACCCCCCGAATCCGTCGTGACCCGAAGTAATGGCTGCCACGAACACCGCCAAGGTGGCGACAGCCCTCCCCTTGTCAAAGAGCTCCTGTAGGAATCCCAGGACCCCCTCCAGCGGGCAACGCCTGGGATCCCAGGAACGAAAACCGCACCAGTCGCTAAAGAGCCTCCACCTCGTGGCGTAGGCCCTCATAGTGGACGGCGCCCTCGCCCCCTGAGTGGTCTCCACCACCGCAGGGGGAAGACCCAGGTCTACGAGGTTCCGCCTCTCAGCCTCCAACCCAGAGCCTGCGGCCGATTATCGGGCGTGAAAACAGGGCTCCTCCCCCCCTGGACTAGAGCCCCCGGCTCGTCCGGGAGGGCCCAGGGCTCCATCACCGCCATGCCCCTCAGGAAGGGGAACCACCGGGCATGCGGACTGTCCGGCGCCACCAGGATCACCGACCTCCTCTCCTGTTCGATCCTCCGCAGCAGGACCGGCAGGAGACGCACTGGTGGGGAACGCGTACAGCAGGCCCCCTGGCCAGGGGTAATGAGCCAGAGCGTCCACGTCTAAGGGCGGCTGGTCCGCGGCCCTTGAGGCGAACCAGGACGGGCACTGTGCGTTTCCTGCACTGGCGAAAAAAGGTCGACCACTGGACGGCCGAACCTCCGCCAGATCTCCGCAGCCACCCCTGGGGCCAGGCCCCACTCGTCCTGGAGTGGGCCCCCCCCCTGGACATCCTGTCGGCCCCCACGTTCCGGACCCCCGGGACGTGGCGCGCCCTGAGGACAGGAGGTGAAGCGCCGCCCACAGCAGCGTCACCGTCGCCATGCGATGGAGAGCGGGGGACCTGGTGCCCCCCTGCCTGTTCAGATAGGAGACCACTGTGGTGTTGTCTGAGCGCACCATCACGTGTCTCCCCTGCAGCTGAGGAGCAAAGTGCAGCAGTACCCTGTGCACTGCCTCCATCTCCAGCAGGTTGATGTGACGGGCTGAGTCCGACCAGCAGCCTCCTACAGAACTCTGGCCGAGGACCCCGCCCCATCCTTCGAGCGACGCGTCCGTGAACATCTCCACGTGAGACACGGCGCCGGCCAGAGTCACTCCGTCCCGTAGAAGACCCGGAGTGAGCCAGAACCTGATGTTCGATGCTGCCACTTGGGGAACCCAGATCAGCCTCCCCCCGTCCCGGGAGGGGTGAAGCCTGAGGCGTGAGAACCACCTCTGAAAATTCCTCATGTGGAGAAGGCCTAGCCGCACCACAGCATGAGCCGCCGCCATCATTCCCAGCAGGGACCTGAGGCGCCGAGCGGGGACTCTGGGGCCCGCCAGAACCTCCCCGGGCAGATGGGTAGTGTTCATCCGTCTGTCCACGGACCATGCAGCACGGAATGTCACAGAGTCTAGCTGCAGACCGAGATAGATCATGCGCTGAGCCGGTTGCAGCCTGCTTCTACGTCATGGTGCTACGTCCCCTAGCGGACTTCGCTAGTGGGATTCACGTGCACCTATTCGTAGAACTTAAGTTACAAAGGTAACTGTTAATTTTCTCCCTGTTCACCACAAAGCCCAGGCGCTGTATGTGGGACAGGACCCAGTGCGTATGACTCACGGCCACTTCCCTGGATGAGGCCAGAATTAACCCGACGTCTGTGTAGATTAAATCCTTACCCCTGCTCCACGGCGCGAGTGCGTAGCCCAAGGGGAAAACGACAGTACTCGTAATTCCTCTCTCCCACTGCGAAGCGCAGAACCTCCTGTGTTCCGGTACTATCGGCACGTGGAAGTACGCATCTGTCAGGTCTATGGAGGACATCCAGTCTCCCTCCCTGACACACTCGAGGAGCTGCTTTGTGGGCAGCATCCGAAACTGCCGTTTGGAAATGCACTCGTTCAACACGCGCAGATCCAAAATGGGACGCACCCCGCCTGATTTCTTTGGCACTAAGAAGTAAGGGGAGTACAGCCCCCTGGTGGCCTCCTGCGGGTCTACCTCTACTGCTGCGCCTAGACTCAGCAGAGAGGAGACCTCCGCTTGCAGTGCCTCTAATGACCCCGTACCTGAGAGCGTGCTGCCCGTACGCCTCGGAATGGTGGTGGCTTCTGGGAGAATTGCAGTGCGCAACCCCTGCGCAATGTTCTCTCCAGCCATAGATATGTCAGCCATCTTTGCTCCCTCCAGATGCTGTAGAAGTCTGTGAGGAGCGGAACGGGAGCTGGAACACGAGACGTCACGGCCCCGCCCTCTCCTGGTGTTCCTAGCAGGGAGGGGGGGGTGGACGAAAGGGCCGGGGGGGCACCCTGCGTCACACCGTGAGCGCCGGGGGCGGTCACGTGTCCTGCAGGCCCGACGTCATAAGTACGGGACTGCTCATCCCACGTGACTCGGCTGCTGTGCCCCCCCCTGGCTCTTGCCTCATGGAGGGGGGGGCGAGCCCCTGGAGTGGGAAACCCTGTGTTAGCCTTGTAGCTCTGCTCACCACACGTGACTCGGCTGCTGTGCCCCCCCCTGGCTCTTGCCTCATGGAGGGGGGGGCGAGCCCCTGGAGTGGGAAACCCCGTGTTAGCCCTGTAGCTCAGAGATGCTAACACGCGTTCGGCCGAAGCACACACATATCACTCACCAGATCCCTCCGCCTGACCTCTCTCTGGGAGGGCATAGTATGGATCAGAGAAACCGGAGCTCGTAGTTCGCGTAGTGCACTGCACGCCCCTCTCTGGGGCTGCAGGCCTAGCGAAGCAACGTTATGTGCCCGGGAAGTAACACAATCAGAATTCACAATATTTGACATGTTACATACCCCCAAATCAGACTCAGAAAAGTAATGATGAAATGCCGGTCGGCCTTTATTGAAGGAAAAATTCTTCCACCCCGGCCTCCTCTACCATAGGGAGGTCGGTGGTGGGTGCGTTGCTCCCGCGAGCCACCCATGGGTCTGTCTGGACCCGGGGGCCTCGTCGAGGGGGGACGATGGATAACAGAGCGCGGATACGGGTCAGGATGCCTCCCGGGCCAACGCTCTCTGCCTCTGTCCCGGCTCCGTGATGGTTGGTGGGCCTCGCGCCTCGGTGCTAGGTGCGGGGCTAGCCTAGCCGAGTCTTTAGCTGCAGACTCCAGTCTCGCCACCCAGGCCTGCATGTCCGGGCCGAAGAGGGACATCTGAGAGGTGGGCAGGTCCAGCAGCTGCCTCTTCTCCGCCTCCCTGATATTAGCCAGCCCAAGCCAAAGGTGCCTGGCCCGACTTGGGCTGCTGCCATGGAGCGGCCACCATCCACAGCTAGCGTCTGGTACATGCGCAGAGTTGCCGCCGAGGTGGTCCTCGCCTGTGACAGGAGGTCTCCACTGAGCGCCTGGTCAGAAGAGAGCAACATATCCAGGGCCCCCGTGATGAATGCCATGTAGTTAGTCAATGCGAGGACCTGTGCTGCAATGGCATAACATCTATCCGGCATCGCCAAGACATCCTGTCTCGCTCGGAGGGAAGGAGAGGTCTGGTGCCGGGCCACACGGATGCGGAGGGCTGCAGGGCCATGCGGACTGAATCCTCGGTGTCCTGGCCACCATCCACGGCTAGCGTCTGGCACATGCGCAGGATCGCCGCCGAGGTGGTCCTCGCCTGTGACAGGAGGTCTCCACTGAGCGCCTGGCCAGAGGAGAGCGCCCTATCCAGGGCCCCCGTGATGAAAGTCATGTTGTTAGCCAATGTGACGACCTGTGCCGCATTGGCATAATATCTATCCAGCCTCGGCAAGACATCCTGTCCCGCTCGGAGAGAAGGAGAGGTCTGGTGCCGGGCCACACGGATGCGGAGGGCTGCAGGGCCATGCGGACTGAATCCTCGATCACCGGTCCAGGACCAGTCCTGCCCGCTGCAGTACATGTCGTACCCCAGAGCAGGCCTCTTGGCTGCTAGGGGCTTAGGCCACTCACGTGTCGCGTAATGGACGAACGGGTCCATCCGCGGGCACAACGTGGGTTGCATCCTCCTCCTTCCTCGAGTGGTGGCACCCACAGAGGTGAAGTCCTCCACCGTCTGGATCCAGTGACGACGTCCGACGCCGGAGGGCGAAGGGAACTCGGACGAACAAGAAAGACATCTCAGAATGAAGTAAGTACTGTGGTAGATCTCAAACGGCGCCAGAGTGAAAGAGGGGGTGCGGCCTTGTGCAGGGGCATTTATAGAGGAAGGTGGCTGGTGATTGGAGCAAATTATTTTGATCTCTCTGGCGTGTGACCTGGGGGTCACGAGTGATATCCCACTAGCGAAGTCCTAAGGGACGTAGCACCATGACGTAGAACTGAAGGATTGTATATTCACTCATTTTAATATACTGTGATTATTTATGAAGTTAATTCCTTGTATATGAACGGTGCTATACAAATAAACCTGCCTTGCCTGGTGCTCCCCTCCTGGTCACGGCCTAAATGCCACAATGACCTGCTTCTACGGGAATCCCAGTGGAGCTTTACTTATCAGACGTGTGTGTCTTTGTAATTTTTAAGGTTTTCTTTGAGTAAAAATACTGCAAAAGTCCCATAGTATCACGTCACCTCCTCCTATTGGCCACAGAGTCTTCTTATTTAGAAACTAGGCGGGCTGCTCACGTGTCAAAACCGCTACAAGAACCTACGAACCCAAACTTTATTCCACGCGCAAAAACTCAAATCGGTGCGTAATGGAGTAACTTTTACGCACAAACTCATCCAGACGCACACAGACAATAGGAGTCCACGCGCGCGAGAGGGAGAGACAGAAACAGAAAGAGGGGGAGAGGTTTTCTTTTTTTGGTTTTTTTTTTTTACCTTGGCATCGCTGGATCAGGACGCGCCAGGACGCTCCAAAATCCCAGGTTCAACGCAGTAAATCCAAACGCATGACTCCAGATATTTGCAGTCAACGGTTCGCGCTTGAGGAGGTTTTAAAGCAGTATTTGTGGCCGCTTCTGCTGAGATACGGATGGGCCCCAGACTTCAGCCGGAGACAGAGGGAGGGGCCCGAGCTACTGCTCTTCCACACACGGTTAACTCCTTCACTGCCGCGTCACTACCGCGTTTGCTTCACATACAACGTCTCTGGAGGATCAGAGAGAAATAGCTGAAATGTTGTGGATATTTTAACCCACAAAACTAATGACTTATTACCACAATATTCTTGCTCTTGAGTTTGATTTTTTGATCTGTGTTGGCCAATCGTCAACTTGTTCAAAATTGAATTGAATCTATGCATACATCGGTACACTGCAAAATGTGATACGAAAAAGTAAAATATGAAGTAAAATATTGCTCAAATTTGGCAAAATGTCTCTTAATCTGAATACATTCTGTCTGGGACAAAGCCATTTAGTCTTATTTAAAGAACTGTTGTTTTATTTTCTCATTCCAACAGAGACGTTTCTTCTATCATTTTAAAAGAAGATCACTTTTCTGGGAGTCCAAGTGTTTACCCTGTAGAACCCAGAAATAAATAAATAGAATTATGAAAAGGTTATTTTCGCTATTTTTGGAGTTTTCGAGCATCCAATGACCAAATTTGGTTATGTAGTATAGGCCTCGGGGTCACATACATTAGTTAGTGCATTAAAGTGAAATTTCTTTTGCCATACCCTTCTATGTCGTATATTAGTGACCGAGGGTGCTAAAAAAACATTTGCCAATGGGACAAAGCAAAATGATGGATATACAAGAAATGTCTTCCTTGGAATGAGAAAATAAAGCAATAGTTCTTTAAATAAAAATAAAAGGCGTTGTCTTTGGTCCCCAGAAACAAAGAGAGAGCGTCATCTGTCACCTACAGTCTCTCTCCCTTAAACCTTCAAACAAGGTCAGAAATCTAGGGGTAATACTGGACTCAGACTTAAATTTTAATAGCCACATCAAATCAGTAACATCAGCAGCTTTTTACCATCTAAAAAACATTGCCAGGATCAAAAACATAGTGTCTAAAGCAGACTTGGAGATTCTTATCCATGCATTTGTCTCCAGTAGGTTAGACTACTGCAATGGCCTGCTCACAGGTCTGTCCAAACAGGCTGTAAAACAGCTGCAGTACATTCAAAATGCAGCAGCTCGAGTCCTGACAAGAACCAGGAAGTACGACCACATTAGTCCAGTCCTCAGGTCTCTGCACTGGCTTCCTGTGGCTCAGAGAATAGACTTTAAAACAGCTCTGCTTGTGTACAAGTCTCTCCATGGCCTCGCACCAAAATATATCAGTGACATGTTAGTACCATATGAACCAGCCCGGACTCTGAGGAGCACAGGGACTGGACTCCTGTTAGTGCCCAGAGTCAGAACTAAACATGGGGATGCTGCTTTTCAGATTCATGCTGCTAAAATCTGGAACAATCTTCCTGAAGATGTGAGACAGGCCTCCTCTCTGACAATGTTTAAAACAAGACTTAAGTTCTGTTTAGCTGTGCATACAACTGAGGGATTTTATATTTTTATCTTTCTTTTTAATGTACTGTGATTATTTATGATTTTAATACTTTCTTGTTTTGTTCAGCACTTTGAGTTGCCCTGTGTATGAATTGTGCTATATAAATAAACTTGCCTTGCCTTTGTCCCATTTGATAATCTTGTTTAAACACAGTCAGAATGTGCTCAGATTAAGATAAAAACCACTCGATTCAAGCAATTATTACCTCATATTTTATCATCTTTGCAGTATACTTAGTTAAGGCAGTCAAAGTGTGCTCATATTAAGATACATTTTGCTAAATTTGCGCCAATTTTGACTTTTTTTCATAACTTTTTGCAGTATGACATGGAGACAAGCAGCCGGCCTCTCAGTTCGAACCAGCTCTGATCCGTGGAGAGGCGCTCGCTGTAAGAATGTACTTCCTCTAGAGTTCAGAGAGTTTTTTTTTTTATAGGGCCACTGGGAACATGCCTTCCTCATCTGCATGAACGGGTTCCTGTCTCACAAGTGATGGAAGTGTAGACCTAGAGTGACCCTGCAAACAACAATAGAAGGTGATTTGAGCTCAGAATAACATTGTTACAACAGTTACAGACAGTGGAAGCAAAGGACCAGAACTGAGGCTGTAGATTCAGGACTGAGGCTGTAGATCCAGGACTGAGGCTGTAGATCCAGGACTGAGGCTGTAGATCCAGGACTGAGGCTGTAGATCCAGGACTGCGGCTGTAGATCCAGGACTGAGGCTGTAGATCCAGGACTGAGGCTGTAGATCCAGGACTGAGGCTGTAGATCCAGGACTGCGGCTGTAGATTCAGGACTGAGGCTGTAGATCCAGGACTGAGGCTGTAGATCCAGGACTGAGGCTGTAGATCCAGGACTGAGGCGATCCAGGACTGAAGACCCATCATGCTCAGCAGGAGAAGTCTGTGCTCATCCTCAGAGCTCAGAGGAAGAGGGAAACACAAAAACATTGTTATAGAACTGATTGTGGGAAAAACATGTCGGAACGTGTTGTGACAGAAGGTCTCTACAGGAAGATTCTGGAGTATTGGTACTGTTCAGATGTTAAAGCCCACATTTCTCACAGTAAACACCAGACATGTGAAAAGCACTGAGAGGACCTGTGTGGGGACCCTAATTCATATTAATATTCCTCACATACCCATAATACGTTATTTTTTACTTGTACAACAGTCTTCCTGAAAATTTGAGACAGGCTTCTACTCTGACAATGTACAAATCCAGATTAAAACAGTTGTGTTCAGATGTGTATACAAATGGCAGATTGTATCTTTACTATTTATAAATATACTGTGATTATTTAATATTTTAAAGCCTTGTGTGATTGTTTCACTCTTGTTTTGATCAGTACTTGTTCTAGAGTGTATGATTTGTGCTACTGTATACAAATAAACTTGCCTTCACCAACCTCTACAAAAATAAATGACCAACATTCACCTTCACCGTCTCCATCCATCCATCCATCCATTTTCTTCCGCTTTATCCGTTGCCGGGTCGCGGGGGCAGCAGTCTAAGCAGAGACGCCCAGACTTCCCTATCCACACACACCTCCTCCAGCTCGTCCGGGGGGACCCCAAGGCGTTCCCAGGCCAGTTGAGAGACGTAGTCCCTCCAGCGTGTCCTGGGTCTTCCCCGGGGCCTCCTCCCGGTGGGACGTGCCTGGAACACCTCCCCAGGGAGGCGTCCAGGAGGCATCTTGAACAGATGCCCGAGCCACCTCAACTGGTTCCTCTCGACGTGGAGAAGCAGCGGCTCTACTCCGAGTTCCTCACCCTATCTCTAAGGGAGCGCCCAGCCACTCTGCGGAGGAAGCTCATTTTGACCGCTTGTATCCGCGATCTCGTTCTTTTTGTCACTACCCAAAGCTCATGACCATAGGTGAGGGAGGGAACGAAGATTCACCAGTAAATCGGGAGCTTCGCCTTTCGGCTCAGCTCCCTCTTCACCACGACGGTCCGATACAGCGACCGCATCACTGCGCACGCTGCACCGATCCGCCTGTCAATCTCACGCTCCATCCTTCCCTCACTCGTGAACATGACCCCGAGATACTTGAGGAAGGACCTCTCCACCCACCTGGAGAGGGCAAGGCACCTTTTTCCGGTCGAGCACCATGGCCTCAGATTTGGAGGTGCTGATTCTCATCTCAGCCGCTTCACACTCGGCTGCAAACCGCCCCAGTGCATGCTGCAGGTCCTGGTTCGTTGGAGCCAGCAGGACGTCATCACTCGCAAAAAGCAGAGATGAAATCCTGTGGTCCCCGAACCGGACCCCCTCTGACCCCTGGCTGCGCCTAGAAATTCTGTCCATAAACACAATGAACAGAACCAGTGACAAAGGGCAGCCCTGTCGGAGGCCAACATGCACCGGGAACAGGTCTGACTTACTGCCGGCGATGCGAACGCAGCTCTGGCTCTGGTCATACAGGGACCGGACGGCCCTCAGCAGAGGACCCTGGACCCCGTACTCCCGGAGAACCCCCCAAAGGACACCCCGGGGAACACGGTCGAACGCCTTCTCCAAATCCACAAAGCACATGTGGACAGGTTGGGCGAACTCCCATGAACCCTCGAGTATCCGATGGAGAGTATAGAGCTGGTCCAGTGTTCCGCGACCGGCTAACCTTCACCGTCTCCAATGGGATAAAACCTCACGCATGTTAGTTCGGTCGCGTTCATCAAGTCTTTTAAACAAAAAAACTCTCCAAAAAATGTCACATTTATTGTTTATTTAGCAAAAACATGTATATTTCACTTGTTTTTCCTTCACATAATCCTCTGAACACCGGCAGCAGGCATCAGGATTAAACTGCACAGTACAAAAGGTCAGAAGGGGGCGCTAACATGGATCAAACACTACAGAGCAAGTGTGCAAATAGACAAGACACATATTAGTCAAAAAATTTGCTCCTTCCCCCAATAAAAAGACACAGTATTTTAAAACAGTCGTCAATGGAAACAGTTTTACAGATACTTTTATTGGATGTGTTTTAAAGGTACAGTGTGTAGTAAATAAAAACTATAATTGTGTGTTTCAGCAAAATGGTTGATGTTTCAGAGCAGATATGTGCTAAGAAGTTCATGGAGGAGTGAGAGAGAGGCCCTTAGCAATAAGCAGGTGATGGGAGACAGGTGTAGGGTCAGAGCACGAGAGCAGTGTGTGTGTGTGTGTGTGTGTGTGTGTGTGTGTGTGTGTGAATGGTTCCCTGGGAATGAGAAAATCAAGCATTAGTTCTAGAAAAAAGACTAAATAGCTCCGTCTCATTGGCAAATCTTGTTATAAAAAAGTTAGAGTTAGTTATGTGCTTGGATAACGGGAAGATAAAAAACACTTGATTCAAGCAGTTATTACACAGACAGCACTTCAAAAATGACAAAATACATCATTTTCGCAGTGTTTGTGTTTTTATATTTAACGGACTGAGAGCTGATTGGTTGATTTGTGAATGCTGGCACTAAAATAATACGACTGAAAGAACCAGATTTAAATGTTTGATTATGACTATACTGTTCCAATTGTTTGTTGTTGTTTACAATACACACACATTTTACCCAAATACACTACACACTGCACCTTTACGCAACCTTTCTGTTTCTCGTAACAGTCTTTAATCAATAATTGTGTGATTTATAAAGCACTATGTACACAACGACCTTATAAAAATAATCCTTCCATCTCCGTTCACATCCAAAAAATACCATAAACCTTCTTTGATAAAAGTGCAGTTTGTTCAGTAGTTTCTTGCGATACAAAAATATTCTCCCATCGACTTTATAATCGGACTGGACGGCTGAATGAGACCCCCATTGCGTTTGGCTCCAGAGGACGCTAATTTGAGTTGCTCCGGTCGAACTCCATGGACGAGTTTTTTGCAGAAATGTATCCGTGTCCGTGTAGCCAGTAAGAAGCCAAAACTCGAGAGGGCTGTGTTTTAAATTTACGACCCGTGATATTGTAGAAAACTCTGCAAAGTTACAAATTGTCAGTCCGTTTGGATGTAGCTCGAAAGACCAGACCTGGACAAAGCGTGGTCCGGGTGCCACATTCGGCCCGATTCACATTTCTATGCGGCCCCCGGACCCTCCACAGTTGCTAACCTCAAACCAGTCTGTTGCAAGATGACACCCAATAAACTTAACATGTGCTACTATGTTATACGTTTATTCTGTTCAAATGAATGAAACCAAAATGTTGTTAGCAATAATTTGAAGTCGCTTTTTGCTAATATAGATACAAAATCAACAGCATGAAACCAGGTCTAGCCTTCCACAATAGGGCGATACACCAAAATAATTGCCCATTCATGCGAAAGCGGCCATCTGTTCTCACTTATTACGCTAACAACAGCTGATGTTAGCGAAAGCAGGAACCTTGTTATCCTGATTTTTGAAGACAACATCAAAATAACTCATTGAAATCCAAAGTATTGAATGATTAACTTCGATATCACCCTTTAGCTAGCTTGCAGATTATCCCCGTCCATTCCTTTTGCAAAGTCCGATGGTAACAGCTCATCAGACGTTGGTGACCTCAACGTTAGCGTAGCTTCGGACTGGGCTTCCGTCTGCGGTGGGAGGAGTCTGGTCTCTGGGGAGGGATCCGAAACTGCTGTGGCAACTCAGGTCCCGTCCATTACGAGCTTTTGGGCTGAACCCCGACGGAGGCTGCAAAGATAAATAACTGATTTTAATGTTTCTTTGCTTGTTTTGTTAACTTATTCTGCCAATTGAAAGTAGTTATTGAAGCTGTCACTTATAGTATTACGTTATATGTTGGTAATAAGCACCCTCCTCTGGCTGCAAGGTGCTCTTTCGTATTAGTGCTCTTATTCGTAGAGCCACGTTTGAGAATCCAAGATGGGTGAATGTTACACAGAACTGTTCAAATGTAAAACGTGTATTCGAGTCCTGTACCTTGATGGTCCTTGTCCCTAGGGTGTTGACCTGTCTGTGTATTTATGTGTGTGTGTGTGTGTGTGTGTGTGTGTGTGTGTGTGTGTGCACCTTGACGGCCCTCCTCCTCAGTGAACCCTCGTCCTCAGAGTGTCGTCCTGAGTGCTGACGATGAAGAGAACTGTGTCGGAGCGGCGTGGGAGGGGTCCCCAGGCTGAGACGCTCAAAGTCCAGCTTTGCCTCAGCCCTGCACCATACACACACACACACACACACACACACACACACACACGCACACACGCACACACACACACACACGCACACACGCACACACACACACACACACACACACACACACACACACACACACACACAATTATACATACTTTCTCATATTTGCATTTGCCAGGGTTTTTTTTCTCTGTTCTGTTGTTGTCAAATTGAAAATTATGTAAAGTCCTCAAAGACGACCTACCCTTATCCTATAAAAATCACTGGATTGAAAGGATTTTAATATGTCCAAAGTTTTCCATTCCAAATAATATATGGACCTTCCATTTATCCCACATTGTCCCTAGTAGAAGTCCATTCACCTTGCTGGGCCAATGAGGTTCTTCAGCTCCTCCACCAGGTGGCGTCGGACCATGTGTTTGTTGCTGGGGATTCCCAATGCTGTTGCCATGGTTTCTGTATTGAACGTTGGGTCAAGAACCATCACGGCTCCATGGACGCCGCCGTTCAGGAGGTTGTCTGCAAACTCCTGTGGAACCAAACCAGACGAGAGTGACCAGAGAGAGACCGGAGAGAGACCAGAGAGACACCAGAGAGAGAGACCAGAGAGAGACCGGAGAGAGACCAGAGAGAGACCAGAGAGAGACCAGAGAGAGAGACCAGAGAGAGACCAGAATTAAAGAGGAAATAACAATTGGATTTAGATTCATCCAGGCTAATATCAGCACACGCCGGTGCAAATTGCCACCCCACCCTATCTGTTATTTCACAAGAGAAAAAAATAGCACCACACATTTGTATGGATAAAAGCAGATACAGAAATAAATGTCATCTGTAATAGATAGTTTGCGTAATTTCTACATAAACCCCAGCAGGTGGACTGCATCTGTTTTGAACCAGATCACACTGCGAAGAGTGAGGAAAAATTACTCAAAAATGGCAAAAAATGTGATTTGAGCACTCTGACTGCCTTAAAACATAATTTGCTAATGGGACAACGCAAAATGATCTTGTTTTAGAAAAATACAAGAAAGACAATATATAGTTAAAGTTCTTGGAATAAGACTGAATGTCAGAATACACTCAGATTAAGATCTTTGAGTATTGAGTAACATAACTAGCTGTAGATGCTGAAAATGCTTCAATACTATATATATATATATATATCTATATATATATATATGTAGTAGTAGTGCAGTTATATACTGTACAGTTAAATAGTGAGGGATAATAAGTAGATACAGTAAAGTGACATTGTTCTGTGACATTCTGAAGTTGCAGTATTACACATTGCACATGATTTAAGAATTTACTTAATTACAGAGGAATCAAATTTACAGGCTCTCTTTCACACAGCGAGGGTGAATTAGTCTGTCACTGAAGCTGCTCTCCAGAGCAGAGAGAGTGTCCTGCAGGGGGTGACAGTCATGGTCCAGCACAGATGTTAGTTTGCTCAGGACCCTCCTGTCCCCCACCTGCTGCACTGTGTCCAGGGAACAGCCCAGGACTGAGCTGGACTTCCTGATGACCTTGTCCAGCTTCTTCCTGTCCCTCTCTGTGATGCTGCTGTTCCAGCAGACCACACCGTACAAGATGGCTGATGCCACCACAGAGTCATAGGTCTTCAGTAGTGGCCCCTGTACTCCAAAAGACCTGAGCCTCCTCAGCAGGTAGAGCCGGCTGTTCTGTTGTTCCTTGGCTTGGCCACCTATTTTCTTACAGCTCTATTTTTTCTTCAGTTCTTTAAAATAACTGGTATCCTGAGCTGTACATTCTCCACATGTTCCGTCTGAAGTAAACATTCTTGCTGTTTGTGTAGATTTGTGTGAGACCAGGATGTTGCTGTTTATCTTTGTTAAAGCTGCCACATCATAATGTTGACAGGAGTGGTTTGTGTGTGTGTTTGTCCAAGGGATTTGTGCGTATGGAGACAGAGAGGAGCAGTCGACGCACAACAAGACACACACAAGAGACATAGATATGTAACAGGATACTTAGCTCTGTAAATATATCTCAACCAGTGGCTTTCATTAAAGATCACAGCAATAAGAATAATTAGCACACTGCAAAAAGTGATAAAATATGAGAATAAATGCTTGAATTAAGCGCTATTTTATCTTAATCATAATCATAATTTATCATAATCATAATTTATCTTAATCATATTTTATCTTAATCATGACTGTGTTAAAACAAAATTTGTTAATGGGACAACGCCATTTAGTCTTATTTCTTACATACATTTCTTGTGGCTGTCAAATGATGGAAGGCCCAAAAAGCAGGAATGCTAAACGTATAATTTAATGAACATAAAAGCCAAGGGTAAAAAACGAATTCTAACTCCAAAAGAAAAACAGGAAATAGGGGAATCGGCAGGAGAGGACAAACTGAGACAATGGACCAGCAACAAGGGGAGAGGAGCACAGGTACATACAGACACAGAGACACAGGTACATACAGACACAGAGACACAGGTACATACAGACACAGAGGCACAGGTACATACAGACACAGAGACACAGGTACATACAGACACAGAGACACAGGTACATACAGACACAGAGACACAGGTACATACAGACACAGAGACACAGGTACATACAGACACAGAGGCACAGGTACATACAGACACAGAGACACAGGTACATACAGACACAGAGACACAGGTACATACAGACACAGAGACACAGGTACATACAGACACAGAGACACAGGTACATACAGACACAGAGACACAGGTACATACAGACACAGAGCACAGGTACATACAGACACAGAGACACAGGTACATACAGACACAGAGACACAGGTACATACAGACACAGAGACACAGGTACATACAGACACAGAGACACAGGTACATACAGACACAGAGGCACAGGTACATACAGACACAGAGGCACAGGTACATACAGACACAGAGACACAGGTACATACAGACACAGAGACACAGGTACATACAGACACAGAGACACAGGTACATACAGACACAGAGGCACAGGTACATACAGACACAGAGGCACAGGTGAAACACATGAGGGTGGGGCAGACAATCAACAGGGGAACGGGACACAGAGAAATCACAGAGAACAGAAGTCAAAATAAAACCACGTACAAAATAACTAACAATCCTCACCATGACAGTATGGCTTTTAGTTTAGTTTAGTTACAGGTGTAATTACTCATTACAGTACATTGTTGCTCGTTATAACAGTATGACTTTTTCTGCTTCTTTATACAGTTTATTTCTATGACTTCATTACTGTCCTTAAACCCTCCTGCATCGGAGAAGAACGACTCAAAAAGCCAGAGGGAAAATGAGAGAGGGATCTTCTCACACTGTAGATCCAGGACTGAGGCTGTAGATCCAGGACTCAGGCTGTAGATCCAGGACTGAGGCTGTAGATCCAGGACTCAGGCTGTAGATCCAGGACTGAGGCTGTAGATCCAGGACTGAGGCTGTAGATCCAGGAGTGAGGCTGTAGATCCAGGACTGAGGCTGTAGATCCAGGACTGAGGCTGTAGATCCAGGACTGAGGCTGGTGTGTATTCACCTTGAGGTCTATGTCCCGGATCCAGCGGACGACTCTGTGGGACGTCCAGACCAGAGGGTCCATGTTCTGGTGCTCACACTGCAGACGGCGAGTCTGCAGAGCCTAAGGAGACACACAGGGGTCAGAGGTCAGAGAACATTCTGTCTGTATAAACCTGCAGAGATCGACTCTGCAGGTTGTAAGAGCGCTCACATCGACCGATTTCGGCAACTGATCATCTCCCATCATCTACTCTCAGTTGCCAAAAGCCGCCTTGCAACTAGTTGTCTCCAGTTACTCTGTCGATGTACGCTAGGCTTTAGAGCCATATGAATCAACTGGGACTCTGAGGAGCACAGGGACTGGCCTCCTGCTGGGGGCACTTTGAGTTGCCTTGTACATGAACTGTGCTCTACAAATAAACTGGCCTTACTTACCTATGAATCCTCAGAGCTAAAGACTCACTACTCTAATAATCTTGCTCTAGAGGGTATTACAGAAATATCTGCTGATGTACATTATAAGGATAATTTTCTGTTCTGTGTTGGCAAATCAACAACTTTACAGAGTGCTGTGATGTAGGGCTTTGTACGAAAACATTGAATTGAGTTAAATGCCTTGTGTAATTGTTTCTATCTTATTTACTTAAACACTCTGAGTTTCCCTGTGTATGATCTGTGCAATACATCCTTAAAGAAACATCTCAGCCTTAAATACACACACGTTTTACAAGTAACCATAGCAACAGTCCTCACCTCTTTGTCGAAGTTGAGCAGGTGCAGCAGCTCCACTCCGAGCAGCACACTGACCTGAGAGGACAGTAAGAGGACAGTTACCAGTAGGATAGCATCTCGCGGCTTCTGATGCTCTCCCTGTATTCTATGGAGAAGTGAAGACAGTACGGGCCAGAGGACTAATATAGAGAGTACAGTATGTGTTTGTCGTCATGGTCTCTGTGAGCTGCTGTGGTCAGATGCAAAACTTTATGACAAAAAAAAAGGTACAGAATCACTGCCAAACCTGCCACAGCCCTCCTGCTGTGTGTGTGGAGCATGGTTGTACAGTGTAAGGTGTGGAGCTGATCTATTGCCCGAGGGTTGCTGGCTTGTGTTGTGACAGGGAACTGCACGACTGAGCGAGCAAAGATCTGCAAGGCTCCTACTTTGAGGCTGACGAGCCACTGTGCAGTGTACGGTACTCACTCATATAACTCAGAAAGAGTGAGAGGACAGAGAGAGGACAGAGAGAGGACAGAGAGAGAGGACAGAGAGAGAGGACAGAGAGAGGACAGAGAGAGGACAGAGAGAGGACAGAGAGAGGGCAGAGAGAGGACAGAGATAGGACAGAGAGAGGACAGAGAGAGAGGACAGAGAGAGAGGACAGAGAGAGGACAGAGAGGACAGAGAGAGGTCAGAGATAGGACAGAGAGAGGACAGAGAGGACAGAGAGAGGACAGAGAGAGGACAGAGAGAGGACAGAGATAGGACAGAGAGAGGACAGAGAGAGAGGACAGAGAGAGAGGACAGAGAGAGGACAGAGAGAGAGGACAGAGAGAGAGGACAGAGAGAGGACAGAGAGAGGACAGAGAGAGGACAGAGAGAGAGGACAGAGAGAGAGGACAGAGAGAGGACAGAGAGAGAGGACAGAGAGAGGACAGAGAGAGGACAGAGAGGACAGAGAGAGGACAGAGAGAGGACAGAGATAGGACAGAGAGAGGACAGAGAGAGGACAGAGAGAGAGGACAGAGAGAGGACAGAGAGAGAGGACAGAGAGAGGACAGAGAGAGGACAGAGAGAGGACAGAGAGGACAGAGAGAGGACAGAGAGAGGACAGAGAGAGGACAGAGATAGGACAGAGAGAGGACAGAGAGAGAGGACAGAGAGAGAGGACAGAGAGAGGACAGAGAGAGGACAGAGAGAGAGGACAGAGAGGACAGAGAGAGGACAGAGAGAGGACAGAGATAGGACAGAGATAGGACAGAGAGAGAGGACAGAGAGAGAGGACAGAGAGAGGACAGAGAGAGAGGACAGAGAGAGAGGACAGAGAGAGAGGACAGAGAGAGGACAGAGAGAGGACAGAGAGAGGACAGAGAGAGGACAGAGAGAGAGGACAGAGAGAGAGGACAGAGAGAGAGGACAGAGAGAGAGGACAGAGAGAGAGGACAGAGAGAGGACAGAGAGAGGACAGAGAGGACAGAGAGAGGACAGAGAGAGGACAGAGATAGGACAGAGAGAGGACAGAGAGAGAGGACAGAGAGAGAGGACAGAGAGAGGACAGAGAGAGGACAGAGAGAGAGGACAGAGAGAGGACAGAGAGAGGACAGAGAGAGGACAGAGAGAGGACAGAGAGGACAGAGAGAGGACAGGGAGAGGACAGAGAGAGGACAGAGATAGGACAGAGAGAGGACAGAGAGAGAGGACAGAGAGAGAGGACAGAGAGAGGACAGAGAGAGGACAGAGAGAGAGGACAGAGAGGACAGAGAGAGGACAGAGAGAGGACAGAGATAGGACAGAGAGAGGACAGAGAGAGAGGACAGAGAGAGAGGACAGAGAGAGGACAGAGAGAGAGGACAGAGAGAGGACAGAGAGAGGACAGAGAGGACAGAGAGAGGACAGAGAGAGGACAGAGAGAGGACAGAGATAGGACAGAGAGAGGACAGAGAGAGAGGACAGAGAGAGAGGACAGAGAGAGGACAGAGAGAGAGGACAGAGAGAGGACAGAGAGAGGACAGAGAGGACAGAGAGAGGACAGAGAGAGGACAGAGAGAGGACAGAGAGAGGACAGAGAGAGGACAGAGAGAGGACAGAGAGGACAGAGAGAGGACAGAGAGAGGACAGAGAGAGGACAGAGATAGGACAGAGAGAGGACAGAGAGAGAGGACAGAGAGAGGACAGAGAGAGGACAGAGAGAGGACAGAGAGAGAGAGGACAGAGAGAGGACAGAGAGAGGACAGAGAGAGAGGACAGAGAGAGAGGACAGAGAGAGGACAGAGAGAGAGGACAGAGAGAGAGGACAGAGAGAGGACAGAGAGAGGACAGAGAGACAGAGGACAGAGAGAGGACAGAGAGAGGACAGAGAGAGGACAGAGAGGACAGAGAGAGGACAGGGAGAGGACAGAGAGAGGACAGAGATAGGACAGAGAGAGGACAGAGAGAGAGGACAGAGAGAGGACAGAGAGAGAGGACAGAGAGGACAGAGAGAGGACAGAGAGAGGACAGAGAGAGAGGACAGAGAGAGGACAGAGAGAGGACAGAGAGAGGACAGAGATAGGACAGAGAGAGGACAGAGAGAGAGGACAGAGAGAGAGGACAGAGAGAGGACAGAGAGAGAGGACAGAGAGAGGACAGAGAGAGGACAGAGAGAGGACAGAGAGAGGACAGAGAGGACAGAGAGAGGACAGAGAGAGGACAGAGAGAGGACAGAGATAGGACAGAGAGAGGACAGAGAGAGAGGACAGAGAGAGAGGACAGAGAGAGGACAGAGAGAGGACAGAGAGAGAGGACAGAGAGAGGACAGAGAGAGGACAGAGAGGACAGAGAGAGGACAGAGAGAGGACAGAGAGAGGACAGAGAGAGGACAGAGAGAGGACAGAGAGGACAGAGAGAGGACAGAGAGAGGACAGAGAGAGGACAGAGATAGGACAGAGAGAGGACAGAGAGAGAGGACAGAGAGAGGACAGAGAGAGGACAGAGAGAGGACAGAGAGAGAGGACAGAGAGAGGACAGAGAGAGGACAGAGAGAGAGGACAGAGAGAGGACAGAGAGAGGACAGAGAGAGAGGACAGAGAGAGGACAGAGAGAGGACAGAGAGGACAGAGAGAGGACAGAGAGAGGACAGAGAGAGGACAGAGAGAGGACAGAGAGAGGACAGAGAGAGGACAGAGAGGACAGAGAGAGGACAGAGAGAGGACAGAGAGAGGACAGAGATAGGACAGAGAGAGGACAGAGAGAGAGGACAGAGAGAGGACAGAGAGAGGACAGAGAGAGGACAGAGAGAGAGGACAGAGAGAGGACAGAGAGAGGACAGAGAGAGAGGACAGAGAGAGAGGACAGAGAGAGGACAGAGAGAGAGGACAGAGAGAGAGGACAGAGAGAGGACAGAGAGAGGACAGAGAGAGAGGACAGAGAGAGAGGACAGAGAGAGAGGACAGAGAGAGGACAGAGAGAGAGGACAGAGAGAGGACAGAGAGAGAGGACAGAGAGAGGACAGAGAGAGGACAGAGAGAGAGGACAGAGAGAGGACAGAGAGAGAGGACAGAGAGAGAGGACAGAGAGAGGACAGAGAGAGGACAGAGAGAGAGGACAGAGAGAGAGGACAGAGAGAGAGGACAGAGAGAGGACAGAGAGAGAGGACAGAGAGAGGACAGAGAGAGAGGACAGAGAGAGGACAGAGAGAGGACAGAGTGAGGGGACAGAGAGAGGACAGATAGGGGACAGCAGCAGACTGACCTGGTGGGTCTTCTTGCTGATGTTGAGGTGGCGCTCTAGGTCATGTCGGGTCAGAGAGTTTAGTACTCTCCCGTCCACCAGGTGGTTATGGAAGGCCTGCGAGTACTGAGGCAGACCCACGTCACTGAGCCACGCCTTCGCCACCCAGTGATGGTCCATGTCCGCGGCTTTGGACAGGCTGAGGACAGCGAGAGGACAGTGAGACAGGACAGTGAGACAGGACAGCGAGAGGACAGTGAGACAGGACAGTGAGACAGGACAGCGAGAGGACAGTGAGACAGGACAGTGAGACAGGACAGTGAGACAGGACAGCGAGAGGACAGTGAGACAGGACAGTGAGACAGGACAGCGAGAGGACAGTGAGACAGGACAGTGAGACAGGACAGCGAGAGGACAGTGAGACAGGACAGTGAGACAGGACAGCGAGAGGACAGTGAGACAGGACAGTGAGACAGGACAGTGAGAGGACAGTGAGAGAGAGTTTTCTGTGACAGATTTTTGGTCTCATAACTGGTTTTACAAAGACAATATCAACATTTTAAATATCCAGGATCACACCATACTAATCTTACTTTTATTGAATATAGGTTTGGAGTTTTTTATAAGCTTTCTGAACACAATGACTGAATTTTTGGATTGAAACAACTGGAACAAAAATAAATAAAGTTCTGTAGACTGGTTTACACACACAGTATGTTTAGGGACTAATAAAATAAATAAAAAGTGTTTGGCCAGAAATGAGCTCTAACATGCCATGCCGTTTTAGCCGAAATGGGAGGTTAAAGACAATATTTCAAAAACTTCAAATCTTGGTGCGATATATTGGTTGATCTCAATCTCCCTTCTATTGTGGGAAGAATAAAGGATCTCCTAAATGTACCAAATCTGTATTCCATGGACCTTTGAACTACTTTTTCTACTGTAGTCCTGACACTGACCCTTTCCCGTTCTCTGCATCTCTGTAGTCCTCAATGGCCAGACGGAGTTTCCTGCGGTGCATCAGACTGGTGACTCCCAAACCCACCTCCAGGTCTTCGTCCGTCAGACCCAGCAAAACCTGCAGCAGGAAAGAGAACAAAGTTTCACTATAGGAGAGCAGTTTCAAGATATAAATTCAAGGTTATTGCAGCAGCAGAAAGGCACACATTAAACAAAAAATACACAACAGGAAAACAATTGGTTTAAAATACCGATGGCAACAGAGTTAAAAGAGTTCTTAAATCTGTGGGCTCACCTTCCCACTCTTGACGTTCTCTGAGCAGCTGCGGATGTACATGGGCAGAGCCATGACCACCTCGAGCCAGGCCTGCACCGCCCCGGCCTTCCACTGGGACATGGGGGTGGTCCGGGCCAGCTCCACCTGCTGCAGCCGATCCAACTGCTCCTCCGACCCATCAGACAGGCTCAGGGAGTGACGGGTCGGACTGGACGGGCTGTCAGAGTCTTGGGGACCAAAGGGAGACCAGAGGGAGCAGAGAGAGGGCATAGAGGGAGCAGAGGGGACAGAGAGAGCAGAGGGACCAGAGGGAGCAGAGAGAGGGCACAGAGGGAGCAGAGGGGACAGAGAGAGCAGAGGGACCAGAGGGAGCAGAGAGAGGGCACAGAGGGAGCAGAGGGGACAGAGAGAGCAGAGGGACCAGAAGGAGCAGAGAGAGGGCACAGAGGGAGCAGAGAGAGGGCACAGACGGAGCAGAGGGACCAGAAGGAGACAACAGAGACCAGAGGGACCAAAGACAAGGGATAGAGGGAGTATAGAGAAACCAGAGTGAGGCTGGGGAAGTGCTGACGGACATTCTCACTATAGGTAAAAATATAGTTAGGTAATTTTATAACGTGATGTTTGCCGTGTTTTTCGTTGGTATTTTACACCTTGTCTCTGGGACTACAGTTGGAAAGTAGCTGTAGCTGATCCTGACACATTTACAGTCATGTTGATTCATGTGTACTATCCGTATTCAAATGAACTCATACATGATTATAATGATTCAGGTTGATGATTTCACTAATTAAAACAAGTGTACATTATGATATTTTACTTAACAACATACTTTCTGGACTTCCATGCCTATACTCAATCACTCATTATATTTTATTCTCTAGAGTGAATGGCAGTTGTACCAGAGACATTATGTATATATGTCAAGATTGTCACGCAGTGAATTAATTCATATTTTCTTCTCAAAGTAGAGTTGAACTTCTAGCGTTCTGTCAGCAGATGGCGCTCCAGCGCAAGTGAAGAAACACAACCCTCACTGATTTGGCTTCATTTCGATTGGAACAAAACACAGTTACATGTCACCCATCTTTTTAAATCAAGCAACACGGTCCTTCATGCAATTATAAAGTCCACTTTTTTAGTTACTGCTACTGAAGCTCCTACTGTACATGTGTATTGTTTTTTATCTTCCAACCAAGCAAAATTATTCATATTTTGATATCTCTTTACTACTACTGCTATGGCTACTACTACAATGACCTTATACTACAACTGCTTTACTACCAATGTTGCCACTACTAATATGACTGCCATGAATACTATTTCTACTATTGGGCTATTATTGTTTCAAAAATAGTTGTGCATACATAAACAGATTTGAGTGTGTGTAAAAAGATTTGTGCGTATGTAACCAGATTTGTGTGCTTAAAAAACAAAACAGATCTTTTGATTCAGTCCTGCCTTGGAAGATTTGGGTCCCCAGATTTGTGGGTGTTTGACAGTTGTATCTGCAACAGAACAATCTGAATGTAAATGACCACGTTGTTAGAAGACGACCATTTCTGCAGAGTTCTGACGCTCTTTTTTATTACTACTTTTGTGACTGTGATGAATAATACAAATTCTACTACTACTCAACACTTCTATTCACACTACTACTACTACTATATATTACGACACTAGTACCACTACCTCTATACTACCAACATTTCTGATTCAGTTGGAGGTTGGAGTGTTGAACAAACCCGTTGTGGACACAGGACTCGTCTTACTGCTGAGAACTTGAAGTAGAGCTGGATCCAGGAGGACATATCCAAACCGTATGGATCGGCCCCCAGGGGTTGTTGTGCTGGGGGTGATGGGGGCCACACAGGGTTAAGAGCACAGGGGTCAGTATCGACACGGTGTGCTGCTGGTGGGAGGTCAGGTCCAACATGGCGACCGGGCATTGGTCGATTTAAAGTGGAGCAAGAGTCCACCGAGCTGTCTGAATCCAGGAAGTGATACTATTGCCCTATTGTGGAGAGCCAGACCTGTTTTAACCTTAACATGGTTCAATGAATGCAATTAAACTTAATTAAAGACTCTAGGTCCAATTTACTTTTAGTAGATTTTTGTGGACACCTCAAAGAATTAATTCAAGATGGAAAAAATACAGAAATGTGAGTCATTCTTTTTTACAAGAATAACTCTTTATTTACACCATCATCATAAAGATAACCCAGTTTTTATATTTGTTAGTGGACATTTTGTGTTCATTATTTAGATCAGGATGAAAGTATAACATGGTAGCAGCCTGTACAAGCCTTGACTGAGAATTTTTGCCCGATTCATTTATAAAAGAAACAGGCCGCATAGAACAGGGAATTGGGCCGGATGTGGCCGCCGAGCCGCACTTTGCCCAGATATGGACTCTAAAAATAACCTGACGATAGACTGGACAAAGAACCTGAGTCCACTGTTGCCCTTTCTCTCAGTTGGCCAAATAGTATAATTTTGATCAATTGTGTGTTTTGATGCCAGTCATTGAAACCTGGTTTAGATGATTACTTAGAAGGTTCTTTTTAAGATAAGAGCGTAAAGAAGCTAGTCTAGTACACTTTTGTCTTATTAAAAGAACCTTTTACGTATTAATCATAATGAAGACATTATTAACTTTTTACATTGATTATGTTTTACTCCAATCACTATGAAACTTTGAAAAAATCCATGGAAAATGACATGTTTTTGAACAAGTTTCTTTGAAACATTGTTTATTGACCTTTATTTAACCAGTAGAAACCCACAGAGAGGAAATTAAAAGACATTGATGGACATACAGTGCCTTGCGAAAGTATTCGGCCTCCTTCAACCTTTCAACATTTCGCCACATTTCAGGCTTCAAACTTAAAGATATAAAATTTCAATTTTTTGTCATGAATCAACAACAAGTGGGACACAATCCTGAAGTGGAACGAAATTTATTGGATAATTTAAACTTTTTTAACAAATAAAAAACTGAAAAGTGGGGCGTGCAATATTATTCGGCCCCTTTACTTTCAGTGCAGCAAACTCAGTCCAGAAGTTCAGTGAGGATCTTTGAATGATCCAATGTTGTCCTAAATGACTGATGATGATAAATAGAATGCACCTGTGTGTAATCAAGTCTCCGTATAAATGCACCTGCTCTTTGATAGTCTCAGGGTTCTGTTTAAAGTGCAGAGAGAACCATGAAGACAAAGGAACACACCAGGCAGGTCCGAGATACTGTTGTGGAGAAGTTTAAAGCCGGATTTGGATACAAAAAGATTTCCCAAGCTTTAAACATCTCAAGGAGCACTGTGCAGGCAATTATATTGAAATGGAAGGAGTATCAGACCACTGCAAATCTACCAAGACCCGGCCGTCCCTCCAAACTTTCATCTCAAACAAGGAGAAGACTGATCAGAGATGCAGCCAAGAGGCCCATGATCACTCTGGATGAACTGCAGATAACTACAGCTGAGGTGGGAGAGTCTGTCCATAGGACAACAATCAGTCGTGCACTGCACAAATTTGGCCTTTATGGAAGAGTGGCAAGAAGAAAGCCATTTCTCAAAAGATATCCATAAAAAGTCTCGTTTAGAGTTTACCACAAGCCACCTGGGAGACACACCAAACATGTGGAAGAAGGTGCTCTGGTCAGATGAAACCAAAATTGAACTTTTTGGCCACAATGCAAAACGATATGTTTGGCGTAAAAGCAACACAGCTCATCACCCTGAACACACCATCCCCACTGTCAAACATGGTGGTGGCAGCATCATGCTTTGGGCCTGCTTTTCTTCAGCAGGGACAGGGAAGATGGCTAAAATTGATGGGAAGACGGATGGAGCCAAATACAGGACCATTCTGGAAGAAAATCTGTTGGAGTCTGCAAAAGACCTCAGACTGGGACGGAGATTTATCTTCCAACAGGACAATGATCCAAAACATAAAGCCAAATCTACAATGGAATGGTTCACAAATAGACGTATCCAGGTGTTAGAATGGCCAAGTCAAAGTCCAGACCTGAATCCAATCGAGAATCTGTGGAAAGAGCTGAAGACTGCTGTTCACAAACGCTCTCCATCCAACCTCACTGAGTTCGAGCTGTTTTGCAAGGAAGAATGGGCAAGAATTCCAGTCTCTCGATGTGCAAAACTGATAGAGACATACCCCAAGGGACTTGCAGCTGTAATTGCAGCAAAAGTTGGCGCTACAAAGTATTAGCGCAAGGGGGCCGAATAATATTGCACGCCCCACTTTTCAGTTTTTTATTTGTTAAAAAAGTTTAAATTATCCAATAAATTTCGTTCCACTTCACGATTGTGTCCCACTTGTTGTTGATTCATGACAAAAAATTAAAACTTTATATCTTTATGTTTGAAGCCTGAAATGTGGCGAAACGTTGAAAGGTTCAAGGGGGCCGAATACTTTCACTGTATATCAATCTATGGACATTGGTCATCGGCCCCTTGTAGACCAATGTATTATATATCATTACATTTCCTTTGTTTGATTCTCTGATCTGTGTTAGCAAATCAGCAACTTTTTGAAGTCCATCAAGATAACTACTGTTGTGAAAAAGGGATGTACAACAATTCTTTGAATAGAATTGAGAGAGTGGAACCGGGCGAAACTCTAGCTTGCCTTAGTGCCTTGGTGCTATGAGACTTGGGTGGCATCTCTGATTGCCACCCCCCTGACCCAGAAATGGATTAAAGGGTAGAAAATGGATGGATGGATGATTCTCTCCAAAATATTTTAAAATGGACGTCAGACAGTGTGTGCTCAGCTTTAGCCACATTAGCTTTAGCTGCTTCACCGCAAAAATATCACTTTCTTTCATTAATTGCTGGATTCAGACAGCCCTTTGAGAAAGCTACATGAGCTACGTCAGGTGGCCATGTTGGAATGCTTTCAGGGGAAAAACACATGTTAAAATGCAAAAGGATTACAAGCGAAATACACAACAAACACACACACCACAGGGAGGCGAGAGAGGACAGCCACAGACTCAACCTTATCCAGTTTTTATTTTAAAATACTCTTCTCTTTCTTCGAGTTTCCATGCCTTTAAAGATTCCTAAAACATCTGAACACCTCATGGCAGAAATATACTTAAATAAACTCTTTTATAGTAATAATATTAATCATTAAGTTGCATTTACAAACAAAATAAATGTGGAAAGTATGTGTCACCTTGGCTTAATACAGAACATAACGCAACAGTTGATATGTTAGCATAACAACAGTTAGCATGAGGCGTAGCTGGGTCCATAACGTCAGAAATATTGTCTATAGTTTATTACAATAGCTTAAATAAAGATCTTATACATAACGTGTACAACAGGTGCTAAAAAGAGCCTTATAAGAGTCATTGTCGATGTTTTAAGTGTAAATTGTAACATGAATTCAAAGGGTCCGTATGCCATTTTAACATTGCGAAAATTTACCAAAAAACAGACAAATATTCCACACTTCTGTAATGTGTTTAAAGCCCCATACGCAAGAATACAACCTAAAATCTCAGTGTTTTGTCCTGAAAAAAAGCTGTTTCAATACGGTAAAGACTTGACGTACTGTAATTTGAAAACGGCAACAAACTATGTCATAACAGACTTTGAAAAAAAATATCAAAACCTATAAAATGTTAATTCTCTGGCCATTTTTCACCCGTGTGTAACAACGGACTGACTCCCCCTTTAAACCGATCGGGGGAAGTGAACTTTAAAAAACAGAACAACTACAATAATGTCATAAATAATTCATGAAATCCATTTGTCTAGTTCCTCCCATTTTCCCTACTTTTTAATGTAGAATAAACCATTAATTATTTATGAAACAAAAAGTCGGGTGACTGTAGGAGAAACTGGATGGATAAAAAGATACAGACTCTTTAACTTTAAAAAAAGAGACCAATTTGCGATAAAAATGTGTACTTTTGACTTAGCCATGTGATAAATGTTGGTTTGAACTCCAAAATCACTAGAATTGCCAACACTCTCGACTTGAGTTAACAATTACAAGGTACTTTTTCATTTCAAGCTGCGTAGGCTATATTTTTCTGTTTCCCCATTAGTTTCTAGAAGCACTGGCTGTTCCTCTGACTTGCCAACTCAGACTTGACTCAAATCAACACCATATATGTTGTATCTCTTCTAAACCTTCATGCTATTGTTTTTGCACTTGACATTTATCATTCCACAATCTGCTTCTTACAATGACTCCTATTGTACGGCCCAGTCTCCACACCTGAACTTTAAAAGATATAAAAACCCAATCTGAAGTTAAATTTCCCGTCATTTCTCTCCTGTGTGCAACAACAGACTTCCTCGCCCTTTGAAATACCAAATCACAAAATGGATCGGTTCTTGTCTTTAGCTTGGAGTAACATTATTAACCTTTGGCGCTGAAGCTAATTGCCTTTTCTTTGCTCTGGCCAGGGTTAGCTTTGATTTTAGCAGAGGTCAGAAAGAGGGTCGCTTCCAAATAGTCGCATTTGATGATTCCTACTGGCTCCATTGTAGTGATTGCGATTTGACTTCTGCCCCGGAAATTACTGTGATTTCTTATGTAAAGTGGAGTGGATTCTGACTTACCTATTGTCTAGCTTTGTGTGCAGAGAAGTGAAGGATTCCACCTGAAAATTGTGAATACTATTGCTGTATGATTGGTGTAATTAGCATTCATTTAGGAGAACAAATACTGGTTGGCCCAAAGACTGTATGTAGATAGACGATGCTAACCCGCTAGCTCGAGGAAAACCAATAGGGAAGTACACACAGACCAAGGCTAGCTCCAACTTTCTCCGGCTCCTATTGACTTATATTGAAAAGTTAACTCCTTTTGCCCCGGTAACCGTTAGTGTCACTAAGATTACACAGGTACCATGTGTAACTTTTGTGATTTGTGATTATTGCTAATTTGTAAAGTAGAAATTCCGCTGCAAATGACCTCCGTATTTGTCCAAACTCAGACGTCCGGTGATAATGCTGCTCCTATGAATCTGCGTGTCAGTGATTGTGATCGCTGTTACCGCCTTTTCTACTGCGTTGTTTCTTGTCAATATCTTGCACATTTTCATTTCTCTTCCCGGCTCAAACAGAGGTTGTGGTAGAAATGTAGATCCAGATATCATCCTCAATAACTGACCAAACATGAATTGTAAGTCATGAATAAACATTTGTCTGAGTCACTGGCCTCTCTTCGCACAGACACCGCGCTGGGGCCTCATGCATCCAGACTGTGGGACTGTGGATCCGGCTGCAGAGGCTCTGGTGCACTGCCTTAGATGTGTTCACTGTTTTCTCACTCCCAACACCACTACATTTGCGCTTTTATTGAATTCATAATGAGTTTTGATTTTATTTGAACAAAACTTGTGTCACCGGCGTCAGATGTGATGAAGTGACTCAAACGTTATGCTAATGCTACTGCCAAAAAACAAAGTAGTGCAGTCTCTCATTTGTCAGCACGGGTCCATTGCAGACGTTTTAAAAGTAGTTTTCTGGGCAAAAGTTTTAACTCCCAGCCAAAAGTCTCATTCCATTCTGAGGAGAGGGTTTTTAGAATTTAGTCCATTGCCTCATCTATTGATAACAATAGGACTATTCACATGGCTTCAATTTTAATATAAGATTAACCTTTTTTTAATATAAGATTACCCTAATGTGAGACAGACAACAGGGAAACAAGTTTAACCCTTTAATGTTCACTCCTTGAAGAAAGCAATGTACATTTTTTTATAAGATGTACAAGCATGAAAAAATATAATTCATTTGTTTGCATTATTTCTATTATAGGCCTTTACCAAATGGTTGATGTTTTTTAGTTTGTCATGGCCAAAGTGCCAAAAACCAAGTGATAGTGATGACCCAAGCTTCAAGTAGTTCCAAGCTTCAAGTAGACTCGACTCAAACATGGTAAAGTTTACAAAAGCTAAGAAAAAGCACTCCTATTTCATATTTTCAATTTTCAATTGAGATGTTGTTTGGCGTGCCTTTGGAAATGGTTCAATATCACCTAACTGGTCAAAATAATGTGAGAAGAAAACATGTGAGGATATTAGAATTATTTTTTTGTGCTTGTTTGATTTTCTGTAGAAATTTTAAACTTACTTCTTCATTAGAGATTTTACTTTCATTTACTAGAGACTTATTGTTCATTTATCTTGTGTTGTGTGTTCCTTGTGTGTTGTGTGTTGCATTGTTAATAAAAGGTGCAGGTGCTTTTGTGTGTGAATATGATTGTGATTCAGAAAGGTTGAGTGACACCGGGATAGAAAACCCCCAGCCTCAGTGCACCAGGCCTCTGCACGGCCACAGTAACAGTTCCAAGTCCTGGGATCACGCACATGCAGGTCACACAGCGATCGGGAGAAGCTATCGATCTCCAGAGCAGACAGACACCACTGGCCTGGTGGTGGGGGAAGAGTTTGGGGGCAGGGTGAGAGGGGGAGTCTGTGTGTTGCCCACAAGAGACCGTTTTAGTCATGGGGAAAGGATGGACCAAGCAAGACAATAAACAAGAGGGATTTTTCTTTTTTTAGTTAAAGGACCAAAAATAACACTGCAAAACAAGGAGAGCTTTACTTGGATTCAGAATCTAGAGTTGAGTTTGTGATTATTTATGACAGCGGTTCCCAAACTTTTTCAGCCCTGGACAGTAAAGCAGTATTCATGATTATCTGTTAACAGTCTCAGCCCGTTATGGACCAATGGCTCGGTGTTTTTTATCATTGCATTTCCTGTATTTCAACCGTTGATTCTCTGATCTGTTGTTGGCAAATCAACAACTGCGTAAAGTCCAAGATAACTTCTGTTGTGATGTAGGTTCGATCCACTTTTCTTTTTGACACTTCTCCAACAAAACTGTGAATAATGCATCAATTACTTTTAGGGAATGATGTTTTTTCTGAACACAATTTGTTGCGTTTTTCTTGAAAACTAGACACATTTTTACATATAATACTGACATAACTATATTTCTTTCATTTAACCTTTACTAATTGTATTTTAGCTTCAATGTATAGACTGTATATAGACGGACAATGCTAACCCTTCAAGCTCAGTAAAGTGCTCATAGACGAAGCTCGCTCTGGCTCCCATTGACTTGCATGTAAAAGGGATTTTATAAGATATCTTATAAAGATATTTATAAGATGTGACTAATCAGAAACGCTAGCTCGCCTTAGCAACCGTCCTAGCAGCATCATAGCAACATGCCAGCCACTGTTATGGCGCAAAAAAATGCCCAAATAGAGAATTTTGTTTCCAGCTTATGATCAAATTAACTGCATTATTTTCATGTACGCATTTTTTGATTTATTTTCTGAGGTAACTGTTATGGCAAATACACTACTATTATATGGTCCAAAGCTGTGAAAAATTGCAGGTTATGTCCCCTTTAATATGAAATTCTATTCCTTAGATAGATCCAATACAAACAATGTTGAGTTTATTTGGTGAAGGAGGAATTAGAGTTAATATCTTTGCACTAAAATAGATTTGCAAAGTCTGCTAATATTAATTTTCTGATGGAATGATCCTCAACTATAACCCCACATGGATTGAGCTAAACTAATAAACAACACTCAAGTCCAGATTAGAATCCAAACAAAAGCATCTCCAGCTGTTGTTTTGCAGCGACAGTGTTAGCATTCAGGACACAGGGACACATCTACAAGCACAATGTTATTTACAGGTTACAGCAGTCCTTCAAGTTTCAGTTGGAGACACAAAAATATGTTTTTTTGAGTTTGTCTGTCCGCGCACAGCAGGTTGAGAATCCTTGGGTTTTGCTGTGTGGCCGTGTCCGTGATATTTACACGTGTACATGTACTTACAGCAAAAGTCTGGTGGTTTGAAGGCCCCCCCCAGCTGAGAGAACACACACACACACACATATGCATACACACACACACACAAACATACACTAACGCACACACACAAACATACACTAATGCACACATACGCAGAGGTCAAAGGGATGGCAGCAATGTTGTAAAGTCTTTTGGGAAAAATATGCTTATAGGTTGTGTTCATGTGACATCACAACGTGCGAAATAACCTATACAAATTTAAAATTGTGGAGGAGGAAAGCTGAGATATCTTTTGTGGTCAGACCTCCGAAGCTAAGCAGGGCAGGTCCTGGTTATTATCTTAATGGGAGACCTATGGGGCAGCTGTAAAGTGCCAAATTGTTGTTGTAATATTTTACTAAATTTGAGACATTTTTAACTCATCTCTCATGATTTTTTGCAGTGTACAAACATTGAACTCACCCTTTGATCTCACACCACGCTCTCTTTCACAGTAGATTTCCCATAATGCCGCTGGGCTCTGGTCGTAATGTGCTTGTCAGTTTTACCAGTCTGCGTCCTCTTCTATGTAATAGTCGGG
Source organism: Knipowitschia caucasica (assembly GCA_964034765.1). NCBI lineage: Eukaryota > Metazoa > Chordata > Actinopteri > Gobiiformes > Gobiidae > Knipowitschia > Knipowitschia caucasica. The sequence goes on along the minus strand of OZ035827.1, from coordinate 15,420,658 downwards.
AGTGGAAGTACCATCAAACAAACCGGGGTCCATAGACTTGCGTTGTTTTCCCCGGGTAAAGACGCGAGACAGAGACCCCAGGCCGATTTTCTCCTTCTTCTTCTTGCGTTTCGCCTCCTCCAAATCTTCGAGGGACTGAAGACGTGAGGAAGAGGAGGAAGAGGGAGAGAGAAATACAGTCAGAGATGACAGAAGGGAGATAAGAGTGTGTGTGTGTGTGTTGTACAGAGGCTCAGGTCGGCTCTGTAATAACACTAGGACCCCCAGAGCAGTCCTTTTACAGCTTTTTATTTTGGAAGCGTAATTATTCAACTTATGTAACTCATGTAAATCATGTAAGAGGAAATCCAAGGCACTAAAGCCAGTCAATAGAAATCCTTTAATGAACAGAAACGAAGGCTACATGTTACGGCCACGTAGGTCCTGCTTCAGGGCATGTGATGATCAAGAAAAATGTGGCCTAGTCCCTGATTGTTAATGTCAAAGATGTAAAGCCCCTTTTCTCCAATGTGCTGTCTTGGACTGGTCCTGGGCTGGATCTAAATGATATGTGTTTATGGCTGTAAACATGACATGACTTTCTCAGTTGTGTCTTGCCGATGCAGGACAGTATAGGACAGTGGTTATGATCCAGGACATTTAAGGACATTTATTAACGTTCATGGGCATTGGTCATCTGCCACTTCTGGACCAATGGCTCTATGTGTTTTTTTTACTTTAAATATCTGAACAGTTTGATTCTCTGATCTGACAAATTTTGGTAAAGGTTTTGTAAAGTCTTCTAAGATAACTACTGTTGTGATTTAGGGCTATACTGTACAAAACCACATACAATGTATCAGTTTTTGCAAATGAACTTTACAGTCATAGCTTAACAATTCATCAGCAAATGTGAAAATGTGACTCAAGCCAAAGCGAAGATGACCAGCAGCAGCAACAGCAGCAGCAGCAGTAGCAGCAGCAGCAGGAAGAGCAGTGACAACAAACAAAATATGTATCCTGCACACAGACTCATTAGTCAAGAGGCTCCGAACAAGGACCAGGGCTTGCACCAGCACCAAGTCCAGGACCAGGGCTACAACCAGGACCAGGGCAAGAACCAGCAGGCTAAGAGACAGTTTATCACGCAGAAAAGCTGTGCATGCTAATGTCATGTAATTAAAATATTTACTCGCAATAGCAGCTTTGTACAGTCTCCCACATACTGTACATATTCATCGGTGTTGTGTCATATCCCTGCACTATTGCACGACTGGTTTGACACTAAACTGCATTTTGTTGCATTGTTCTGACTTTGTAATGACAGGTACATAAATAAATAAATAAAGGTGATGATTGTTTGGCTTGGGGGCTGCGAGTCTCTTAGGTTGCGGAGGGAGTGTGTGCGTGCGGTGAGGTGGGGTTGTGCGTCTCTTACGTTGCAGAGCGAGTGTGTGCGGTGGCGTGGAGAGTTGAGGTCGCTGGGCGTGGAGGAGCGGTCGCCGTCCAGGACCGAGGCGTCAGAGGGAGCAGAAGGCTGACGGGAGTGACACGGGCTGAGGCGAACTGAGGCCACTGGAGAGGCACAAAGCACAAGGCTGATGGAGGTGTGTGTGTGTGTGTTCGAGATTACAACATCCTCTTCAAATCTACAAATGGGGATACGCTCGAGTAAACAAACAAGTGTGGTTGTATCATCAACAACAGGTCCAGCCCAAACGGCAACGCACACAGTGACGCCCGAGTATACGAAGGCCTTTAGTGTTGTTGAGCTGTTGCTAGGTGACCGCCTGTGCGTGATATATCTGCACTGGCCTCAGTTTGAGACACGGCCAATTACCGGCACACACAAACCAGGTCGAAGCAGGTCGAACCGGGCCGAGCTGGGTGAGCCAATCTTTGGATGGGAGCATTTTGTCTGGCACACATCTCACAAAGTACATTGTAAATTACATTGAAAGTCTATTCAAATAATAATGAGAATGCTGTTTTAGCTGTGAGGCTAATTAGCTTGGAATATTGTTGCTAATGGAAACTGCAGAAGATTTGACTTACTTTGAAGAAATTTGGAAAAAATACTTTCTGTTGATTTATTTTCATACATGGTTTTATCTATTATTTATAAATATAAAGTAGTGCTGTCAAACGGTTGCATTAATGTCATAGTTAACTCACAATTAAACACATCATTTCTACTTGTTTAGGTTTGAAAAGGGATTGGATGAAGGAAAAAGCTTACATTTATGCAATCCCCACAAGTATTTGTATTCTCTAATATCCATCTCCGGTTTTATTTTTGCTTTTTACATGTCTTTTTTGTCCAGTTTTTTTGGGTTTTATAATAATTTGTCGTATTGTTTGTTACAGGTTACATTTTGATAACTTTTGGAATTTGTGTTTTGTATATTGTATATCTTGGGACGGGACTATAGTAACTAGCGCTGTCCTCTTTCGTTACACCTGCTGAGGTGAGCGTGCTGAGCGCCCCCTCCTGGTCCCGTTTGCAGTCTCCTCAGACGCCGCATGGTTTGGTTTCTTTGGCGGTTTGTTAGCTTTTTCCTTGCCTTATTTTTGTTTGATCAGGTGGGTCCAGTGGTTACTTTTTCTCTGGTGCAGGGTGCAGCTATTTGGGTTTTTGTTTATTCTTTGGTTAGGGTGCCGGCATTGGATCTGGACGGTTCTGTACCAGTGGGGGCAGGTCCCGGCACAAAAGTGGCCAAAATGACGTGCGCTGACATGCTTGCAATACCACCCCGGGCCGATAGGGGTGGACCTGGAATAAGAATTATCAAATGCTAACATATAGCATCTTCTTACCTCTCGAAAACATCTTTACAGGATGGACCAAAAGTTGGTGTCAATGCTGAGGGGGGTGGATTTTTTTGGACCACTCTAGTTTACTCGCTGTGTCTCGTTCAAATGAATGGATCTTGCGCCGGATGACGCATGCGCAGATGCGTTTTTTCACCATTTTCTTGTGGGCAGGACCACTCGCGGCCATTTTGGATAGCTCCAGGAGAGCAAAATGTTTGGCCCATTTGTTTGAACGGCGGAGATAGGCGTGACTACGTCCGTTAATATTTACAGTCTATGTTCCGTACATGTATTTTGTTTTTGTTTGTCTCGCCCTCCAGGTCCACCTGCAATTTGATTACTTTGGTTTTTTTCTGTTCTGGACACGGAGTTGGGTTTTCTTTGTCCCAAATATGTTTTGTCCTTTGGGTCATAACAACGACCATCACTTCAAAGTTTTGACCTGGAGATAGTTGTCATTGATGGACGTCATCAGCAGTTAGCACAACTACTGGTGTTTTCCTCAAAGCTGACTGTACCTTACGTCCAACACAGAACAGCCTTTGAAGCAGAAAGCATTTTCTCACTGCAGCAGTGTGTGTCGGAGGCTGCGGGGCAGATTTCAGATACATGCTCGTGGTAGAAGCCTGGAGCACAAGCACACAGACTCCCAGGCACTCGACAGCCTCAAATGTTACCTACATGTATTTTTGCTGTGCAGTGATGCAGTTTTCAGTCATGATACAAACTTGCTTTATTGAAGCTATAAACAAGGGTTTTGCTTTAACACCGTTATTAATGCGTTTAAGTGACAGCACTAATACATACACATTCTCTTTTGAGTTCTACTTCCTGTTTGCCCCTTCACATCTCGCCACATCGCCTTGTGGCATGTAATAAATTGTATTGTTATTTTACAGTTCTGCTTTTGGTTCCTACTGTCCAGAGTCAGGTCTAAACATAGAGACAGCTGAAGTCTGGAACTGTCTTCCTAAAAATGTGAGACAGGATTTCACTTCAATCAGGTCTGTTTAGCTGTGCATACAACTTAGGGATTTTATTTTCACTCTTTTTAACGCACTGCCTTTTCTTGTTTTGTTTAGCACTTTGAATTGCCTTTTTATGAACTGTGCTATACAAATAAACTTTCCTCATCTTGCCTTGCCAAATCCAACAGAAAAATATATGTACATACAGAAAAACTAAATATCATGGCATAAATAAGGGCAAATGTGTGACACTTTTGAAAAGCTAAAAACATCTCTTAAAATTACTCTTAACAATAGAAGCTTGACAATTATTTCCAGTGGCAGTGAAGGCAAATGTTAATCTGACAAACACAACACAACAACACATCACCCCGGCTCTGAGCACAATCTTCCTGGTTCATGTCTTAGCACTTAGTGTTTTTATGTTTTTTTTTGCTGCATGGGGCTGATAAGAGCTCATGTGATCTTAATGACTCTTGAAACGGCCACATTATTAAAAGATAAAAATAAAACAGGAAGTGATGGCGCTAAAGACACAAACCAGGAAGTGGGCGTGACTCTGGAACTGTGCACAAAGCCTATCAATCAGTCAAAACAAGAATGCTTTAAAGAAGAAATATTATGCATTATTTTGGTCATTTAAAGTGAAAACGAAACTATTTACTTTGCCATGTCATACTTTAGAATGTGAAATCCTATTCAGTGACAACTATTCAGTAACAATTATGGAGGGAACAAAATGCTTTACACTTGTAACTCTCTATTCTGCCACCAGAGGGAGGTGTAGAACATATTACATTTTTTCCCAAATTTTAGGCCAGAAGTTCCTTACATATACAGTAAGTGTGGATAAAAAATAAATAATAAAAAACATGTTTTTGTTGAGAAAACAATGTTGGACCATGGTTAAAAGTTCAAAAAAGTTGATTTTGCACAATATTTATGCTTTGAATTTGACTTATACAACCACTACGTGTATCAGATATCTGTTATAATATGGAGAAAAGCAGGTTCACACTTTAACGTAGCATATAAAACAGACAGCTTAAGCCAAACCACGGTCACTGCCACAGAAGCATGGAGTGGAGCGTCTTTGGAGCTCGGTAAATATAGTAACACTGAAGAAAATGATGAAACATGAGGTAATAATCAAATGGAGTGTTCATCTTTTTATCTTGATTCTGACTGTCTTAGATTTGCCAATGGGACAAAGCCATTTAGACTTGGAGTCCTGGATCTACAGGCCGTCTGTCCCTGGGAGCGGATCCCACCCTCCATGTGGGTTTCCCAGAGGTTTCTCATTTTATCCCATTGGGTTTTACAGGATCCAGGGCACTCAACATTCAACAACATTTATCAACACTGGTCATCTGCCTCTTATGGACCAATGGCTCTATGTGTTTTATTTTCATTTCTTGTTTTTTAACTGTTTGATTCTCAGATCTGTGTTGACGAATCAATGGCTTTGTAAAGTCCTCAGAGATCACTACTGTTGTGATTTAGTTTAGTCTTCGTTCAAGAATTGATGCTTTATTTTCATTCCAAGGGAGACATTTCTTGTGTATTTTTTAAAACAAGATCATTTTGCTTTGTCCCATTGTTAAGTCTTGTTTTAAGGAAGTTAGAACGTGCTCAAATTAAGATAGATTTAGCCAATTTTGAGCAATTTTTGACCAATTTTTCATCACTTTCTGCAGTGAAAATACGTGTTTAGCTGGTTCATATCCACATGCAGGTGGAGGCCAGGACAGCAGGGGGCAATAGGATTCTTTTGTTTCTTTTACCTTGTCTGTCACAGGGATGTCCCGTGTGCACGTACAGGGTCTGCTGACTTTGCCGTATGGCCGCGGTGAGGGGGAGGTCGGCCTGCATCACCCACTCCTGGTTGTTCCCGTTGACGACCGCCTCCGTTGGCATGGCCAGGGAGTGCCTCTTTGGGACGTCCTTGGTCAGAGTGGCCAGGGACTGCTTTGCCTAGACACAAAGAAAAAGAAGAGAGAAAAACAGGTTGTACATTGGGGAATCTGGCTGGGTTTAAAAGTACACTGCAAAAAGTGATGAAAAATAAGAAAATTAAGCAACAGCAAATAGGACTGAATGGCTTTGTCCCATTGGTAAATCTTGTTTTAAGACAGTCAGAATGTTCTCAGATTAAGATAAATTATTGCCTACATATGTCATCATTTTTTGCAGTGTAAGAGGAAAGTGTACAATATAATCATCATTCTTGTACATGTTAGGCTGTGGTTAATGCTTCATTCCACACACTGTTTGGAGGTCAGAGGGAACATCACAACCACTGTCTATACTACAGAAACAAGCAGTCAGAATTATTCATCAAAGTTTACAATGGGACTTTAAAAAATCTCATATACTTTTTGTTTCTGTAATTTTATAAATCTATTCTTTTTTTTTTGTAGTTAGTTTTTGTAGTCTGAGTATGAAATCTCTTAACTTTAGCACGACAAAGAGGCACGTATAAAATGAATAACATAATTAATATATAGAAGCGACTGTTGCAAACATCTGTACATGTTAGCACCGTGAGGGTCTGGGACAAAGGACCTAAAGTGACAGTGGACACGTGGTTCTATATCGCACATTCTGACATTATCCAAATGATTATTGTACGGATGAGTAAAGTAAAGTGACGGTGGATTTACACTCGTCCCTCTGCGACTTCTCCAAAAACATTCTGCTACAAAAAGAGAAAAGACTTGTTTATTTCCACTGCCACAGAACTCATATAAGTGTTTTCAAACTACGTTGTCACAATTCAATTCCTTTCAGTAACAAAGGAGAAACCGCCCTGGGAGTTGTGTCTGGCCTCTTTCAAAACCTATTTCTGTTTTTTTCTCCACGTTTTGTCAAGCCGTGCAGTCGCTAAAATCAGCACAAATCACAGCAATCACATGTCTTTGTCATGCAAAACACAACAGGCTCCGGAGGAAGAGTTAGAATTGACTTTTCGAGCAATCCAGGCTTTGACAGTGACAGTGGCGCTAATCCCGGGTGAGGGAGGTTAGGGCTGTTTCTATGCGAGACTCACGGCAAAAACTCACCAATCAACATACTGTTTAATTTAAATGTATATAACATATCTTGCACAAAAAAGACAATCTTTCTCTTTTTAACATTCTCTGTTTGGACATTTCCTATCTTTTGCACTTCCGGAGTGATCCTATTGATGCCAAATGTGATGTTTACATTTCTCCATTGTGAGATCAATAAAATGTATCTTCTTAAATCATAATTTTTGGACTATGAACCTCTACATTTTTCTACTTCTTAAGATTTATGACTCTATAAAGTTTTTTATTCTAGGATCTCTACTTCTACGTAAACTTGACTGTCGACTTTCCAGTTTTTTCATCTAAAAGTAGCTCATATTTTTCTATTTCTTGACCATAAGCCTCTTATTGTTCTGCTTTTTTTTTATATGTGTATTTTTTATTTTGGTAGAGTTGTCATGACGCCTTTCTGACATAATGACATTTTTTTAGTTCTTACTCACCTACTGAAGCTGGGGTATTTGACTTTTTTCATGCAGAATGTTACTTCTCATTACAGTAAAATCTGAAGGATGATAAATAAATAAAAAGATACAGAGCTAGTTCTGTCTTTATGCATCACAGATTTGTCTTCGTCTGGCAAAGGCCTCGAACATGGTCAGAACTTGTGAAGATGTTATAAAATAAATGATAGATTTCACTGGTGCTGCTCTGTAGTTTTTTCAGTGTTGGGAGTGCAAACAGCAGGTCACACACCGGGAGTCGTCTGGGGAGGGGGAGGATCTGCAGTTATGGGTCTTACCATCATGAACCTGGGGGGGAAGTCTCTGTCCGACAGCCGGAACTCCATTCTCTGATTCACACAGTTACTCATCTGGGGGCGAGAGGCGGCGCGTTTGGGGCCGAAGAGGATTGTTAACTAATGTTTCAAGTTCAAACAGACACGACATCAAATCCAGACATTTGAATAAGTTAAAGAATAAGTATCATACTTTAAGTGTTAATTTTAGCCTTTAACCATGATCTCGATATGTTAATAATAAGAATAGGGCTGTATCAGATAGTCCAGTCCTCAGGTCTCTGTGGCTCAGAGAATAGACTTTAAAGCAGCTCTGTTTGTTACAAGTCTCTCCATGGCCTCAAACCAAAGTACATCTGTGACATGTTAGTGCATATGAACCAACTGGGACTCTGAGGAGCACAGGGACTGGCCTCCTGCTGGGACTAAACATGACGAGGCAGCATTCCAGACTTCTGCACCTAAAATTGGAACAATCTTCCTGAAGGAGTGAGACAGGCGGCTACGCTGGCTATAATACTGTAAGTCTTGGCTAAAACAGTTTTAGCGGTGCTTATGTCTGATCACTGAACCCACTGTGTGTGCATCCTGCCTACTCTTAATCCTCCTGTAATGCAAAGGTGCTCTTGTCTCCTTTGGCCACGCCCCTCACCATGGCCCTGACCCTCACCATGGCCCCGCCCCTCACCATGGCCCCGCCCCTCACCATGGCCCCGCCCCTCACCATGGCCTCGCCCCTCACCATGGCTAGCTCCGCCTCCAGCTCTTTGATGCGGTTCTCCTTCAGGTCCAGCTGAGTACGGAGCAGGACCGTGAGCTCCGTGGCCTCTTTGCTCTGCCGCCTCAGGTCCCACTTTTCTCTCTCCAGAAGGTCTTTCTCTTTGGCCAGAGTCTTCACCGCGTCCTCGCTCTCCTGGAAGACACACACATCCTCAAGGGAAGGCCACCACACAAAACACACAAACACAGGCCCTCAGGTCAAATACAGCTGGCCAGACCATTGTTAGTGGCCCTTAAAAGGATTTTCAATTATTCATGATTAAATTAACTGATTAGCATTGATAGTCGGTTAATAAGAGACTGTATTTGTAAACCTTGTATATTTTCATACTTTTATACTGTTATACCTAGAAAACAACCATATACTTGTATTATTTTAGATTAAATTAGTCTCCTGTTGGTGTCTAGAGTCAGGACTAAACATGGGGAGGCAGCATTTCAAATTTATGCAGTTAAAATCAGGAACAGTCTCCCTGAAAATGTGAAACAGGCTTCTTCTCTGACAATGTTCAAATCCAGGTTAAAAACTGCTGCATGCATGCAACTGAAGCTAACGATTCACAAAGTGTTATGGTGTACATTTTGTATTATTTTACTTATGTGTTTCACCTGAGTTCCTAAGTTTTGTTTAGATTTTTTACTTTGGACTATCCTTATTTTTGCCTTCCTGCATTTTTGGTCCTCATTCACTTCACACGACTCAAAGACTGTATAAAGTTCCTCACAAAGAACTATGAGCCTGAACCTAGCAGTAAAAAGGTCTCTCCATCATCCTCACTCCCACATTTACAACATGTTTACCTTCCTGTGTTGTTCGTAGTTGCGGATAAAGTCCCGTAGCTGCTCCTCGCGGCTCTCCAGTGTGGCGTACAGCTGCTGCATCTGGTTCACCAGGTCGGCCTTCTCCGCCTTCAGACGCTTCCGGTCCGACTTCATGGCTGCAACATACACGGAATATTGGGAACATCAGGCTTTTTGGACGAAGGAAGCAAAGTCAGAACAGAAAGAAATTCAAGCTAGACCTCTGATGGTCAGAGGGGCCGATGGCACAGACTGGTTGCCTCACTTCTGTCTGTCCCAGGGCAGTTGTGGCTACAGTAGTTTATCACCACTGTGTATGAATGAATAACATCATGTCTGTCTGTGGTGTCATGAAAAGTGCTACATAAAACCATTAACTATTATGAATGGCTTTAGAGAACTTATTGTTGAGCGTCTGACCCTCTCTTGTCTTCCTTCTGCTGAGCCTGGGTTTGTGCCAAAAAAATATAAACACAAATCAGGTTCACTGATTGTTTGATGTTAGCTTAACTCTGATTCTGTCTTTGTCATTGAGGACAAAGTCTTTTTCCCAATTTTAGAGCGGTATACGGTTCCCCAACCCTAATTACCCTCCAGCAAGTTGATTAACCCATATTGGTTTTGTTATGTGTGGATGTTTTAAATCTGTTCCAAACAAGGTCTAAACCAGGTGTAATCTAGGTCTAAACCTGGTCTGAACCAGGACTAAACAATGTCCTTTAACATCCAGTATCCAGCAAGTTGATTATCCAATATAACTATAGCTATGTGTGTTTAAATGCAAAATTGAGGGACCTCATTGGTCACTGCTTAACCAGGTCTGAACCAGGACTGGCTCTGGTCTAAATCAGGACTTCCCAGGGCTTTGATGACTGCTCCTCTCTTCTCTCACAGGGACTAATCCGAGCCCACGCAGCTCCAAAAGGAACCAGCTCCATACTTCTAATACTAATACTAATTAGAGGACCTTCGTCATTTTAACGTATGCTGAAAAATATTTTCTGAAAGCCGACGGAAAAAAGGCAATAAAAACCAGTTGAGATGTTCATGATCACTTCTTTAGAAACCCAAATTAATAGTATTTTCCGGAGATTTCTGCCCTCCAAAACAGACCTGGAGTTGCTTTTAGCTCCATCCACTGTCTATTTTATTGTGCAATTAACAAAAGGATGTATTTTGCCTGAAAGTCAAATCAACTATCTCAAAACAATGAAGCTGCACTATAAAAAGTGATGAAAAAAGGTCAAAAATGTCTTAAATTAGGCAAAATGTATTTAATTTGAGCACATTCTGACTGCCTTAAAACAAGATTTGCCAAAGGGACAAAACAAAATGATTTTTTTTTTCAAAGACACAGGAAATGTCTCCCTTTGGAATGAGAAAATAAAGCAACAGTTCTTGAAATAAGACTAAATGGCTTTGTCTCATTAGAGGATCTTGTAGTAAGACAGTCACAGTCAGAGTGGTAAAGACCTCCAAGAAAACTGCTATAGTGATTTATGGTTTTACAAAGATACGTTGAAGTGAAGTGAGTTGAATTTAAATAAACATGTTAAACTTCTTCAGTCTCCTGTCTCTGTCGTAACACTGTTGGGACTACAGTTTGAAACTTTTATCACATTTACCGTGAATGTGTACTGTCCCTTTTCAAGTCAATAAATAAAACAAAAAACATTTTCCAGGCTTATCCAAATGTCTCTTCTGTTGTTTCTGCTCCTTCAATTATTTGGCATTCTCAAACACAAACTCTCTTCTCTTTTTATGTCCCCAATGAACACACAACTACAAGAAATCCAAGCAGCAGTGTCCATTGAAGCCTGGTGGTCCCTGTGGGGCCCTCAGTGTTCCTGCAGACAGAGACACCTGTGTGTGAATAATGAACCACTTCACAGATTTAATTACATGTGGGTGTTAACAGGTGTCTGGGGACCGCACAGACAACATCACTATAGTGTGGGTCCAAGGACACGCTGAGACTCCTCTCGTCTCATTAGAACCGGCATCACAGACCAGGCTCACTCAAGTCTCTTTTTAATGCCATACACACTCCAAAATAGATTACATTCTGACTGCCTTAAAACCAGATTTGCAAATAGGAAAAGCAAAATTATCTTCTAAATGGCTTTGTCCCATTGGCAAGTTTTGTTTTAATACAGTCAGAATGTGCTCAGATTAAGATAAAGCACCTGATTCAAACAATTATTACCACTGCTAAAAAAATATTTTATTATTTTTAGCAGTGCAAAACCACACCAAGCAAGCAACGCAAAATGGATCATTGATAATAAATGTTGTTACAAAATAAAACCGATTGATTTCAAAATGACAAGAGGACTGAAATCTGCACCTTTGTGAAAGCTGGAGGTTCCTTGTCCATGTTGGAGACGAGTTTAAGCTAGCTATAACCTATCCAGACATTACACACATCCATGAAGTAAATAAGTAGCCAATTTGTTCAGACAGGAGAGAGGCTCAGGGGCGCAGAGGAACCAGGTCACACGTGCAGGAGACGAGCTCCGCATGATCAGAGCCAGGGACCAGGGGCCAAGAGCAGAGACCAAGGAGCCAGGGACCAGCAGGGCCCACATCCTGCACCTGTGAAGACTTGGCACAGTGTGGACTCGTCACACAAGGAAATCACTCAGAGAGGATCAGTCAAAGAGCCATTCAGCAGAGATGGGGAAAGAGAGAGAGGGGGGGGGGGGGACCAGAGAGAGAGACCAGAGAGAGAGACCAGAAAGAGAGCGGTTCCAGCTTCTTCCCTCCGGCAGAAGATGCAGGATATCTGGATATGCCAACAGCTTCTTTCCACAAGTTGTTATCAGTCTGAACAAAGCACTAATAATCTTGCACTTGACCTGGATCTACAGCCTCAGTCCTGGATCTACAGCCTCAGTCCTGGATCTACAGCCTCAGACCTGGATCTACAGCCTCAGACCTGGATCTACAGCCTCAGTCCTGGATCTACAGCCTCAGACCTGGATCTACAGCCTCAGACCTGGATCTACAGCCTCAGACCTGGATCTACAGCCTCAGCCCTGGATCTACAGCATCATTCCAGGATCTACAGCCTCAGTCCTGGATCTACAGCCTCAGACCTGGATCTACAGCCTCAGTCCTGGATCTACAGCCTCAGACCTGGATCTACAGCCTCAGACCTGGATCTACAGCCTCAGACCTGGATCTACAGCCTCAGACCTGGATCTACAGCCTCAGTCCTGGATCTACAGCCTCAGTCCTGGATCTACAGCCTCAGCCCTGGATCTACAGCATCATTCCAGGATCTACAGCCTCAGACCTGGATCTACAGCCTCAGACCTGGATCTACAGCCTCAGACCTGGATCTACAGCCTCAGTCCTGGATCTACAGCCTCAGACCTGGATCTACAGCCTCAGCCCTGGATCTACAGCCTCAGTCCTGGATCTACAGCCTCAGTCCTGGATCTACAGCCTCAGTCCTGGATCTACAGCCTCAGTCCTGGATCTATATCCCGAGTCCTGGTTGTGCAGAAACCGAGTTGCGCAAAAAACCTTAGCTTTACACACACATGAGAAACGCAGTCTCTACAGTCTCACATCTCCACAAACACAGTTCATTTTCTCAATTTTTTTTTAACTTTAATTATAAAAAAAAACTAAATTCCTTCTTCTGTGCTGCCTGACTCACACTAGGCCTCACAGACAATAACCTCTTTTGTGTTTCTCGTTTGGGCATTGGGAGTAAAACAGTGTATTTTTGTTTTGTTGCTCGCTGGGGTTAAACATGGAGTCAGAGGGAGCGGGCGCTGAAGGACGGAGCTGCTGTGAGGGAGAGAACAAAGACAGGTGCGTGTGGTTCAGAGCCGGTCCCAGAGAACAGTGGAATGTCGTGTTTGTAATATTTATTCTTCCTCGCTGGTGCAGGAGGAAGAGGTGACATTTGGTTGACACAAACTACTTATTTAATCTTTTCTTGAATGAGTTTCCCACTTGTTTCTCCCCAGTGCATTATTGCTGTTTTTCATATAAGTTCAGCAGTGGTTTTAACTGTGTTTATTTTAAAAGGTGATTTCATTCAATTAATAGTGTGTATTTATGACCAAGCCGAATTATCTTTTTAAACTAAGATAATTGAGCTTTGAATGTGCTCAAATGAAGACGCATTTTTGCCAAATTTCGGACTGTTTTTCATCACTTTTTGCAGTGTGTTTGGTTGCGATCCGCTTCCATATTCTCCTCTTCAGTGTGTAGTGATTTGGCTGCCGTGTCTGCCCTCTCTGTGCCAAATGCAAGAAGGAGGATGATTATACAGACACTTAGAATTACAGGTTGTGCTTGAGGCCACAGGAGGCTGCAAAAGGGGTTTTATTGAGCCATAAAGCGAGCGCAGGTGCGACACTCGTCTCACAGCCAAAACAAAAACCACCATTTTGCCAAGAGCCATTATGAAGGTTGAATTGTGATTGTTTGGTTGTTCCGCTTATGCATCTGTCTGATGACTTGATGCAATATTTAACACTGTCGTAATCTTCGTTTGCGGTTTAATTTCTGTGTGCCGTCTGCAGCACTGTGGGAGGCTGTGTGTGTCAGAGAGTGAGATGATGACGATTCTCTCATTTAATCCAGAGGCAGCTGAGGCGATTGTTGAGAAAGTGTGTTGTTTGTGTCTTAGTGAATGAGTTTCTCTCTCTCTCTGGCCTGTCTCTCTGATCTCTCTCTCTTGCCTCTCCCCCCTGGTCTCTCTAGGATCTCTCTCTCTTGCCACTCCCCCCGGTCTCTCTCTGGTCTGTCTCTCTGATCTTTCTCTGGTCTCTGTCTTGCCTCTCCCTCCGGTCTGTCGCTATCGCTCTCTGGTCTCTCTCTCTTGTCTCTCCCTCTGGTCTCTCTCTGGTCTCTCTCTCTTGTCTCTCCCTCTGGTCTCTCTCTGGTCCGTCTCTCTGGTCCGTCTCTCTGGTCTCTCTCTCTTGCCTCTCCCCCTGGTCTCTCTCTGGTCTCTCTCTCTGATCTTTCTCTGGTCTCTCTCTCTTGCCTCTCGCCCTGGTCTTTCTCTGGTCTGTCTCTCTGGTCTCTCTCTCTTGCCTTACCTTACCCCAGCTTTACATGTATCATGAAAAAAATTGTCATTTTCTAAAAGTATCTGTCTTTAATTTAACAATATAAACTAATCACTACAGACAATCATTTATCTCTTTTCCAGACGACAAAAACAATCATATTGACACTTGAACAGACAAAGAAGCAGCGCAAAAGACAGAGACTTGGTTTGAAAGAAAATGTGTTCAAAATTCAATTTTCCATCAACTCCCTGAAAGCCGTCCGGGGATTTCATTCCTTGACATGCGACGCCTTAGTCTTTTGAACAAATCAAAGAGAAACAAAAAGGGAAAGTACAATAGGACCACATGAAAGAATTGCTTATCTTGTCTTAATATTCGCCTGGAGAAGAGCGATAGAAAGGAGGCAGCGACTGAGAGAGACTGTGGGCGACAACATAATGTTGTTTTTTGGCACAAAGAGAGCTTCAAAAAACTGTATTCTTCTTTTGAATTCAGCTGCATCAACTGTAAAACTGATCAGGAATTTAGTGGCAGTAGTTGTAAAGACAGACCAGATACCAAAGAGAGACCAGAGAGTAAGACCTGGGAAAGAGACCAGAGAGAGACCAGAGGTAGAGAGCAAAGAGAGACCAGAGAGAGAAGTCATAGAGTCCACTTGATGTCCGTGACCTTGAATGTACAGTATATACTGTATGATGTACAGGAGCGATCGCAGGGGCTTCTGACCAGGAGGATGAGAGACGTCCCTGCTCCTTATCTTTCAACGCGAAGCGACGCTTGTTCGCCGACCGTTACATGTGTAATATTGCTTGCAAACTCTTCAATATAACATCTAAATTCAGGTTTGGCCTCTGCCATGTATATTACTATTTTTACAGTAGTATTGTCTCTTGTTGAACAAAAGAACCTGCAGGACGAAGGAGCCGTGGTGCTGCGGCCTCTTTACTGCGTACAGAGCAGAGGAACATCTGACAGATTTACGGAAACTATTGCACATTTGTCCGATGAGGGAGTACGCAGTGGTTAACAAAAACACACTCTACAACGGCCCCTGAATATAGATGTTTTTTGTCAAACATCTTCAAAATGTCTGTCCGAGCGTGTGACATCATCTGTAAAGTGTAATTATAACTACAGCTGCTCTTAATCAATAGCTGTTTGAATATTCAATTAATCCAATTTATTTTTGTATAGCTCCAAATCACAACGGCAGTTATCTCGGAGGACTAAACAAAACCGTTGATTTTGTCAATGTTGTCTGCACAGATAATCCAAATTGTAAAATGATATTCTCATCCAAAATACTTCATCTCTGGTGCAGGCGCCGTTTCCTGCGTCTGTGGTCTCCTTCGGGTCCAGAGGGGAGTTTGGGTTTACCTTGCAGAGCCTCTTTAGCTCGGTCCAGCTCCTCCTCCTTCTGGGCCAGCTGGACTCGCAGCTCTGTGGCTGAGAGGAGGTCAGCGGAGCAGCCTCCCTGTGTCTCCTCCAGGTCTCTGCTCAGCATCTCCTTCATCTGACGCAGCAGCTGCACCTCCTCCTGCAGCTGCGCCACCTCCTCCCGCAGGAGCACTGCAAAGGCACAGAGGGACACGGGGTTAGCCAAAATGCACACGGAGGGTTAGCCAAACGTTACACAGAGGGACAGGGGGAGAGCCAAAATGCATTTTTGAAGAAGACAGAAGTATTCCGTCAAATCATGTCAAGGCTTGAACATTGCTGTCTTACAATTGTCTAGTACAGAAGAACCAAATACCCTAATTCAACTAAGAAGACAAGATTAACTTTCCTAAATCACTAAATAACTCAAACCAAGACTGTTCCATATTTAGCAGCTCCAAGATTAAAAGTCACATGTTATGCAGCACAATCAACTTGAGAGATCTCATCAAGGATCCACCACCATCTGTGCAAATATGACCTCTGGACCCATCTGTCCAAATACTCAGCTTTCAAACTCAGAAGAACAAGATGAATCTTATAAGACTGTGACGATATGGAGAGAGTTTAAAACTAATGGGCTAGACACACGGGAGGCGACAAATGAGAGCGATCAGCGAAACTCAACGCTGTCGCTCAGATAACATGACAGACGGGGCGCGATGCGGCTTGACGACAGCGTCGAAAAGTTGAGCCGATTTCAACTTCCTGGGATCGCGTCGCTGACCTGCGCGTGCACGATACATGCACGAGCGGGAGGATTTCACACGCACGTTTTTCGCCCGTCGCTGAGCAGGAGGCTCGCTAGCGATTGACGCTATGTCGCGCACGTCCCATTGAAAATGAATGGAGGCGATGCGATGTCGCCTCCCGTGTGTCGAGCCCATAAAGCATCAACTATAGCCGTGGGGAGTACACTGCAAAATGTGATGAAAAAAGGCAAACATTTTTCCAATTTGGCAAAATGTATCTTCATTTGAGCACATTCTGCCAAAGGGACAAACAAAATTATCCTGTTTTAAAAAGATACAAGAAATGTCTCCCTTAATAAAGGAAAAGTTCTTGAAATAAGACGAAATGGCTTTTCCCATTGGCAAACATGTTTTTATCACAGTCAGAATGTGCTCAGATTTGGATAAAAACCACTGGATTCAAGCATTTATCTCATCATTATTAGATCAGATTGTATATTTTTTCCAGTGCAGCCTTTCAGATTTGTGCAGCAAATATCTAAAACTGTCTTCCTGAAAATGAAAGACAGGTTTCTTATCTGACAATGTTCAAATCCAGGTTAAAAACTGTATGTTATTTAGATGTCATTATTCATTTTCTTGTTTTGTTTAGCACTTTGAGTTTTGTATCAAAGTGTGTATCAAACTGTGCCATACAAAAATCTCATCTTACCCAAGCTGCGCCACAGAGATATACAGTGTTTGTGATTTTAATTGAATATAACAGCTAAAGTACCACTGGAAATATTTGGAAATAGAGGAAAAAAAGAGTGTTTGTTCTCTTGGACTTTAAGAATGACTGTATCGGGATTAATGATTCTCAAACATTAAGTGAAATACAAAAAGATGGAAGAACAAAGAACGTGTGGCGTGTTTTCATTTTCATATTTTGTGCGACAAAAAAGAAACTTGCCTAAAAAACCAGAGATGAAAACAGCCGGTGAGCGGCGGGCTCATTCTTCACACCAAACTGTTCCGCAGCTGAGACATTACTTCAATCTCGCAGAACAAAAACATTCAAGACGAAGGATAAATAGTGTGTTTGGAGGAGAACCATATGGCAAGAGAAAAAATTGCATTGTGGGAAAAGACGGCGATGGATTCATTAAAAATAATGAATTAGTTGTTTAAAAGTAGAAGTAGCTTAACTCTGATATGACCAGAAATGTGTACTTAATTCTTGCTTCTTCAATATGCTAATGTTGGAGATCTTAGTTTTGCTCCTTATTATGCTAAAGCTAGATTGAATACTTTCTTCTTCATTGTGCAATAGTTGGACATTTTATTATATTTCAGGATAGAACTATTTTTCATTATTCTGTGCTGTGTGCTCCTCATTCCTACTGTTCTGTAACTGGTGATCCAACACTGACATTTCCTCACGGTGGGACTTTACACGGCAGATTCTGAACTACAACGCTCTCATGGTGCATAACGTCCCGCTGGGCCACCGTAGATCCTCGAAATGTGGCGTTTGGTTTTGCAGCGTCACCTCTTTATCCCTGCACTATTTCATTCCATCTGACGTCTCAGTCCTGCACACTCTCGCCCTCCCGCCCGTCGGAAAAGCTTACACAGGTTTGAATGCGACAGGATGTGGTCATTCCTCTCTGTTCAGGAGCCATAATCCAATCTGTGGCCTTCAGCGATGATGGATGCTTCACACACACGCAGAACAAACGACAACAAGCTACGACAGGATTCTGCTGCTCCAGGAACGATGCTGTTGACACTCTCTCGCCTCTCTCTGCCCTCTCTCTGCTCTCTCACTGCCCTCTCTCTGCCCTCTCTCTGCCCTCTCTCTGCCCTCTCACTGCCCTCTCTCGCCTCTCACTGCCCTCTCACTGCTCTCTCACTGCCCTCTCACTGCCCTCTCTCTGCCCTCTCACTGCCCTCTCTCGCCTCTCTCTGCCATCTCACTGCTCTCTCTCGCCTCTCACTGCCCTCTCACTGCCCTCTCTCTGCCCTCTCTCGCCTCTTTCTGCCATCTCACTGCTCTCTCTCGCCTCTCACTGCCCTCTCTCGCCTCTCACTGCCCTCTCGCTGCCCTCTCGCTGCCCTCTCACTGCCCTCTCACTGCTCTCTCACTGCCCTCTCACTGCTCTCTCTCTGCCCTCTCACTGCCCTCTCTCTGCCCTCTCTCTGCCCTTTCACTGCCCTCTCTCGCCTCTCCCTGCTCTCTCACTGCCTTCTCACTGCTCTCTCACTGCCCTCTCTCTGCCCTCTCTCTGCCCTCTCTCTGCCCTCTCTCTGCCCTCTCACTGCCCTCTCTCTGCCCTCTCACTGCCCTCTCTCTGCCCTCTCACTGCTCTCTCACTGCCCTCTCACTGCCCTCTCTCTGCCCTCTCACTGCTCTCTCACTGCCCTCTCACTGCTCTCTCTCTGCCCTCTCACTGCCCTCTCACTGCTCTCTCACTGCCCTCTCTCTGCCCTCTCTCTGCCCTCTCTCTGCCCTCTCTCTGCCCTCTCTCTCTCTGCCCTCTCACTGCCCACTCACTGCCCTCTCTCTGCCCTCTCTCTGCCCTCTCTCTGCCCTCTCACTGCCCTCTCTCGCCTCTCACTGCCCTCTCTCGCCTCTCGCTGCCCTCTCATTGCCCTCTCTCTGCCTCTCACTGCCCTCTCTCCTCTCCCTCTCACTGCCCTCTCACTGCCTCTCCTGCCCTCTCCTCCCTCCCTCTCACTGCCCTCTCTCTGCCTCTCCTGCCCTCTCTCGCCTCTCCTGCCCTCATCTCTGCCTCTCCCCTCTCACTGCCCTCTCTCTGCCTCTCACTGCCCTCTCACTGCCCTCTCTCGCCTCTCACTGCCCTCTCTCTGCCTCTCTCTCTCTGCCCTCTCACTGCCTCTCTCTGCCCTCTCACTGCCCTCTCTCTGCCCTCTCTCTGCCCTCTCTCACTGCCCTCTCACTGCTGCCTCTCACTGCCCTCTCCCTGCCTCTCTCTGCTCTCTCCTCTCCTCTCACTGCCTCTCTCTGCCCTCTGCTCTGCCCTCTGCTCTCGCTCTCTCTCTGCCCTCTCTGCCCTCTCACTGCCCTCTCTCTGCCCTCTCACTGCCCTCTCACTGCTCCCTCTCACTGCCTCTCTCACTGCCTCTCTCACTGCCCCTCTCTCTGCCCTCTCTCACTGCCCTCTCTCTGCCCTCTCACTGCTCTCTCACTGCCCTCTCACTGCCCTCTCTCTGCCCTCTCACTGCCCTCTCACTGCCCTCTCACTGCTCTCTCACTGCCCTCTCACTGCCCTCTCTCTGCCCTCTCACTGCCCTCTCTCTGCCCTCTCACTGCCCTCGTCACTGCCCTCTCACTTCCCTCTCACTGCCCTCTCACTGCCCTCTCACTGCCCTCTCACTGCCTCTCTCTCGCCTCTCACTGCCCTCTCACTGCCCTCTCACTGCCCTCTCTCTGCCTCTCACTGCCCTCTCTGCCCTCTCTGCCCTCTCACTGCCCTCTCACTGCCCTCTCACTGCCTCTCACTGCCCTCTCACTGCCCTCTCGACTCACTGCCCTCTCACTGCCCTCTCTCTCGCCTCTCACTGCCCTCTCACTGCCCTCTCACTGCCCTCTCTCTGCCTCTCACTGCCCTCTCACTGCGCTCTCACTGCCCTCTCTCTCGCCTCTCACTGCCCTCTCACTGCCCTCTCGCTGCCCTCTCTCTGCCCTCTCTCTCCCTCTCTCTGCCCTCTCTCTGCCCTCTCACTGCCCCTCTCTCTCTAATAATACTAAAAGTTACACATGTTACACATTAATTAATTACACATTAATGTTACGCATACAAAGTGCACATGTTTAATTCAGAGCTACAGTCTCACAGCCGAAGGAACAAAGGACTCTTGAAACAGGAGGTAAAAATACTCTTCATAGCATCTTTCTTTCTTTCTTTCTTTCAATTTATTTAACAGTTAAGAGATTTACAGTTCATGTGCATCACATTAATACTGTACAAGTACATCAATCTTAAGTTATAACAAACAGTGAAACAAAACAAAATCAATCTCAAATTATAACAAACAATACAAAACAAAACAGAACATCCCCCCTTACCACCACCCCCACCCCCCACATTCACTCTCAGCATCCAGCCACAAACCTTCTGTGCACTGTCCATTCATTCCCATACGAACCTACACATTCACAGCCTCTCACACGCACACAAGCACACACGAGCACACAGGTCACTAGCCACTTCAGTACATCAAGTTACATGGCAGAGATAGCTTTCTTTAATATTCTAGCTGCATCTCCTCCGATGTGATTCAGTACAGGATTCCAGATTTCAAAGAAGGTGTCGGTATTTCCTTTTAGAAGATAAGTTAGTCTTTCCAATGGGAAAAGGCTTAAGATATTCTTAAACCAATCAGAGATTCGTGGTCCTGCATCCTCTAACCAGTGCTGCATAATTGTTAATCTTGCACTGTACAAAAGCAATGATATTAATTTTGTATGTTG
Source organism: Knipowitschia caucasica (assembly GCA_964034765.1). Taxonomy (NCBI): domain Eukaryota; kingdom Metazoa; phylum Chordata; class Actinopteri; order Gobiiformes; family Gobiidae; genus Knipowitschia; species Knipowitschia caucasica. The sequence continues at coordinate 15,399,864 of OZ035827.1, read as the reverse complement.
CCTCAGTTTTGGGTCAAAGTTCGACAGTCCCAGAATGCATTGGAGAGGGCAGGGCTTTACACGGTTTTGAACAATGGATGAAATATTTTCACATACTTCTAACCAGTATTGTTTTGACATTGGGCACGACCATATTAAATGTACATAGGTACCCACATGCTGTTTGCATTGTTTACATAGTGATGAACAGTTCTTATCATATTTATTCCGTTGATATGGAGTAGTTTGTAATTTGTTTATTATTTTAAATTGAATTTCTTGTGACTTGTAACTACAACATATTTTTTTGGAGTTGAGCATGATAGTGCTCCATTGTTGGGTTGTTATACTCATATCAAGATCATGCTCCCAAGACCTTTTACGCACTGTGGTCACACTCATTAAAGTAACCAGATGGCTATAAATGTATGAAACTTTTTTACTTTTTTGTAAACTGATTTTATATAGCATTTTTTCCAAGCAGTGAGGACCAAGTCCTTGTTTATATTGTGGAATTGAGTTTAGAAAATGCCTAATTTGCAAGTACCTAAAGAATTCTTTGTTTGGTAGGTTAAATGATTCCTGTAACTGACTGAATGATTTTATGACACTACCATCGTATAGATCATATATTACTTTAATTCCAAGTTTTTCCCATTCTCTGTAGCCTTTATCTAAACAAGAAGGAATAAAATGAGGATTATCTGCTATCACAGCTAAAAATGAATAGTTTGGGTCAATTGAAAACTCCTTTTTGATAGTATTCCAGGTCATTAAAATATTGGAGGCTATATAGTTATTTTTCTCCAGTTGTTTACTTTGAAGAAAGGGTGCTTTTGATAGAAGTTGCAGTTTGCATCCTAAAGATTCTAATTCTAAATTGCAGTTTCCAGCTTCCTGTACTACCCACTCAGATAGGTTCTTAAGTTGTATTGAATAGTGATAGTACAGAAAATTGGGCACAGCAAGGCCTCCCTCTTTCAAAGGCAACTGTAGTTTTTCGAGTTTCATTTTAGGACGACGGCCATTCCAAATGAATTTAGAAACTTGTTTATGTAGATCTTTAAATACAGTTTTTGGTATGGCATGAGGAATCATTTGCATTGGATAAAGAATCCGTGGCAGTATATTCATTTTGATGACAGCTATACGCCCCAAAAGAGATAAAGGTAATGCTGTCCATCTCAGAAGGTCTAACTTAACTTGCTTAATAACTGATAACAGGTTACTTTTGCTGAGCTCTTCCAAGTTATAAGGGACCTTGATGCCAAGATATTTAAAACCGTTTGCAGTGAGTTTGAAGTGATTGAGATTTGAGTCCTGCGAGCTTCGGCTGTCACCGAGCGGTAGGACTGATGACTTGCTCATATTGACTTTATATCCTGATTGTTCCCCAAATGCGTGAATAGTTTTCATAACATTTGGTAAGGATATCTTAGGATTTTCAACAAAAAGTAAAACATCATCTGCATATAAAGAAATAACATGTTTAAATGTCCCACTGTTGATACCAGATATATGGGGATGAGTACGTATTGCCTCTGCTAGAGGTTCAATAGCCATTACGAATAACAGTGGAGACAGAGGGCAGCCCTGGCGAGTCCCCCTTTCTAAAGTGAAGGGATTAGATATTATGCCATTTGACATGACAACTGCTTCCGGACAAGTGTAAAGTAGCTTTACCCACTGAATGAAAGAGTCACCAAGTCCAAAGCGTTCCATTACTTTGAACATGAATTTCCACTCGAGGCGGTCGAATGCCTTCTCCGCATCCAATGAGAGGATCATGGCGTTCGACTGTTTATTCTTAGCATACTGTAAGACTCCTAAGAGGCGTTTTACATTTGTATGCGAGTAGCGGCCTTGTACAAATCCCGTTTGGTCTGTTTTAATGATCGTGTTTAAGATTGGCTTTAATCTGTTGGCTAATACTTTAGCTAATATTTTGTTTTCTATACTTTGCAGACTTATTGGTCTATAGGAAGCTGGATCTTCTGGGTCCTTGTCCTGTTTTTGAATGAGTGTTATTGCGGCCGTTTGTATAGACTTTGGTAATTTTTGTATAGACAGAGAGTGCATAAACATATTGTATAGAAGTGGAGCTAAGAGATCCTTAAATGATTTATAAAACTCAGCCGGATATCCATCTAGGGCGGCTGCTTTACCAGAAGCCAGATTTTCTATGGCCTCTGTGATCTCCGAAATTAAGACAGGTGCACTCAAAGTTCCTTGTTCCTGGTCATTTACAACTGATAGATTTAAGCTATTCAAGTATAAGTCAATCTCAGTGTTTTCTACCTGAACGTCTGATTTGTATAATGATTGATAGTAATTATAGAAAATATCATTGGTCTCCTTTGATGCAAATTGCCTCTTACCACTGGAGTCTCTAAGGCAGGAAATAGTGTTGTGCCCTTTTTGGTTTTTAAGAAGCTTAGAAAGGAGAGACCCAGGTTTATTGCCATATTCATATATTTTTTGTTTCTGTGTTAACAAGCTTTTTTCAGCTTGCTGGGAAAATAGGGTGTCAAGAGCAGTTTTTGCAATTATAACTTGATTATAATTTTCTTGTGATGGATGCTGTTTATGTCGTAGTTCAGACACTTTAAGCTCTTTCTCAAGGTTTGTTTGTTCTACTATAGTCTTCTTTTTTCTGGCACTACAGTAGGATATAATCAGTCCTCTCAAGTATGCTTTTGTGGTATCCCAGAGTACTGTAGGATTGACTGCACCATTGTTGTTTATTTCTAGGAACTCTGACAGCTCCTTTCTTATATGCTCACAAAATGTCGGTTCAGATAGAACACTTCTGTTACACTGCCATCTAAACTTGCGAACTGGGTTTTTTATAATTATGTTCAGTGCAACAGGAGCATGATCTGAAATATGTATTGATCCTATTTTACAATCAACTATTGAGGATACCAGGACACGTGGGATAAGAAAATAATCTAAACGAGAATACGAATTGTGCGGGTTTGAATAAAAAGTATAATCTTTGGCACCAGGATTTTGGAGGCGCCAAATATCCACCCAGCCCATTTCATTAATTAACTGATTAAGACATTTTGAGCTTTGATTAATATGTCTATTTAGCGAAGATCTATCCATGCGAGGATTCAATATACAATTCCAATATATATAGCATCTTTCAGTGCAGCCGGTTCAGCAGCTGGAGGACCCTGTTCTAGACACTCGATATATTTGTCTTTGTCTGAATTTGAATAGTGTGTATGTTCCCAGAGTTCACTTCTAGCTAACAAACTCCAAAGTCTTTTCAGCTATAGCACATTTAGCACCGTTCTGAACCTCTCACTGCTCGCTCAATATGTTTATTGAGCGAGTAGCAAATCTCTACTCGCCTTGATGTTATATTTGCTGTGTGTAACTTTGCGGTGGTTGCTCTGCTCCAAACACCTTGACCTTCGGCTGTGAGGCTGTGCATGTGTTCTGTTCTGGACCTAAAGTCAGAGCTAAAGTCAGAGCTGCCTCCTGCTGCGAGCGAATGGATCCATCACGGCTGAGGACGGCACTGAGGCTGATGTGTTCTGACGGTTAACCCACCTCCCACAGAGCGCCCCTTGCTGTTCCATCCCTGTCACACACACGCACACACACGCACGCACACACACACACACACACAGTCTCACACAGCTGAAAATGTGGATGGATTTGTTTGGAACCGGTCCATCACTTTGTCTGTGATATGAAATGCACAGAATAGGTGCAGTATCGTTCGTTGGTTTGGGATCCAAGGGAGACGCTGGAGTTAAGATTAAGAAATCATATATTGTGGGGAAATGTCAGTGTTGCATCACCAGTTACACAAAGCATAAAATGAGTGAACAATAATCTGTAACTTTAACTTTGTACTTGCTTCTTTATTATAGGGGGAGTTGACTCTCTACAATGTTGTAATTTTGTCCTGGGCCGAGGTAAATGTTCACATTATTTAGACAATTATTTCTTGACTATATCTGGTCACGTTTAACCCTCTCTGCTACTACGCCCCTGGACATTTAGTATGGAACAATGTGAGTTCTGTTTTTGTGTAAATGCTTGATTCAGATTAGAAGGGTAAATTTAATCCCTACATACACTTTGGGCCATCCTTAATTGCTCTCTGTATTCTCTTTAAAGCCTCTTATCACTTATAAGTTTTAGTCCTTTTATCTCTGGTGCTAAGAAAAGCTGAAGGTTTGGGTTAACAGTTTTGGAATCTTCCATCCAGTGGCGGAGCCAGACTTTTAAACAGAGGGTGGCCATGGGGTGGCAAGGGTTTATTTAAGGGGTCCACGTTTATACTATTCCAAAATTTTATTTCACACAAAAACTGGCTAAACGATACATTTTAATCTTAATCTTGTCATTATTTTTTATATAAAGTGAACTGAGAGCACACTTGGACACTACAAAGCAAAAAAGTGTATTTAAATAGTAGTCTGAACAAAAAAGTGCAAAATAACATAATTCAAACATTGCATTACATTTTTCTTTTAACAAATTTAGCAAATTCCTACGGTTCTGGTGTAAAGCAGCAAAGATGTTGACAAACTCATCCATATTTAGCCCTCCTTGACCCTACACTGAGGATACCAAGATGACTCAATCATCTGCCATAGTAGTTCTGAGATGGTTTTTAGGGCAGAGAAACTTCTTTCACAAGACGCAGTACTGACAGGTATTAAAAAGAGTGTGTGTGAAAAAACGCCTTCTGCCAATAGACAATCCTGCACCTGTCTGCGACACCCTCTCATTCTCTGAAACTCAATTATATAAGCTATAATTTAATACAACACAACAAATTCCTCATCATCTCAAAACATAGTGCCTCCGAGTCTGACCTTCAGGTGAGGTTTCATCATCCTGATCTACAGGCCTTTTCCTAACAATAAAAAGGCCTGTAGGCAATGTTTCCTCCTTTTCTTTTCATGTTTACACTAAAGGGAAGAGGCAATGGAAAATACACATGCATGCACACCCGCACGCACACAGGCACACACACACACACTGCCACACACGCACGCACACACACGCACACAGGCGCGCATACAGGCACGCACACGCACACATACACACACTAAAAGTTCTACAAACTGAACAAGTAATGCGCTGCAGTACGTGTGTCTATACTTTGTGTCAAATGTAAACGGTTGGCTCTGCATCGCTAACTTACCTCTTTGTTTTCATCACGACTTGGGCACATGTGAGTCCAACAACCCAAAGCATTAGCATACAGCACCGGCTCCACACGGAGTCAGGGTGCGTTCACAGACGGGGGAAACCGTGGGAATTTTTAGTTTTCGGCGGAAAAAGTGCGGAAGATTCTCAAGATTAACATTATTACATTGCCCATTGCCGTCTTCCGAGGGGGGCACTGGGGGTGGCAAGGATATTTTTAGAGGTGGCAGTGGCCACCCTGGCTACCCCTCTGGCTCCGCCACTGCTTCCATCTTGTCTTCTTAGTAGAAATAAAGGTATTTTCTTCTTCTATACCAGACAATAGTAAGCTCAAAACATAACATCACTAACTTACTTTGTTGCAGAAGAACCACATTTAATTTGGTTAGGGTTAGGGTTGGGTATAAGGAAAGGGATGAAATGCCATGATTTTAGGACGTCCCACAGCAGTCCAGGTGAATGATTGTGTGTTTGTGAGTGTGACAGTGGGACCACAGATGGGAAATAGCCCTAGGTACAGTCTGGTGTATTTATCTGTTTTTTAAAATGGGACAGTCTGTATGAACAGCAGGTGTTATAAATGCTCTGGATCGTAGCCTTGAGCTGTGCAGCACCTGCTGTTCACTCATACATACACTCTTCCATACAAATAAACCGGTACCTACAATTTATATTTATGTATGTGACATTCCAAAGTAAGATCATGGGACAACATTATGAAACAATAACTAGGGATTTGACCATTCACTCCAGCCCCTATTCCATGTTCAGTTCTCAGTTTCTATTTCCATCAACTGTCCTTTTTTACCTTTTTTTGTGTGAATAAGATTGAATTGCATCTGCGTGTTATTGTTTCAGTGAAAGAACTATACAATGCAAACAAAATGATATATATTGTTACACATGGTTAACAGCCCAATGTTGACCCTCTTCTTGCTACAGCCACATTGTAAGATTTTTAAATCAATATCTACTTTTACATCCAGACAGATGATTCATGATTTAGTTTCTCTAACACCAACGTCGACCTCGATGCTCATCTAAATGATCCCATCTCAATAAATGAGAACCAAGTGTACTGTATTCTTCGCCAGATCTACAGTAGATTAAAGTAGTATTAACTGAGCCACAGACAAACCCATGTCCTCTCTCTCTCTCCTCTCCCTCTCCTGTCTCATCTGTCTCCTCCCTCGCTCCTCTCTCCTCTCTGTCTCATTTCTCTCCTCTGTCTCCTCTCTCCTCAATCTCAATTCATTTCGATTCAATTCAATGTATTATTGTACAGCCCTAAATCACCACACTAGTTATCTCAGAGGACTTAACAAAACCGTTGATATCGCCAGATCAGAGAATCAAGTTGACCAACGTCCATGAATGTTGCAGAATAACATCTCCTCTGTCTTCTCTCTCAACTCTGTCCCCTCTGGCTTCTGTCTCTCTCCTCTGTCTCTTCTGTGTTCTCTCCCTCCTCTGTCTCTTCTCCTCTCTCCCCTCTGTCTCCTCTCTCCCCTCTGTCTCCTCTGTCTCCTCTCTCTCCCCTCTATTCTTCACACCTCATGTCCATTCCATTTTACCCTTTCATTTCAAAGTGACAATATCTGCTTTCCCCTCATCGTCTACTTCTACTTCTCCTCCTCCTCCTCCCAGACCTCACCACAGCCACTTCCCATTTACTTCACTAATCTACCCCCCACCCACCCACCCCCTCTCCTCGAGTTGGATTCTGAACAGGTGATGGAAAGGGGAGGGTCTATGCCTCTCTAGGTGATTAATGCCTGGATTTCTGAGTGCGTTATCAGCAGTCCGGCAGCGGGCAGAGAGAGAACGAGAGAGAGAGAGCGAGTGAATACCGGTCCAATTAGAGGAGCGCGGGAGGAGAGACGTCCGTGACACATATCTCGGCGCCGCAGCCGGAGCAGGGGACGTGTGCCTATAGCCTCCTGGTTCCAACTAAAATGCCCATTCTTTGCCTAATCGCCTGCACCACTCATTTAGGTGGATTTTGTTTTGAGCACGGCAGCTGCAAGCGGCTACGGGCGGAAGTGAATGAGGGTGGAGAAACAGGGGATCACCATTGTGCAACACACGGGGGCCAAAAATAACTGTTAAAGTCGATGTATGCATTATTTATGACTCTGATAAAGAATGGGGTAATTGCTTAAAGGGGCAGTGTGTAGGGTGCTCTCTGAGCGGGCTATACATCATTAAAGTTACCTTCACTCTTTAGTTGCTAGAATCCTTAGTTGCTAGACTTCCTGTCTGTGGTTGATTGATTTGCCAGAGTTTTACTAAGTGTTTCTATGTTAATTTCAATGTGTATTCACAAATGTATTTCTATTTACACTTTGTCAGCTCAAAATGGAGAGGGAAAGAAAGAGAAACTAGAAAGAGAGAGAGAGAGAGAGAGACCAAAGAGACAGAACAGAGAGAGACCACAGGTTGGAACCAGAGAGAAAGACCGTAGAGAGACCAGAGAGAGGGACAAGGGAGAGAGACCAGAGAGAGACTAGAGAAAGAATAGAGAAAGACCAGAGAGGGACCAGAGAAAGAATAGAGAAAGACCAGAGAGAGACCAGAGAGGGACCAGAGAGGGACCAGAGAGGGACCAGAGAGGGACCAGAGAGGGACCAGAGAGGGACCAGAGAGGGACCAGAGAGGGACCAGAGAGAGACCATGCGGGTGGAACCAGAGAGAGAGACCATGCGGGTGGAACCAGAGAGAGAGACATAGGAGAGAGACCAGAGAGGGACCAGAGAGAGACCAGAGAAAGAGACCAGAGCGAGACCAGAGAGAGAGAGACCAGAAAGCGAGACCCCTGAACATTAAAAATGGATTTTAAATGGATTTAGTTATGAAGCATTGAAAAATATAAACTGTGTAATGAATGAATGAATCTTTACTTTTCTTGATGTTGAACTCAGAGACGAGAAGACGTTTTTCATGCTGTAATTGCAGTTCCTCAAATCGCAGCGTCTTATTATAATGTCTGGATGAAGTTTAAAAACATTTTAGAAGGAGAAGTCTCGACAATGGATCTTTGGAGACCTGTGATGCTTATGTGACACCATGATAATCTGCTTGTCAGTTCAGGAAAGCTCTTTGGAAATGGCTTTTTTAAAGTAAAAGCAAAAGTGTTTCTGGAGTAATATAGGATTAATGACAGTGACAGAATCCTTTGTTATGTTTCCAATGAGTTTTAAAGCATCCCTATACCTTTGTTGCTGTAGCACTTTATTTTGTGAACAAACCAAACCACTCTCTCTCCTTGTCTCTCTCTCTCCTGTCTCTCTCTCTGGCCTCTCTCTGGTCTCTCTCTCTCCTGTCTCTCTCTCTGGCCTCTCTCTGGTCTCTCTCTCTCCTGTCTCTCTCTCTGGCCTCTCTCTGGTCTCTCTCTCTCCTGTCTCTCTCCGGTCGCTCTCTCTAGTCTAGTCTCTCTCTGGTCTCTCTCTGGTCTCTCTTTGGTCTCTCTCCTGTCTCTCTCCGGTCACTCTCTCTGGTCTCTCTCCGGTCTCTCTTTGGTCTCTCTCCTGTCTCTCTCCGGTCACTCTCTCCTGTCTCTCTCCTGTCACTCTCTCTGGTCTCTCTCCGGTCTCTCTTTGGTCTCTCTCCTGTCTCTCTCCGGTCACTCTCTCCTGTCTCTCTCCTGTCACTCTCTCTGGTCTCTCTCCAGTCTCTCTTTGGTCTCTCTCCTGTCTCTCTCCGGTCACTCTCTCCTGTCTCTCTCCAGTCACTCTCTCTGGTCTCTCTCCGGTCTCTCTTTGGTCTCTCTCCTGTCTCTCTCCGGTCACTCTCTCCTGTCTCTCTCCAGTCACTCTCTCTGGTCTCTCTCTGGTCTCTCTCCTGTCTCTCTCCGGTCACTCTCTCTGGTCTCTCTCCTGTCTCTCTCCGGTCACTCTCTCTGGTCTCTCTCCTGTCTCTCTCTGCTCACTCTCTCTGGTCTTTCTCCTGTCTCTCTTCGGTCTATCTCTCTGGCCTCTCTCTCTCTGCATGGTCTCTCTCTGGTCTCTCTCCCGTGTCACTCTATTCTCTGTCTCTGAGGTCTCACTCTGGTCTCTATCTCTGAGGTCTCTCTTTGCTCTCCTTCTGGTATCTTTTTATCCTATTAGAAAATCTTGCATCTTTTGTGAGTTGCTATTTGACTCTTTGGGCTGAGAGCTGATTGGCTCTCTTTTTCACTTTTTCTGTCAAGGAAAAGGATAAATATATGTCAAACCATAGAGCGTGTATTAGAAGTGGATAAACCAATTTCCGACAGTGTGAGCTTTGTGCCGTAACAAGGGCAGATAAGTTGCTTAGGTGGTTGATGAGGCAAGCTGGAGTTTACCCAGTGAATGAAGGCATCTGGTTGGTCAATCCTTATATAACTCATATCTGGAATTACAAGTATATATTTTGAACATATTAGAAATAGGGCTAATTACAGCTTAAAAATGAATGCATCGTAGTGAATCGCATTTTGAACTATCGGCAAATGATGCCATAATTTTCTGTAAATGGTTGTTTGAACGGAAAGATACATGACAACATTGTGTATATATGTACTGTATTTGTTTGTTATATAACAAAAAAATCTACAAAAAATGGCATTAACATTATTAACATTCTGTCTTTCTGTTTAGACTCAGACCAAAACTATTGTTTGTTACAGATGAGGGACATTTTAAAACAATCTGAATTTCAGAATGTCATTAAATCTTTTTTATTTGCTCACAACATTTTACTTTTGGGCACAACCAACGTGAACTGGTAGTGGAAGGGAAAAATTAGGTGCCCCAGCTTTAATTTAGCGAGTGTGCTTCGGGAGAAGACACGGAGGAGACTGAGGCTCCTCAGTCCAGCTTCAGAGGTGTTTTTAAAATAGGTACAGGTTACGCACGGGTTACACAAAGACACGCACACAACAAGCAGAGAATAGTCATGTGTGCGTGACGTTACGGCGGTTGTCAAAGCAACAGCCGCTGGAGGTGGGAACCTCTGTCAAGAGTGGCCGCAGCTGCCCCGGGTCAAAACGCTGCGTCCACAGCGTAATCCCGTTTGAGTTCATAGCAAACAACAGCGTTTTCTTTTTAAAGTTGAATTCCCAGAGAACCTTCCTGCTCTGTTGCCATCTCACACACGCACGTGTCCGTGGCATTCTGAGTGTTATTATGGGATGCAAGGGCAGGTCATTCCGTGCATGCGTCAATGCGTTAATTTTTTTAACGCTATTAATGAAAAAAATAATTAACGTGCGTAAACGCGATAATTTTGACAGCCCTAATTAAAACATAAACATCAGGATCACAGAGAGCTCTAATATACAGATGTTTTAACACTGAAATGGTGAGTGTGACACTGAGGAGTTTACTTTTACATGTAAGTGAAGAGAGAGTTGGAGGGAAACTACACTGAGCTCGCTGGTTAGCATTGTCCATCTGTATACAGTCGATTGTGAAAACCAGTGTTAGAACCAAACTGTGAACGAGGAACTGGTTAAATGTATTTCATTATTGTACAGTCATCGTGAAGTCAAACTTTTGGTTCAATCACCAGAAAAAAACAAAAAAACAAATGAACATGAATAATAGTGATTTATCCTTTTAAATCTGTCGCCGTAACTCGCCTTCTTGCTTCACTGAGAGCTGAAATGAAGAGGATCAATACAAAGCACTCTCAGTCCCACATTATCACCTCTCTAAGATTCTGTCTTTATTCAAATGGACCAAAGACACATCTGCAGGTTTGAAGAGAAGCCATTAGACACGGGGTCGGCAACTCAAAAGGTTCAAGAGCCATACTTGACACAAAAAAACCCTAAAACAAAACCTGTCTATCTTATCTTATCTTATTGTTCCTCGTGCAGATTCCCTCATTGGTTGAAATCAAATGTTTCAGTCCACTCTTCCTTGAATTCTCGATTCTTATCGACTCTTTCTTTTTAGCTTTTGGATCCATGCACACACACGCCAGTTTGTTTACAACAGTGTCCGTCTGGCGAGGGGCCGTGTCGCAGGATATGACGCACTACATTGACAGAAATTATTAAATCGAATATTTCTTATGCACCTTTTAACAGCAAATGTTAAGAATGTTTTTCCTCCTACAGAAACCACATTAAAACTAGAAATAAAATATACCCCTCCCCTCCATTTTCATACATTTTTGAAGAGGCTCCTAGAGCCACTCGAGAAGCAATAAAGAGCCGCATAAGACTATTGCATCTTCTCTGATTCCACAGAGAAGAAAGCACAGATACAGGCAACGAATAGTGACAAAACTTAAATCAATCTTTATCTTTAGAGCTCATTCAAAAAGCAACACACAAAGCGCTCCTACACAACATGTAACTGGTCACAACATGTCTCTTGAAGCTCTTTCGGTCTCTCTCTCTTAACGCACAAACAGAACTGTGCTTAAACTGGTTTTGAACATTTTCAGGAAGACAGTTCTAGATTTGAGCTGCATGAATCTGAAATGCTACCTCCCCACGTTTTAACATGATTGTATTAAGTTACTGTAAATATGTGTGTACAAAAGCAGAGCAGAAGTGAGGCAAGGTCTGAGGCTATACACTGAAAAAAAACGTCAAAAGCACATTCTGACTGCCTTAGAACAAGATTTGCCAATAGGACAAAACAAAATGTGACATTTCTTGTGTCTGAAAAATACACAAGAAATGTCTCCTGTGAAATGAGGATACAAAACCAACAGGTCTTGAGATAAGACTAAATGGCTTTGTCCCATTGGAGAATCTTGTTCTACCACAGTCAGAATGTGCTCAAATTAAGATGAAATAACCACTTCAAGCAATTATTACTTCATATTTAATCATTTTGTTGCAGTCACAAGTACTCTGAGTCATTTGGAAGTGATGGCTTCTGGTTTTAGCCTTGAGCTCTCTCTCTTCCACATCTGTGCAGACTTGCTGTTGCACTCGGTCAGACTGATGCAGTAATAACAGGTCTGTGAGGAGGAGAACAAGGCATTTCAGCCGTTAATATAAGTCATCAGAAGAGAACATGTAATTTCACCAGTGCTTCTCAAACGTCTTTTGACCAACGACAATTTGGTCAATGAAAACAGAACCACATGTGTCTTCTGTCAATTTACTTAGTTAGTCCCTGAGGTCCGCAGAGTCCCAGCAGGAGGTCAGTCCCTGTGCTCCTTTGTCTCCCAGTTGGTTCATATGGCAATAACGTGTATATATATAAAACATTTTGAATCTTCCATCTTTCAAAAACTCTGCATGCCTTCTCTATGATCGCACTTGAACCTAGAACAGACCCAGGTGGACGTCATGTACTGTACAAAAACTGACCGTACCCCACGCTCAAGGCCTCGCAGCAAGAGTTGTGTATTAAAAACCAGTCAACCAGTTACAGAGAAGCAAAACGGCAGCAGTGTCATAAAAATGCTAATATTGATGTGCATATCTGTGGCGTCCCTGAAGGCAGCTGATGCGTTCGTGACTTCATTTAATTTCATACTCTGAGTCAAAATGTTATAATAGCTATAAATAAGAGCAGCTAGATTTTGTTACAGAGAATGTATTGGGCCCCGATTTGTGCTTTTTCTTGGTCTGGTTTCCCTTATTAGTGAGAGTGTCTTTTTTGACCTATATCAGGAAGTTGTTTTGAGGACCTACTGACTTTGCAACTGATTTTTCCACCAGTTAAATCAGTCTCTCGGTCTCATAAAGCTGCCTTTCTCTGGTCTCTCTCTGATCTCTCTCTGGTCGCTCTCTCTGGTCGCTCTCTCTGGTCTCTCTCTGGTCTCTCTCTGGTCTCTCTCTGGTCTCTCTCTGGTCTCTCTCTGGTCTCTCTCTGGTCTCTCTCTAGAGTTACCTGTTCCTGTTACCATCACAGCAGACCAGGTAACGAGGCAGCTGCAACTCATACGCCCAAGGAAAGCTGCAGGTCCTGACAGGATCTGTCCTAGGCTACTGAGAACGTGCGCTGCTGAGCTGGGAGACCCCCTACAGCAGGTCTTCAACCTAAGTTTGCGGCGCGGGAGAGTCCCTTCTCTATGGAAGACGTCTTGCATCGTCCCGGTCCCCAAGAAGGGACGCCCTCTGGTGCTTAATGACTATAGGCCAGTCGCTCTTACATCACATGTGATGAAAACTTTTGAGCGACTGGTCCTGCAGATCATGCGGCCCCAAGTGGAGACGACGAGGGATCCTCTTCAGTTCGCCTACCAGGGTGGGGGTCGAGGATGCAGTCCTCTACCTGCTACATCGTGCCCTCACATACCTGGATGTGGGAGGGTGCATTGTGAGGATGCTTTTCTTTGACTTCTCCAGTGCTTTTAATACCATCCATCCCATCCTTCTCCAGGAGAAGCTCACCATCATGGATGTGGACCCTCTTCTTGTGCGTTGGGTCACGGATTATTTAACCGACAGGCCCCAGTACGTGCGAGGGGGGGGGGCTGTAGGTCCTCAACAGTGACCTGTAGCACGGGTGCACCGCAGGGCACTGTGCTCTCGCCCCTCCTCTTCACCCTCTATACGAGTGACTTCTGCTACAACTCTGAGACATGCCACATGCAGAAGTTCTCAGATGACACTGCAATCGTGGCATGCGTCAGGGGGGGTGATGAAGGGGAGTATAGAGGCTTGGTTGAGAACTTTGTGGAGTGGAGCCAGCAGAACAAGCTTCTTTTAAACTCAGCCAAAACTAAGGAGGTGGTGCTGGACTTTCGCCGGGCACCACCCTCTCTGCAGCCCATTATTATCGAGGGAACTGCGGTGGAAGTGGTTTCCACCTATAAGTACCTGGGGCTGCAGCTGGACAACAAGCTGAGCTGGGCAGCCAACATGGACGCTGTGTACAAGAAGGGGCAGAGTAGGATGTACTTTTTGAGGCGATTGGCATCTTTCAGGGTCTGTGATAAGCTTCTCTACATGTTTTATCAGTCTGTTGTGTCTAGTGTCCTTTTCTATGCAGTTGTCTGTTGGGGGGGCAGTGCACGAAAGAGGGACACTGAGAGGCTGAACCGGCTCATTAGAAAGGCGGGCTCTGTGGTGGGTCTGGGCCTGGATTCAGTGGAGGAGGTGGTAGAGCAAAGAACGCTCTCCAAGATCAGGGTGATCTTGTCCAACCAGAGCCACCCACTGAATTCATTTTTTTCCCGCCAGAGAAGCACCAGGAGCTCCAGACTCCTCTCTCTGAGGTGCTCCAGGGACAGATTAAAAAACTCTTTTGTCCCCAACGCCATCAGGCTCTATAACAAAGCCACTTCAGGGAGGAGCAGGGGGGGGGGGGGGGTGGGGTGTCTTGAGAATTGTTTTGCAGTGCCTTAACTTCTCTTTTAATGTTTTTATTGTTTTTAATGTATTTATTGTCTCGTTTTTAACTTTTGCATCTTATAATTCTTACCTATGTATGTATTGCTGTATGATTGCGAGCAAGGGACGAGTGCACAATTTCCTTCGGGATCAATAAAGTATATATCTATCTATCTATCTATCTCTCTGGACTCTCTGGTCTCTCTCTGGTCTCTCTTTGGTCTCTCTCTCTGGTCTCTCTCTGGTCTCTCTCTGGTCTCTCTCTGGTCTCTCTCTGGTCTCTCTCTGGTCTCTCTCTGGTCTCTCTCTGGTCTCTCTCTGGTCTCTCTCTGGTCTCTCTCTGGTCTCTCTCTGGTCTCTCTCTGGTCTCTCTCTGGTCTCTCTCTGGTCTCTCTCTGGTCTCTCTCACTCTGGTTAGCCTTGGAGAATGTCAATGTTTAGTGCCGCATATTATTTTTGTATATATGCACACAGAGTCCGGTAAGTTTAAAATCATGCTCTTTATCACTCGGCCACAGTTGTTGCCATAGTAACTGTAACAGCTGGATCAAATAAATTGGCAATTAGGCAACAAATAGCACAAATTCCTCCTTGGAGGAATGGGAAGAAGAAGTTGATACCTATTTGGTCTGTGTAAATGTTAATGTTTTTGTCTGCGTGTTAATATAACTAGTTCCCATGTCTCTTTACAACGGTTGTTAAGGCAAAAGTTTCAGTTTTCAGCAAAGAATTTTTGGCCAGTTCAATAAAGTCAATAAACATTTGTTACAAACTTAAAATTCACGGGACCATGGTATAAGGAGATTAAACAACTCAGAGCCGTGCATTATAATATTATAAGCATTATAACACAGAGTCTACAACACCAAGACGCTCGTGCATTATAACTGTATAGTGCACGGATCTTTATTTATTCTTGCTTCTTTATTTAGATTTTTTATTTTATTTTTGAAAAGATTTATTGTTCATTTATCTTGTGCTGTGTGCTCCTCATGAAGGGTGTCTTCATCTTTATCTAAATTGTGATTCATTGGATGTGATTTTGATTCTAATCCCTTTCTCGCTGTGTGAAGGAGAGGTTTCGCAGGTCTTTCCTTCCTGCTGCTGTCAGACTGTACAACGAGAATGTGTAACAGGAACTGCTGAGTCTGCACAAGTGTCACTGATAATTCACTAGTAACTTTGTCACTAGTCACTTTACCTGTTATCAGTACTACTACAGTACTACATACTGTATCTGATAATTCTCCCATTCAAGTCACTTTACCTGTTGATATAATTTCTGATGTTTATTCTGCTCATATTCTCCGCTGCTAATGTATAATATAGACATCTGTAAATACTCCGAACCAAGTGCAATTATAGCCCAGAGTTTATCTTATTTTATTTTATTCTATTTTATCTTAAATTTATTGTCTATTATCTTAAATAATAGACTTTGATGTGTGCAGTCTGAGTGCTCTTATTTCCTTTCTCTGCTGTAATGCGCAACGATGACACTGAAATTTCTCCACTGTGAGACGAATAAAGGTTTATCTTATCTTATCTTCTGTCTGGTCTTCCAGAACCTTCTCCTCACCACCGGCAGAAGGCGCCCATCACTGACCTCTGCTACAAGAGTGAAGTCAGCAGTTTGATGGACTTCAACTCCCCAGACGCTTCCCTCGACAAAGGTACAAAGTCGCGCTGATCACAGGGCCCGGTCTTTACCTACGAGGATGTGGGGAGCAGTGGAGATAAGAAGTTAGTTTTTTGTTATAGGAGCTGAAAAAGAGGTGGTGACATGTTGTGGGGAATCCGATGCTAGCTGTTGATTAGCTGTCATTAGCTGCGTTTCCATTGAGCATCAAATTTCGAAATTTGAATTTGCGCATCATAAAATGTCTAATGGAAACGCGCAAATTTCGAATAAACCACAGTTTTTCGATAAAAAGTTAATGCGCTTAAAATCGGTGGTTTTTTGGACGTATCGAAATTAAGTTTTTCGCAAAACGGCAATGGAAACACTTATTTCGATATAGCGGAGGAAGCCGAGCTGAGCTTTATTCAGTGAGTTTTGGCTGCGCTTCGTGTGGAGACTTGGGAGATACGTGGGAGAGGCATGGGGGAGAGACGGGGGAGAGGCATGGGGGAGAGACGGGGGAGAGGCATGGGGGAGAGACGGGGGAGAGACGGGGGAGAGACGGGGGAGAGGCATGAGGGAGAGACGGGGGAGAGGCATGAGGGAGAGACGGGGGAGAGACGGGGGAGAGGCATGGGGGAGAGACGGGGGAGACAGGCAAGACCCGTGTCTATGGTTCTGTGCGCGCGTCTATGGTCCGCGCTCGGTACATGACCACGGCGTTCGCGGAGCTGTCAAAGCAGCCACAGTTTCTCCCGGGGTCAGAGAGGATGAGAGCCGCAGCAGAAGTCAAGACATTAATATATCTCACGTAAATCAAAGTGTTGTTTACTTCTGTTGCCATGTTGACGTACTAGAAACTAGTGAATAAACGCGCGAAAATAGTGTATACTTATTCGAATATGTCTTAAAGGCACACCGCGGACTTTGTGACCTAAAGAGTTGACACATATGAGTTATTTTATATGAATACTTGGGCCAATATACAGCGCTTGACACTTGCAATGCTCCGAGCGGGGCTGCCCTCTTGAAATACCGCCCATGTAAGTTTCGAGCAGACGGACCGTCTGCCACCAGGTCACGTGACTTGGAAGAAAGACTTGCTTTACGGCTACAGGCGCTGATATACTCATGGAGCTAAGGCTTTTGCTACTCATTTTTCACCTGCTCGACTCCTGGTCATGGCTGAGGCAAGGAAAAATGTTAAACCTTCGGAGGAGGCTAAAAAGAGGAAACGCGAAAGGGATCGTGCTGTAAGCTGCATGTCTGTATGAGCGCTGCTCTTCACCTGGTTCCTGGATGTCATCGACTGCAAAGATGTCATTCCACGCAGCACGAGCTAGACGCAGAACTCCCTCATCCAGGATATAGAAGTCCATGTGTGGTAGATTACTAATGCAGCGGTCTGGAGGCTGACCACAGCAGAGTCTCTCAATATCTGTAGGCATGTCTCTACAGTTTGAACACACACACCAGTGCATGCTGTCTGAATACACACTCAAAAGACACCGGCTGACTATTTGTTGACTTTTGCGACAGTGCTGAGTTGCTTGTGGCCACTAGGGGCGCTAAACGTGAAAGTTGCAGGTCTAGCGCCCCTAGTGGCCAAGAGTTACACGGTGTGCCTTTAATGGAAACGGTCGCTTTTGCGAATTACAGGTTTTTCAAATTTTGAAATGTATCGAAAAAGTTTTTGCGCATTATTCAATGGAAACGCAGCTAGTGCTTTCTGTTGGATTGGTTTTGGAAAAATCTTTTCAAAATGGCTAAAATGATAAAACTTACCACATGTGAGGCTTGGACAAAGGAAAGTTTAGATTCAATGTGATCCAGGACACTTCAACAACATTTATGGCCATTATGAATTGAATTGAAGATCAGTCTACATTCTTACCCTCCCCTTTGGTCATCAGCTTTGGGGATGGCTGAAAGAGTAAACAAAGTGCTCGGAGTAGAGCTGCTACCCCTCCACGTGGAATGGAGCATGTAGAGTTGGCTCAAGCTTTGTTTTCGGTTGGACTTTCAGATATTTTAGTTTTGCTCGCTAATTTTTTCCCCACCACTGGTCCTCACTGACTCCTCCTCTCCCGGTCTCGCCGCTGCCCCCTGTGGCTCTGGTGCAGCGACAGCACAGCAGTGGTGCAAAAACTTGTCAGCGGCTGAAAAATGATCACTTTTCCCCGAGAACGTTCACTGCTGCAGATGAAAGTCTTACACTGTATTATGTCACTGTGTTCCTCCCTCTGGTATATTTGATCTGAAATGACTTCTGCTTTGGTCTCAGTGTCTGAATGTGGCGGACAAACGTACAGGAGGATTTCAGAGTCAGAGAAGATTATGGTTAATAGTTTTATTGCATTCATTTGGTCACACTTTATAATGACTCTTAAACTAATGCATTCAATCCTGATGAACTCACCATTAGTTAATAATGAGTTTCATAGTGAACTTTTATTATCATTGTCAGAAGAAGTCACAAACTAGGAATTTGCTTTGGCTCTCAGTGCAAACAAGTTATAAAAGTAAAAATATAGTAAGGCGTGCCTAAAAAAGAAATCAAAAATCAACACAAAATTTCTTAAAATTACTATTATTCAATTAAATTCCATGTAATTTTGTAAATCCCTAAATCACAACAGCAGTTGTCTCGGAGGACTTTACAAAGTTGTGAATTCGCCAATACAGATCTGGGAATCAAACAGTTTGAATACAGGAAATGCAATAATAACAAACACATATTGATCCATAGAGAGCGGGATGACCACTGTCAGGAAATGTTAATAATGGCCAAAAATGTCCACTATCTGCTTATTTGTCTGGTGCAAAGTTTTTCCAATGTGGCAAATAAACTAAATCTGGATAATCAGTGTTCTTAGACCCTCCTCCCTCGACAAGGAACAACTATCAATGATGTAGAACCTTTGTTACCTCCACTTATTTGCCTGTGGTCGCTTCTCGTTAGTCGGAGGACCTGGAGCAGACTCCTCTCCCACTGTTAGACCAGTTCTCTTCTCTACGGACCTTAATATGCTGACCCCACACTTCTCTGTCCTAGAGGAATATGATGACAGACGCACACTGCAGGGGGCGCCACACTCAGCCTGAGTCAGCACAACAGAACAGAGTACAGTAACTAACACTCTATCTGTATGTGTGACCAGGGATCATGGATCTACTGGTATTATAATATCTGGATATGGTATTAATAGCTTAGCTGAAGGACCCATGTGCTTGGGGGCTTCCAGTAGTACTGCAGACAAAACAAGACCCAATTCAAGTGGGCTACCCAGACTTTTTCCCCATAGAACTCAACGTAAACTAAAACAGCTCGATCTCAGCTGACAGAGAACCTACAGCTCTCATAAAAGTTGGACTTTATGGGTATTTTATTATCCCTTGTCATCAGTAACCTTTTTCGTGTTAAATCCATCTAAATCCACACTTTAGTGCAACAAACTTTCCGCTCTCTGTTTTCTTTCCGCTCGAGCTCCACTATGATCAGCAGCTAAGGCTCATAAACAATTGACTTATGGGGACCTTACGTCAATTGTTCATTTTGATGGATCGTGAGTCCATGGATCGTGAATTTGAGATGTCCATGCATAAAAATTGAATATATACAAGTTTATTAAGTACATTGTTTGGTAATGTTTCACCTGTGAGCAGTGGGGGTGTATAACAGTAAAGATATAAAAGGCATACTTTACACACATACAGGTGTCATTTTTATATTTTTAAATCTCTTTGGACAAAAACAATAAACTGGGTCAAAAAAATAATAATGAAAAGTTTGAGTAAGGGTTGGACAAAACAGACACAGATCTGGCTCCAATCCCTCTTATTCACAAAACACAATCACACAATACACGCACACATACACACAAACACACACACACAGACAAACACACACACATACACAGACAAACACACACATACACATTAATGTACAGAAACAGACACACAAACTTCAGCTTTGTCCCAGATGTTTGAGAACCAACAGGACAAACAAAACTGTAAGAATATGTTTTTGATACAAGATTCACAAACACACAAAGACTTCTATAAGAAAATACTTGTAAAAACATTTCCGAGCAGATGTTATTCCGATGTCGGGACAAAAGTTTGGTCCCATTATCTCCGTCCTCCTCCTCCGGCTTCAGATTAGCCGCCTCCTCGCTCTCTTCTCTTCACTCTTTTGTTTTGCAGTTTATTTCATAATTCTGCCTACTCTAGTTTATCCAGCGCATGTTCTGCTCGTCTGGGCTTCTACAATTTCTGATAAACACAATCCGTCTCTGAAACCAAACTTGATACTTATTTTGATACCACATTATTCAGATTTGTTTCTATTATTTCTAGGCCCACAACTGCGGGTTTAGATAGATTCAAGTTCAGGGAATGCATAAGAAATGTATTTTTAATGACTTTGTTGTGATTTTTTCTTCTTATCTTACAATATTCAAATCCAGATTCAAACTCTCTTTTTTATGTATTGTGATCGATTATGATTTGCATGCCTTGTGTGGGATTGTTTCTATCTAGTTTTGTTAAGCACTTTGAGTTGCCTTGTTTATGAACTGTGCCATACAGATAAACTGGCCTTGTCTTGCCTAAGCTACGCATATACAGTGGTATGCCAAAGGTGGTACGCCGAATTTGGTTTAAATAATTCTTGCTCTCTTTCGGTGAATGATACAAACTTTATTTCCCATTTCAAGCATCCCTGTGTCTGTCTCCTTGATGATATATTTAACTGGCATTTCTTAACCAGACAACAAAAGATTTATAAAGGAAAATCATACAAATTGAGTGAAATTGGGAGCATAAACGTTTGCATTCCACTGTAAAAATATATAATGTACTACACTTGCGAGAAACTACCTTTTCCTTTCCCAGCCTGTTCGCTATGCTAACGGCCTCAACATTAGCTGCTCCATTCACCCCTGCTATTGCATCAGTGTTTTTGCTGAGCTAGCTTCTTTCTCTGACAACCAACCAGAAATGAAAAAAAAAAGAATTGACAAGGACAAGGCTTTCTATTAACTGTGTGTGTGTGTGTACGTGTGTGTGTTGTGACAATCCTAAAGGTGTCGTACACAGACCCTAAATAAGATGGATGCCCCCGGAGTCGGCACCACAGTCTTGAGACAGTTTTCTCTCTCTGCGACAAAAAGGATTGATTCTTAATTTGGGCCTTCATCATGCGAGCGGCGCGAGGCTTTGACGTGTTCTTGGCTGCGCCGTCCTCTGTGCTGATGTGTAAGCGTGCGGTGGAGAGACGGGTCGACCGCAAGATATCGATTTTCACTTAAGGAAATGTTGGTGTGGCCCCGGGAGCAGAGCTGCAGAGAGGAGTGTGGAGAGAGTGGATCTGACTGCGATAAGTGAAAGGTGAAGGGCAGCGCTTTTCAAGGGTCATGAGGCTAATGCTCAACTCAACTCAATTTATTTTTGTATCGCC
Organism: Knipowitschia caucasica; assembly: GCA_964034765.1. Lineage (NCBI taxonomy): Eukaryota > Metazoa > Chordata > Actinopteri > Gobiiformes > Gobiidae > Knipowitschia > Knipowitschia caucasica. Next base: position 15,378,354 of record OZ035827.1, on the reverse strand, counting down.
TTAAATCACAACAGTTGTCGTCTTGGAGGACTTTACAAAGTTGTTGAGGAAAACACAGGATTATGATCATTACTGTCCTAATGCCGCTTTTCCATAGTAACGGTATGGCCCGGTACGGTACGGCACGGCCAACTGTGAGTGCTTTTCCATTAAAAATGGTGCTTCCAAGTTTCTCCTCAGCGTGGGAGGGGTTGTCCGACCACGTAATTTACGTGCAACGCGTAACTAGTAACATTGGTCTGATGTGTCGCTTTTTGTCATTTGAAATGAAATGTTTTTATTTTGAGTTCAACACATAACTAAGTTATTTAAAATACATGTATATTGTAAATCTAAGTTTCAACTCAAAAAAAGGAGTGAGAAGTAAAAAAGGAATATATGATAAATATTATTTGCCTAAACATTTGTTGGCCCTCAAAAATAAAACCTTTTTGTATTTAGCAAATATGCCTCCATCCTCGTTCATAAATTTACCAAGGATTTACTGACAAATAAAATGTATGTGATGTAAATAGAAGTAGAAGTATGTGGTAGGAAATTGTAACTTTTGGTTTTTGCAAACCTTTTCTGCACGTGTACAGACAAATGAATGAAAGTCTTAATACAATCAAAGATTTATCAAAAACAAAAATAAAGTGCAAAACCAACAGTTTACAAAGTCCAAAGTACGTATGTCTCTTGGGACCAGGTCCAAATGAGGAGAAAGTTAAGTACTCCAGTCACTCATTGATTCTCAAACAAATACACTACACACAACAACTTAAGTACAAGCACAAGACAGAATGGCAACACGTGAAAGAGCAAAATACAGCACAGTAGAACAGGAAGGACGTTTTAGCTTAGCTTGCTATCGATAACTAAATGTAGCTAACCCACTGTGTACAACAGACAATCAAACTTTTACATGAGTAAATACATTTCAGTGAGAGCTTTGGGCCAACGGGATACGTAGCTAACCAGTTGTTTCCAGAATTACCACAGACTAGTCACAAATCAAGAGCGATCTCCCTGAAAACCTTGTTCCAGTTCGAGCGTTCAAGCTGCCTTTGAATTCTTTCTTCGGCCTAAAGAGAGTAACGTGAGGTCCTCGTCGACCGACCAGGACGCTGACTCTTGGAGCTTTCTGTGCGATTCCATTTCTCTGGAGTGAGGAGTACGTTATTATAATAGATCCATGGGAGGACGTATTGAGGCAGAGCAGCCGGTTTTAAAGATGGCTGGGTTGAGTTTATTTACCATAGGGTCGGACGTTGCTTCCAGTGACGAGACTCGTTGACCAATCAGTGTAAGGCAGTCGGCTGATGTCAAGTCATGGTATCGCTTCAGCCCAGACAGAACCACTGTTGAGATGGTACGAAAAAAGTACCCTTATCCCAAGCCCAACCCTAGTGGAAATGCAAACTAACTGTGCCGTTCCGTGCCGTACCGTAACGTTACAGTGAAAAAGCATTGGGCATTAGACTCTTCTGCATCAACAAGGAACAACTCATGAAAAGGGAGGCCCGCACTGATAGAGGGATCCGCTAGAAATAGGACTGAAGCTGTAAAACGACGTTAAACCTCTGAAGTTAAGCAGGGCAGGGTCTAGAACTGTGATGGGAGACCTCTGGGAACGCCAAGTGCCACAGTGGGGCGGCTGAGGCTGTAAAAAACCAAATTGTGGTTGTGTCCTTAGGAAAGACACTTCACCCACATTAGAATGAGTCTGTGAGTGTATGAATGGTTGGTGATGATGGGAGGGGTCGATGGCACATACTTGTTGCCTCACTCCTGTCAGTGTGACCCAGGGCAGCTGTGGCCACAGTTTATCACCACTGTGTTTGGAGTGAAAGATGTCAGACGGTCTGGTTCTGTCATCCCTGTGTGTGTGTGTGTGTGTGCGTGTGCGTGTGTGTGTGGAGCTGCTTGAATGATCTTGGTCTGTGAAATGCGCTGAAAAAATACAGATTACTCATTTTCTAATCAGTGTGACATCGTAATTGCTTTTTGCAACAGATAATCATCTATGTCCAATCTACTTAGAGGCCAATGAAACTGAGCAAGACAAATACAGGGATAAGGAAGTTTGTAATGCCTTGTTCTTTCTAAATTGTCTTGTTAAGCACTTTGATTTGCCTTGTGTATGACCTGTGCCATATAAATACATTTGCCTGATCCTGTTTAAGATTCCTGAAAGCTAAAAAGAGTATATAAAGTGGAATAAGAGAGCGGTGAAAGCCCTTACAGCCCATTTCCACTTGACAAATGGTTTGATTATGTCCTCTTTGGGTCTGGGCTCCTCTGCTTAACTGTGAAGAAAGTGCTGAGTCATGTCTCGCTCAGATATTTGTCAAAGAAAAATATTAGGAGCAAAGACGAGCATGTCCTCTGGAGTCCAGAAGGAGACTTGGAAATCTGGAATCTAGAAGTTTAGATTAGATCCTTTTGTTTGTCCCGCAGCGGGATAGGGTCATTGTTGCAAAGTTACTCTATACTAAAATAAAAACTGAAATAAAACAAGATACAATCTCTGACTTTAGCATAATATAAGCAATTTTAAAATATTGTTTGTTCTGGTGCAATAAATATATAGTAATTTGTTTACATATGTACTTGTTAGCAGCGTGAGGCTCTGGGACAAAGTGACAGTGGACACAGGTCGTTCTATTTTGCACATTCTGACATTAGTAATGTTGCTAAAGCCTGGGAGAGAAGACAACAGATTCTGTACCTTGTATGAGGCACCAAATTGTAAACTGTTTTAGCCATCAGATGTTGTGTCATATAAGCCCATGTGGGCTGGGCACTTTTGTGCATGACACTTAAATAAAATAAACTCAAACTCAGCTAGCAAAGTAAAGTAAAGTGACATATCTTGTCATGGTTAGTTTTTAATTGTTCGATGAATAAGTTTAGTCATAGTTTAATGTCTTTTTGTTCAGAGTAAAGGGAACGTATTGACTTGAGAGACCAGGAAAGACATCCCAAAAGTGACAAAAGCACAAAAATGACATGGTCTCTTCTGCATCCAGGTCCTGGTCTTTGGTTTTCCCTCCCTCTGGTGCCTCTGTGTTTATGGAGGCGGAGGCTTCACTGGGCCGTGTTATTAGACGGCTTAATGACGACTTATTTGTGATTACGGCACAAAAACAAATCCAGAGTTTAATTAAATCCACATTTGCGCTTAGTCGCGCTCCGAGGCCGTTTAGGACCAGGGCGAGGAATGTCCGCTCAAGTCAAGATACATTTAGCCAAATATGAGCATTTTTCTACTTTTTTCCAGTGTTATCCAGGGAGCACTGTTGAAACATGGTTAAAAACTCAAAAAGATCAAACAGAACGACTTACATCCCTGATATTTACACACACTCCTCTTCGCCTGTTGTCTGGCCGTCTGTTATCACCATCGCTGCGTATTTTCTATGAGCGCTTGGGCTGCAGTGTGAAGGATTTAGAGCTGATCTTTACGATGAAATCTAAACATGTTTGAATTGAGAGAAATCTGCCTTTAAACCCATAATAACCACAATATCCTGAGTCTGAACACGGATTTATACACAAATCTGCTGCTGCCGACACACCCAGCAAGTATGTGGACAAGGGCGTTCTTTGGAGACCAGGCATGGACTGTGGTAGTTTTGATTTAGTTTGTTTGTATAGCACAGTTCATACACAGGTCTACTTAAAGTGCGTCAACTCAACTTAAAAACTGTATTGTCCCCAAAGAAAATATGATATGTCCTGATATGTATGGCACATATCAGGACATATCACAGCGTCATCCAGAGGGAACATGTGGATATCTTTAAGTGTCTATTCAAAAAACTAACTGCAGAGACCACAAATTAACATTTAAAACAATTTGTTCTATCTTCTTCCAGAGGGGAGCAGTTCAAACTAACCTCAATTGGTGGTCACAGATGGACAGGACAGACTTAACTTTATTAAGGACCTGTCTTTCCTAAATTTGTTTCAGAGACATTTGTTTTTGTTTTTACCAATTATATGCATTTGGAATTGTTGGCCTATACAACTTCTGATTTGGGCAGACAGGTTTCTGTAAAAGGAATCTAAACAAAAGGACAGAACAGACTCTATTAAAGCCCTATAAAAAAAAAGCATGATCGGGGACTTTTCCACATAAAAGAAAACTCTGTCCTTAGTCTTTTCACACTCAGAGTGCATGGAGGTGCCTGTCACACCACTGGACAAAGTCCTCCATGACTGGTCAATGCTCGACCAGTCCTGGTAAGTCGAGCTCCATCCTGCAGCAGACTTACCAGGACTGTATCATTTGGAAACCTCAACAAATGTCTGTTTGGATGCTTTTTCTGACAATCATTTATGTAGAGTGTGTACAGAAGGGTGAGAGGACAATAAACAATACAGAAACAATCACACAAGGCATCATAATAATAAATAAATAATCACACTACATTAAAAAAGAAGACATAATGATAAGATCGCCATCTTCATCCATGATCTGCATGAGCAGCAGACCAAACCAGACGTCTGCTGCTCATGCAGATCATGGATGAAGATGGCGATCAGACTTATAATTCTTGTTATGACTTAAAAGTCTGCAAAAGACATATTTTTCATCACATGTTCCCTCAGTTATCATTATAGAGTCAGCTGTCACTCCCCATTGTCCCTCCCTCTTTTCCTCTTTCAAACATTTGAATGTCTGGGATCCTTGGATAAACAGTAACACTAGCCCTGCCCACCTCAGCAAAGCACTGTGGGAGTGTCTTTAGCTCGTGTGACAGCAGGTAGCAGTCAAACAGACATATGGGACACTCTCACACCGGTTCCTCTCTCTCACACACAAATACTGGAACCTAGAACCATAAAGAGACAATACGCCATCATCCTGGAACCTATCGCGACAGACTTCCCTTCGGATTTGGAAGGGATGAGGACGGAGGCGGATCAGGGAAAGACCGGTGAGTTTGAGAGAGTTTGAGAGAGTCTGAATGGGAGCAGAGGAAGGCGGCGTGTGGATTTCAGGTGTCAGGTTGTAAAGTGCTTCGGTTCATTTGTTTACGCGCAGAGCCGTTAGCAGACTTTACCCTCTGAACAAGAATTTGAGAAGCAGATAAGCCACGGAGCAAGAGGATTCAATTGATATAGAATGAATACTTTTATGAGTCCCACATGGGGAAATTTCAGTTTTATAACACTGCAAAAAGTGGTTAAAGTAAGTCATAAATGCTTAAATTTGGAATAAATGTATCATGATTTGAGCACATTTTACCTTAAAACAAGATTTTCCAATGGGACGATGGAAAATGATCTTGTTTTAAAAGATACAAGAAACGTCTCCCTTGGAATGAGAAATTATTACCTCATATTTAATTAATTAATTTTTTTTGCAGTTCAATATACGAATATTGAATTTTCTCCAGCCTTTATAGCCATAGACCATATCCGAGCACAAACTCTTTCTGGACCTCTGGACCCTTAGCAGAACTGCCACCAACGCCACCACCGCGGGTCATGGGCCTGGCTCACCCGTTGGTAATCATAAGAGAATACTACTTTTTATAAGGTTGGCCCTGAACCTGCTCTTATTTTTTAAACTCTGCCCTCCATTAAAGTGAGTTTGACCCTGTGTTGCCAGAATTCTAGAATGAATACACAGATCACATCCTTCTATAAAAGCAAGTTAAAAACTGTCTTTTCTGATGGTTACCTGAAGTCTGAATCCAACTATGTGCATATAGTTGCATCTGTAAGTTTGTTCTAATGTCAAATACATCCACTGATTCTACTGGTAAGTGAGTGAGTAGTAAGTCAAAGTTTTTACAATTGCTGTGGGCATTGGGCCCTCACTCTACACCTTGGAGCGGGGTCACCGACAGGAGGAACATGTCAATTCCCCTATTGTACATATTTTTAGTGATCAGAAAAACCGGAGCACCCAGAGGAAACCTACACAGACACGAGGAGAACATGCAAACTCCACACAGAAAGGTCGAACTCAGAACCTTCTTGCTGTGAAGCCCAAGAGCTACACCTCTAGTAGATTTTGGGAATAGTTGTGTATTGTATTTTTTTGAACTGTTTGTAACCTGCTGCTGTGTGAACTGTGTGTCCCTGGCAAGTCCTGCCGATCAAAGATGGTGGCGTCTCCAAATCAATAGTTTGCACTCAGTGGCATACATCTAGAATCTAGATGTATGGTTTGGGTAGAGTGTGTTCTGCTATGTACCCCCACTGAAAGATCAAGGCTATGCTCACACTCAGAGAGCAGCCGTCCTCCTGTGGACTCACCACCTGCAGAGGGTCAGTGAGGGGCTGGTGCTATGAGACTTGGGTGGCATCTCTGACTGCCACCCCCCTGACCCAAAAATGGATTAAAGGGTAGAAAATGGATGGATGGATGGATGGTGTTCTGCTATGAGATTCTGCTGCAAATGAATTGCCCTTTGGGATTGATAAAGTTTTATGAATCTGAATCTAACCACTGTGCCGCAGTGATAAGTAATCATTAGCTCCAGACTACATCTTTCTTTTGATAAGCTATTGTACTGGGAGTGACTGAAATAAACATTTACTCGTTCATTCATTCAACTGTAAATACTTGGCACCTTTCCAAGTCTCGGCGTGTAACCACAGGCTGTAATAGCGTCGCTGGTTTACTCCTGGTGCAGATAAAGAAGAGATTTATGATTATAATATGTATGTGTCCTTTGAGTTTTTATCTTTTTTAAACATTGTTCCTGCATGAAAAACAGTTCCAGTGTTTTTTCAGTTGTGTTGATATTAGGGCTGTCAAACAATAAAAAAAAATGTGTTGATTAATGGCATAGTAATGGTTAGTTAACTCACAATTAATCACATTTTTTTGAGATTATCAAATATAATGACACATTGTCATTCATACCAAATGTACTTGAATCTGTTTAGTTCGCTCACAACCTTTTACTTTTGGGCAGCGAGTTTAGTTGCGTTTCAGGAGGAGACAAGGACACTTTCTGAGGCTCCATAGTTCAGCTTCAGCGTGTATTTGTGTCCAGGTTACACAAAGACACACACACATATGCAGAGAATAGTTCTGTGCGTGTATGGTCTTGGATATGACCACGTTACTGCGGCGCCATTCGCCATGTTGTTGTCAGCGCCTCACAGCCGCTGGAGGTGGCAACCACTGTCCAGAGCGGCCGCAGCTGCCCTGGGTCTGAACGCTGCGGCCACGGAGGAGTCGGACTTCAGTTCATACAGCAAACAACAGCAAGTGCCCCGCTGTCACGCACATATTCTTTTATAACTTGAATTCCGTGAGGACCTACCTGCTCTGTTTCCATCTCACACACGCATGTGTCCGTGGCATTCTGAGTGATATTATGGAATACGAGGGCGGGTCATTCGGACATGCGTTAAACGCCTTCATTATTGTTTTAATCGATTAATGAAAATTTTAATTAACGTGAGTTAACGCAATCATTTTGACAGCCCTAATTGATATATTGACTTTTATTATTTACTATACTTTCTCCTTAGTTGATCTTGGTCGTGTCTAGTCTTCCCTGACTTCCTGTAAGATGGCTTTGAGTTTGCTCTAAGTTTGCCCTGACTTTGCTCTGAGTTAGCTTTGATTGCGCTGAGTTTACGATTTGTTTTCTCTGAGTTTGGTCTAAGAGATGCAGAGATGCCATACGTGCAGAGCTGTTTTCCACTCATAGACCATTGCATCCTTCTTTTCCAGTCCCCTGGCTAACATACAATGTTTTAGTGCTATATGTTTATCAGTGGAGTTGTGGCCTCTCCTGTGACCTTTACCTCCAGCTTTTTTTATCTGTGTATATTTTACTCTGCTCGGATGAGTGTGTTTCTCTCACACCACAGTGAAACTTATTGTCTTTGACCAGGACCCATAAAGAATATTAAAAAGGCCAAGCTCCAATGTATTTGATGGAATGTATTAGGGATATCACGATGTCGATTTTTGTTTTGAAATCAATCAAAATTACGTCATTGTCTTGACCCGGAACGGTCGTGGTTAAACCGGCGCTTCCGGGTTTTTTGGTAAACAAGAGCGCATTAAAGTTAGTTTAGGTGCTCTTGTGAGTAGTTGTACTTGCGAATCTGCCGTTGTGTCCTTAGGCAAGACACTTCTCCCCCATTGCATAGAATGAGCCTAGTGTGTGTGTGAATGTTTGGTGGTGGTTGGAGGGGCCGATGGCACATAATGGTTCCCTCACTTCTGTCAGTGTGCCCCAGGGCAGCTGTGGCTACAGTAGTAGTTTATCACCACCGTGTTTGAAGTGAAAGAACAATGACATGTGAAGCGTCTTTGACTGTCCAAAAAACCGCTATGTTAATGCATAAATTAACCTATGCATTATTATTATTATTATTATTATTATTATTATTATTATTATTATTATTATTATTATCAGGGTAATAGACCTAGTTAATAGGCAAGGCATGTTTATTTGTTTTGCACAATTCATACACAAGGCAATTCAAAGCGCATAACATAACAAGAAACAATAAATTATAAATAATCACAGTACATTAAGAAGAATGAAGATTCAGATTCAGATTCATTTATTTGCCATTTGCAGTAAAACCACATAGGAAAAACTGTGCAAGACTACCCCGGTGTGCACCAGACAGAGAAGACGACACACACCAGAGCTCTTGCCACGGCGCCATCTTTACGGCGCCATGCGATACCTGGATACGTGTCTCACATTTTCAGGAAGACTGTTTCAGATTCTAACTACATTCCATACTTGCATGCAAAAGTTAGATCCTGACTAAGTAGTAGTTTATCACCACCGTGTTTGGAGTGAATAAATAATGCTGTGAAGCGTCTTTGAGCGTCCAAAAAAACAGCTGGATAAAACCAATGCATTATTATCCTTATTACATTCATCTGAAAAGCTGCCTCCTCATGTTTAGTCCTGACCCCTGGCACCAGCAGGAGGTCATTTCCTGTGCTCCTCAGAGTCCCAGTGGGTTCATATGGCGCTAGCAAGTCTCAGATGTAAGTGTCTTGATAAACAAAATATGCAATTGTGTTTATTCTGAAAAAAACACTGATCTCTTTATAGTAATACTGTCAATAGAATATATTTTGAACATGTAGTCTCCAACCTGTGATGTCAAACAATTCAAAAATAATGAACACACAAGAAAAGCAGTTTTCTGACTGACGCTACATTTCAGCAATTATTAACTTTTTATCTTATTCCAGTGTGTTTTTCCCAGTCTGATCCGGACGCCGTGTTTTTCCCGTGCTCTGAATCGGACATTTCTTCTGCGTTGGTTGCCGTCCGTTCTCATTTGAAGTGTCAGTCTGGTTCCTTCGCACAAGAGCTGGCGACTCATTTACCAAACGCCGGAAAGATATGTGCTCGACTTTTATGCGGTGCAGATTTACCAAGAGGTCGTAGATTTGAATAACACTGAGAAAAAAGATTGGTGTCACTGCAGCCAATTTTCAGATGGCGACCGCTGAAAGAGCCACTGTGGGTCTGTCTCCATATATTTGCTGCATATTTTAAAGTCTGTTGAATAGTTAATGGCAAGTGGAGCAGGCAAGACAAGGAAAGTTTATCTGTATGGCATAGTTCATACACAAGGAAACTCAAAGTTCACGAAACAATGTTAAAATCATGCGTTAGAATCACAGTGCTCTAAAATGACTGGAGATAAGCATAAAAATGAGAAATGAACGATATAATAGAAAAAAAATGGGAAAAATTTGATGGATGGACTTTCTGATGGACCTGTCTGTTTTCCAATGTGTTTTTGTTTTTGTTTTTTCAAACAGCAACTAATTTTATATCTGTAATCTATAACTGCACCCAAACTAAACAAGAAGTGATGAGAGAAACCTATTACATTATGGTTAAAATCTCGTATAAGCCTAATTTCGCTGAGTATCGTCTGCATAAACCAGAGAAGGTGAATGACTTGTTTTGATTTGCGTTAATAGCAGCTTGACTCATCACCGCTTCAATAATTATCAGTCAGGAATTAATATTCTCCACATGATCTTTTTCTGAGGCGCGTTCACTTCTCCACTCATTTTAATCCACTCCAGGAGCTCATCGTCTTGATACAACCCCCCACTGTTAATAAAGAGTTAATGAAACACTGTCGCGGCTAAAGGCGATAGCTACAGTCTGAGAGAGGCTAAGATTTAAAGCTAACACACTGAAAAACGGGACATTTCTTGTAACTTTTCAAAACAAGATATTTTTCCTTGTCCCATTGGCAAATCAAAAGGCAGTAAAAATGACCTCAGATTAAAACAGATTTATCATCACTTTTTGCAGTGTTGGAATGAGAAAATTAGTTCTTGAAATGAGATTAAATGACTTTCTCCCAAATCTTGTTTTAAATCCGAATATACTCAGATTAAGATAAAAACCACTCGATTCAAGCAATTATCACCTCATATTGCATATTTTTGTGAAGTGTATCCTTAACAGCTGGTCTATAAGACTAAAGCAGAAACACCTCAGGAAGTGAAAGCATGTGAGGAGTGGATATCTATCTTTAGCTGAATGCTGGTGTTAAAAGTGAACCTGATTGATTTGTAACATTTTAGTTTTCTGGTCAAACTAAAAAGGTTAGTGATTGTTACTATTGGCTCTGTGTTTGTTATTGTTGCAATTCTTGTGTTTGAACTGTTTGATTCTCTGATCTCCTCTCTCTGATGTCCTCTCAGAAACCAGCTGTGTGAGTTAAGATTGAGAGATCCTTAATTTATTCTATAGTCAGGAAATTTCAGTGTTGCATCACCGGTTACAGATACTAAAATAAAATCTCTAGCTTTAGCATAAAGATAAGCAAGTCCTTAGCTTTAGCATGATAAGGGAGTTAATCTAATATTAAATAAAAAATCTCTGACTTTACCAAAGAAATTATGGCTATACACAAATAAATTGAACCGTGGTTGGCCTGTGCTCTTCCTTGTTTCTCCATCTTCGTCCCGAAAAGTCCTGATATTGGATTAATTACCACCAAACTTCCACCTAAGGTCACCCTCCCTCCTTGGTCCCGTGTTAGCATCTGCGTTTCCATATTTACACGCCGCTACCTTTCTGATCCAACACAGACTCAGGCAAGCCATGTTAACGACCGCTCGGAGGTCGGACGTTGACGCGCGTGAATAATCGTCTCCAAACTTTGCATGTAACCTTGTCCTCACCTCTGCTGGACTCCCGCCTTCTCCGCTAAATGAACACCTTTGCGATCATAAATCTGTGTCCATAATTAACTGGTTCTGAAACTGCCGGAAGAGGAGAGTAACAAGGCAGATAAATCAGATCTGATCTCTCATTTTCCTGTGAATCTATAACAACTGTGTTCATTTGATGGTGTGGGTTTGTCTCTAAGAATACTTCGTAACGCAAGTATTCTTAGGTGAGTTTATATATTTGAGTTGGGAGTTTATAAGTTTGACTTCTTTCCTTTTTGAGCTATGACAGGAGTGAAAAAACTGAAACATTTAAATGTATGTATGAATGTATGTTCATGTTTAATATGTAAATGCTCTAAACTACAATAATTGATTCCTGTTTTTTAAGTTTGAGATAAATCATATTAAAAAAAGAATAGACCAAGTTGCATCAAGAAGTATACTAAGATCTGGCCTGGTGGCTTTATGTCCATATGGATGCATCTATAGTGACGATTGTAGACATGTGACATCACAGCCTCACAATGAGCCTATAGTCTCCAGTCACCAGTGGGGGCAGGTTCTGGCTCAAAAATTTCCAAAATGACGTGCACTGACATGCTTGTAATACCACCCCGGGCCCATGGGGGCGGACCGGGAATAAGAATTAGTCAATGCTAACATATAGCATTGTCTTACTTTTCAAAAGCTGGTTTACAAGATGGTCCAAGAGTTGGCCCTTGGCCCAAAGCTACGTTCCACATGTGTGTCAATGCTGAGGGAGTGAATTTTTTTGGACCAGTCTAGTTTAGTTGCTGTTGAATTTTGAAGGCACTCGTTTAAATGAATGGGGAGCATGCGCCAATGCGTTTTTTCACATTCTCCAGCCCCTGCGGCATTTTGAAACTGCCCATAGATGCCAAAAGTGGTGGCACATTAGTTTCAACGGGGGAGATAGGCGTGACTACGTCTGTTAATATTTAGTCTATGGTTCAAAATGTTAGATTCTCTGATCTGTAGTTGGCTTTGTAGTCCTCCGAGACAACATTTTCCAAGACATTTATTGCAAACATTTGGACAGTTTATTTGTCAATATTTATTTCTGAAATGTTCCCATAGTTTAACTGGCACCTGCAAACTCCAACTTAAATAGAATTTTAGGACATTAAACCTATTGGAAGAAACACCTTTTGAGAAGACAGGATTATCCTATGTATTCTATAAGAACTGACCAAATCTGCAGAAATCTGGTCATCTCCCTTCATCCCAGAACATTAGTGTCTTCCTGGTGCGACCGTGAGCTGGAGCAAGGTGCCCTCATCCTCGTGATTGTGTGCTCAGTTGTGATCAGGCAATTCCTTGTCATTTCCCGCAGAGCGCTGGAGGGAAACAGTCATTCCCAAGAGTCGTGACTGAAGCTAATCCGACACAGGACTCGGGGAGACAGCAGCCATCGGTCCCACAGAGTAAAGTGCGGAACAGAGAGAAGACACATTGTTAATGAGAGCTGTAGGAGGATGGATACGAAAGCGAACAGGACGTGGCTGATGACGATCTTAATCATATGCACTGGTCTGGTCTAAGGCCTGGTGGAGAATGAGCTGAAGGTTCTGCAGGCTGTCAGAGAGGGTCCCAGGAGCCTGTGCACTAGCCTCACTCCTGCTTGAGGTTGTGTGACTCGCTTAGGCTCGGCATGGCTCACTTTGGTCCCAGATTTGGCTTTTTTCTCAGTAGGGGTCTCAAACTAATTCTGGTCGGAGCCGGAATAGAAGGCATTTCCTTTGATTATCCTGTAAATTCAGGATTAAGAGAGAGGCTTATACTAAGGTGCGGCTTTATTTTTATTTTTTTGGTGCCAATACATTTTGCCAAGTAACAGTAGACCGACAGAATTGATGAGTATTGTTCACAGAAGCCCGAATACATTGTAGGAGAGTGTTCTTTGCAGCTATTTTCAAAGCAGGGAATAAAGTAAACTACACTTATCGGTGGGTGTCTTGTGCTTTGGGTGAAGACAATGTTTCGTATTTTGGTTTGAATAAGTTTCCATGATTCTCATTTAGAACAATTTAAAGAGATAAAACATTGTCCAGGATTACATTTGTTGACCTTTCCACGGGTACATTGACTGTACTTGCTGTATATGATGAAATTAGTATTTTACAATTACTTTGACATCCAGGAGGCCAACCCAAGTTTCACGTGTACACATATACTACAGGCACGCACACACTTACTACAGCAATCTGAGAGGCACAGGACTGGCCTCCTGCTGATGCCCAGAGTCAAGACTCAACATGGAGTGACAGCGCTTTCACATTTATGCAGCTGAAATTCAAAACCTCCAGGACTGAGGCTGTAAATCCAGGTCTGAGGCTGTAAATCCAGGACTAAGGCTGTAGATCCAGGTCTGAGGCTGTAGATCCAGGACTGAGGCTGTAAATCCAGGTCTGAGGCTGTAAATCCAGGACTAAGGCTGTAGATCCAGGTCTGAGGCTGTAGATCCAGGTCTGAGGCTGAAGATCCAGGTCTGAGGCTGTAGATTCAGGAGTTAGAGGGGTACACTGTGCAGATATGCATCTTTAAATAATTAAAATAAAGTCCATGAGGCTGCTAGAGTAGCACTTTGAATAAATGTCTAAACTTTTCTTTAATATTGGAGAAATAATTGTCCTTGTTTAAATACATAGAAACGGTTATTGTAACCGTATTGTGTTTAAATACTTCAGTTAACAGAGAGTGCGTGAGATCCCAGGTTGCACGTGCGGCCCCTGATATAAAACAGTGATGTTTTTTCTGAAAAAGTGGTTGAACTGAAGAACTTGTATTTTTGATCAGCTGCTGTTTTTCCCGTTGTGTTCTCTGGAGACATTAAAGAGCAAATTTTTCTACAAGATGAGGCAGAGAAGGCTGCTATAGCTCACAGAGATGAGGCAGAGGAAGCTGCTATAGCTCACAGAGATGAGGCAGAGGAGGCATAGCTCACAGAGATGAGGCAGAGGAGGCTGCTAGCTCACAGAGATGAGGCAGAGGAGGGTGCTATAGCTCACAGAGATGAGGCAGAGGAGGCTGCTATCTCACAGAGATGATGCAGAGGAGGCTGCTATAGCTCACAGAGATGAGGCAGAGGAAGCTGCTATAGCTCACAGAGATGAGGCAGAGGAGGCTGCTATAGCTCACAGAGATGAGGCAGAGGAAGCTGCTATAGCTCACAGAGATGAGGCAGAGGAGGCTGCTAGCTCACAGAGATGATGCAGAGGAGGCTGCTATAGCTCACAGAGATGAGGCAGAGGAGGCTGCTATAGCTCACAGAGATGAGGCAGAGGAGGCTGCTATAGCTCACAGAGATGAGGCAGAGGAGGCTGCTATAGCTCACAGAGATGAGGCAGAGGAGGCTGCTATAGCTCACAGAGATGAGGCAGAGGAGGCTGCTATAGCTCACAGAGATGAGGCAGAGGAGGCAAACAACAGCTGGGAGAGGAATCTGCTTTCCCTCCTTGTTTCCATTTTTAATAAAATCGCCCCAGAGCGTGCCTAATCTCCAGCTGCATGTGAACAATATGGTGTAGCCTCTTTTGTAGAAGGCTCATTTATTAGTTTTTTTCAATAAGTGTCTTGTTTTCTTACGCTCTCATTTCAGATAAGCCTCCGCATGGTCCCAGAAGTAATTTAAGTAACACGTTTTCTACTCGTCTTTTCAATATTTGGTTCTTTAATTGATTATCAAACAGCGAGTGTTGCTTGTCTATGAGTGATTATTCCTTGTTTTAGCATTAAACGCTGTGAAAGTAAAAGACTGCACTTTTACTTCAGGGGTTGAACTAAATACAATCATTTACATTGATATTAAACGACACATTGGGGACCAGAGTGGACTATCATATTGCGTTTATTGATTTGGGATAAAAAATATTGGCGTGGGCAAATCCCCAGAGCCCTAATCCCAACAACAAAGACTTACCAGCACTGGAAGTGGATACAGAAGGGGAAAATATTTTGAAAAACATATTACATCCTTTTGAAGGCATATTGGGCAAAGATTCAATATCAGATTACAATTAAAGTAAACAAATTATAGTTTTAATTTAACCAGGAAAGTCCCATTGAGATCAAGAACCTCTTTTTCAATGGAGTCCTGGAGGTAGCAAAAGTTTTAATTTGATTCGTGTTGATCCAGGACATTTAACAACATTTATGATCATCTATCAACCAGTAGGGCGGGTCCCTCCTCAAAAAAGTAGGTGAGGACGTACGCTGAATGCTTGGAATCTTCTCACCATTACCATTTTTGGTCGTACAGGGCAACAGAAATATCCCAATGAATTTCTTCTCATTTATTCTATCCCTCCCCAAAAAACAGGATTTATTGTATGGTCCAAAAATACGGCTCTAGTTAACAACTCACATATATATGCTGTCACTCTCCAGAGGGGAGTACTTTTCTGTGACCATCCTTTTTTGGCCACTGTGGTACTTTTTGCAAATGAAACTCCTATCACATGTAGTTAAATGAATGGGGTGAGGTTAGTTTGCTAACGCATGCTCAAAGACGGATTTTTATAATTTGCCAACTTGGAAATCTGCCCATTTAACGGATCGATAAAGGTTATCTAATCCGTTATATATACATTTCCTTTACATCAAACATTTATTTACATTTATCTTCATCTCCCATTAAGGTACCACTTTGTTTTTCATCATAGCATTTCTAGTGTGTTGTTTGTGGTGGTGGCGGATGATCAGTATTCTCAGATCTGTGTTGGCGAATCAGTGTTTTGGAAACATGAATACCTAAGTTCCAAGCCCAGAACAGCCTGAAAACACTCAAATCAGGTTTATCGGCCCCTAAGTGTCCACACCCCAGTCTGAGACTTGAATTCCTGTTTTATTATGTACTTACCTTTGTGTATCTCATTGCCTCTTGTTCACATTCCGTTCCCTTGTCTGCCTTATACCAGTGAAATACCAGCCCGCCTATTTGTTGCACTGTGTTCCCTTATTCTACTCCCTCAGTGTACTTAACCCCTGTTTCTTTGTTTCTGTGCAGATAGTTTGTCCTGAGAGATAAAGCCTGGTTCACACGAGACATTTTAAAATTGTCGGCGCGATTTTTTCCTCTGTGTGAGGACCCCACACACGGTCCGAAAGATAAAAAAAATCACGGGTCGTTAACCACTATGGTTTCGTTACAGCGTGTGTGCACGTGCGAAAGCCACAGCACCGCGGCAAAAATCACGCTAACACCACCCCCTCCCCCCTGCCCCGCTTTCCCCCGAGCGATTCCACCGGATCAGACGGAAAATCCTCCAAGGATCACTCGCGGAGATCAAGCGGTGACTTCAGAGTAAACTACACATGGTTACGCATTTCTTAATTCAATTTTCACTTAATAAATTATCTTAATTCACCTACTCCTCAATTTTTGAAATGTACCTACCCGCGTGATGACTAGTATATGGTCAGAAGGAGATAGGTGTGGGGATGATCAACTGCTAGGTCGAAGCATGTTGATATCTTTCGTATTATCGCTTTGCCTAACGAGTGTCGAGTGTAGTTATTGAGGTTGTGTTCTCCATTCCGCCTTCGTGC
The DNA here is from genome assembly GCA_964034765.1 of Knipowitschia caucasica. NCBI lineage: Eukaryota > Metazoa > Chordata > Actinopteri > Gobiiformes > Gobiidae > Knipowitschia > Knipowitschia caucasica. The sequence goes on along the minus strand of OZ035827.1, from coordinate 15,361,643 downwards.
TTCGCTCTGTCTGATGATCGTATTGTCACAGCCTGCAGTGCTTATTGCCTGAACGCCCTTGCATGTTGTCGCTCTGGGGACAGACCACTAGTCACTGGAGTATGGTACATTGTCGGCCATAAAATCTGAATCCTAACTAGGATGCTTGTTATTCTCCGCCTTTGGGATTTAGGTGGGGATGTGAGATATCGGTTAAAGCGGTTGTCCTCTGACGAGTGTCAGTTTTCTTTCTTTCACCCGCCTGACTCTTCGTAACATACACACTATCTGGGATTGAGTGAGAAGGAGTTTTAGATCTGTAATGATTTTTAGTGTCGGACCATATGGATATAACTAATCGATAGAGTGACCTTATTTAACCCCCCCCCCCGGCGTTTTTTCCAAGTTTTCTTGTCTAACGTCTCTATGCTCTTAACGGCTTGCCCAGTGCTGCGTCTTCCCAGGCTTTTTAGCGTCACAATGCGCTGTTAGTTTTGTTTTATGTATTAAGTTGAGTCTGGATGTCTGGTTGTCGGGCATGGAGTCCTTCCGTCTTTAGTGTTTATGCTTGGATAACTAGCACATCTTTTGGACTCCAAATGGCGTTTCCTCTTACTAAAACTTTAGACAAGTGATTATAGGCATCCCAACAGGAGGTAAATGTGGATTTCTAGATTGAGGAGTCGGATGAGACTCTCATAATGGCCAAATTCACATTAATGCCCTCCTGTGAAGTTTGATAGAAAGTTGTTGCTTAATTAAATAACAAACAGTCTATTGTCCACACTTTCTGTTTCTGGCCTCGCCGCTCCCCCTTGTTGTTGCCATGTAGTCGTGAATAAGTTATCGGAAGCATGCTCTCTGCCAGTATGTTTTAGCTAATGGAGCTACTAGTGCGGCTTATGCAGGCGTTTGCGTTATCTTTTGAGAATGCTTTCGACTGTCGTGAGTGTCGGGTCTATGAGTACCGAGAGCTTTTCGCTCTTATATGAGAGATGAGCGAGATTTC